>JAVJIX010000108.1:950000-1302500 GCA_036785185.1 Paratrypauchen microcephalus
GCCTGGAGGCACGTAAGAGTGTTTCTAGGCTCAGAAGTCCTTTATCTGAGCCTGTGGACCTCTGAAACAGCAGTGGTTTAATTTTATTTTCTGTGAAAATGTGTTTTTTTTCATTGAAACACCCCTTTCTTCCTCCGCGCTTAAAACGCGGAAGTGGGGCCAGCGCACAGCGCACCGCTAAAACAAGGAACCAGCAGCACATTTGCCCCCCCACCCGCTCCTCTAACCTATCTCTGTCCTTCTCATTTGCATTCAAGCAACAAGGCCCAGAAGGAGTTGTTCAGAGAGATTTTCTGACTCTGTACATGTGTCTTTCTCATGCACTGAGTGTTGATTTTGGAGAAGGATTCATTTACAGTATTAGGGAACCATTAAGGCGCCATATAAAAGCATCAAGATGTACCATGTCATGGGACCTTTATGAATTGAGTTGCTCAGAGTTCTGCATCAATTGAAGACACTACCCAGATACACAGCCACTGATATTTAAGTTATCCTCTTTTTTTTTTGGTACATTTTCACTGAAGTATGTCGAATATATTGCAATGCATCGCAATAATTCAAGTATCGTGATGCATCGTGATAGTATCGCATCGTGGCATATGAATCGTGATTCGAATTGAATCGTGACTTCTTTGCCAATACCCACCCCTAGTTAAAACAGTTAAATGTCAATGTTCCAGATTTGTCATATAATTACATACGTTTTGAGTCATGGCCTGTACTTTCCTATTCTATTGGTATTTTTGTCCTCTCTGACAGTGAGCGGGGTCGCCTCTCCACAGATCTGACCTGTACCTTGGTCTGGTTTGGTCTCCAAAGATGGAAAGTTTTAATACCATACTGTGAAAAGAGAGAAAACGATAACATCTCCATGGAGAAAAGCATTTAACAGCCTCCACCAGAAAAGTTACACAATGCAGCGTTAAGAATTGCTGTGTAAACCCTTGTACAAACACTGACGGCTGACCTCATTTTCTTTGGGAACAGAATCCAACTGAGCAGGTTTGACATTCAGCCTCAAGCAACTTCTCAAAAGGCACAAGAAAATGTTACAATCAACGTTCATGTAGGTTTTTTTGCTTTTTTATTTTTACAATTATCCAACATGCATCAAATACAAGATCCTAAAATTCACTCAAAATAAAACCAAAAAACTACTGATAAAACTTTTCCAAAATCGAGAATATAATCGTATATAGGAAATGATTTTTATGTACATTTTTTAAAACTTTAAATCGCATTTTTTTTTTAAAATTCATATTCGATAAAATAAATGTAAGTGCCCTAAAAGCACAAAAATGGAAGCCTCAAAACTTAATACAAGCTAAAATATAATGCGTAGCAAAAGCGCACACAAACCCAACATCTCATTTCAACAAAAGGCAATTAAAACACAATGATTATCTAAGACTATTGCATCAAATCATCAAAAGTGAATGGTAAAAACAGCAATAAATTAGTTTTGTTTTGGGACTAAAACATAATGTGGACATTTTAAGAGCTTTTTTTTCCCAAGTTGTCAGCGTGTGGTAGTAATGTGTTTGGAGATTACTGTAAAATGATGGAAAAGAAGCAATACTTGCTTTAGCTACGAGGGATTAGGGAGGGCATCTGTCTTAAATCTGTAATCTGGGCAATATATAAAGTAATTGAAATATTTTGCCAATTTTTTTCCGCAAACGGTAATAATTTACAACTTAAATTTTAAGCAGATTGAGCAGTTTCTGAATTTTCTTGGCAAATATTTTCTAACATTTGAAAATTTTGATCTGTGTTGCTAAAAATAAAATAAAAACTTCATATATTGTGAATTAACAAAACATTTTCCAATAGTTTCTTACGTAAATGCAAGTATAGGCTCGCTCTCTCACGTCTACCCAGGCCCATAAAGTAGTAAAAAAATGAATGAACAAATGACACAGATTGCAAACTATCAGAGCAGCTCTACCTTTACAGTGGTACCATTACTGTAAATATTCCGTAATACGGCTTTAAACTGCTCTGCCAGACTGAACACAACTCAATGATGGATGTGGGATTTTAATGAGGAAACATCTGACAGTTTCAACCTGAGGGCGAATCTGCCACAACTCGAAAATACTCTGATCTGATTGTCATGGGAACAAGCTATTCAAACAGGGAAAAAAAAAATAGGAAAAATGTGTTAAAACGTAAGGCACATGTCACATTGTGTTTGGCACCAAAGAGACGGTAAAATGCAGGGAATGCATTTTCAGCTGTAAACGTTTTCATGGATCGCAGAGGTTTAAAATGAAATGCTAAAAATGATCAAGTCATTTAAAACAGTGGAAGCCATTTTTGATTGGCTTTTCAAACTTATGGCACATTGCTGGGGTTCAGTTTTTGCATATATCTCTTCTTTTCATTCCCAAAACACTGAAAGAAACATGGCAGACATTTTGATTTCTCTTGTATTACAAACACTTTGCTAATTGCTTGTCATCGTTCTCATAATAACGGATTAGAATCAATTTTATTCATTCTAAAAATATTCTTTTTTTTCCAATACTACCCCACAACAGGCCTGTTCACTTCTTTTGGGTGTATATTCCTTTAAAATATTGTTTCTATATACTGTATACACATCCAGCATTTATTTATTTTTTTTAGCTTTCGCTGATCTTTCTCAAACCATCTAAACAAAGGTAGGCATTTTGAATTCTTTCCAGCCTTACTTCACATGTTGCCTCTGCTGTTTTAGAGTGGCAGCCATTTAGAATTTTTGAACCAATTAAATGACATGATATTTTCAGTTCAAATGCTTCCAATGGTTGACCTTTTCCACTTTCCCAAACAAAATCTATTATCAGTGGTTGCATTTTGTTGTTTTTTTAATCCAATTCTACTCCAAGCATTTTAGCCGGTTCTTTCTGTAGTTTCTGCAGTCCTTTTGTGGTACATTCATTCCCAAACAGAGCTGAAAATATGGGACTAATTTGAATTTCTCTCTTTGTTACAATCTGAGCTAGTTATGTTCACTTCTTTGCATCCTTCTTCTCGTTGGTAGAATCGTTTTTCTTGGCCTGAGTGGAGGTTGGCTTGGGAGCGGGGTCTTTGGCTGCGTCTTTCCCCAGGGCAGGGCTCTCTTTTGGGGCACAGGGGGCAGCGGTGGAGCTGGAGGTGGGCTGGTTGTTGGTGGTAGAAGGTTTTGGAGCTGGTTTGGAGCTGCTGTTCGAATTGTGTCTTCTCCGTCTCGACTCGTCTCCGGCCGAAGATGAGGTCCGTCTCCTGCGCCCGCCCTCTTCTCCCAACGGGGGCTGAACAAGAGAGAGAAGGAGAAAAAAGGAAAAAAGAGAATGGGAGGGAGAGAGCATGAAAGAGAGAAAGAAAGAATGGGAGAGCGAGAGAGAAGAAAAAGAGAAGGTCTGTCATGATAACACAATTTTAAAGCAGGTATATCTACAGCTACAGAGAAATCCTGTGATAAACGATAGTGTTGAAACTGCCACAAAAACAATACAGCAAGAGAATCACTCTAAACCACTTTTAAAGGTGTATTGTGTAACATTTCTGGTGGAGGGCGTCAAGCGTCACCTGCTTGTTTCTATGGATACGCTCTGTTCCACCTTGTGATGTCATGAAGCGGTAGTTTTCGAGTAAACAGCTCCTTTTCCCTTTGGTTCAGTAGAGATTGGTAATTCCAGGCCTGAAATCATCCAAGTGATTCTAGTGAAGGTGAATGGAGTTTAAAAACACAGTAGAGCACTTCCTTTATTACCACATGACATCACAAGGTGGAACAGAGTGTTTTTGTTTAAGAACTCTGCAGGGTGTAAATGAAACAAAACACAACTCCAGGTCTGTTTGTGATGAGGAAACGACATTATACAATAGAGTAATATGGGCCCTTTAACCTAAACACTAAAATAACATTCAATATTATTATTGTTCTTGTTTCTGCGACAGACAATACACTACACATTTGTGGATCGGGTTGTCAAAAGTATTGAAAATCAGATACTAATCCATACTAAAACTAGCATCGAAACCAAATACTCATTTGAGCAGAAAGCGATACTAAAAAGCCCCATTGACATGCCAGAGCAGAACCTTTCCTGCATGTCTTTAGAATGACGAGCACATGGTACAGTAATCCCTCGTTTATCGCGGGGGTTAGGTTCCAGAAATAACCCACAATAAGAGAAATCCGCGAAGTAGGACAACTTTATACTTTACAATTATTCTACATGTTTAAAGGCTGTAAATGCCTCACCACACACATTATACGCTTTTCTCAGACTGGAATTAACATTTTCTCACATTTGTCTCTCGTTTAAACACTCAAACGTTCATAGATTTTCAACAAAATGTATTAATAGTGACGCGTGGGGGGAGACACGGCTCCGGGAGCCCCGCCGGACACGCGAGGAGCACTGCCACGTCCCGAGACGCAACGCGCACCAACCCCTTGGAGAAGTGCGCGACACGTGCACCCCTCATCGTGGTCAAATCCGTGACAGAGCAGCACGACCGGCGCGAGGCCGCACGTACACCGGGGCTGCGAGCACGAGATCGAACCGCCACGCCCGGACCGCGTCCTCTCAGCCCGAGCCACAAACCAACCGCACGAAACCAGCAAAGAGCGGCACGTGGTGGTTTAATCCTGGTTTAGACCTGGTTTAGTCCCAGTTTAGTCCAAGTCCAGTCCAGGTTTAGATGTGGTTTAGACCTGGTCTAGACCTGGTTTAGTTCTGGTCTAGACCTGGTTTAGTCCACGTTTAGTCCTGGTCTAGTCCCGGTCTGGTCCTGGTCTATTCCCGGTCTGGTCCTGGTCTAGTCCCGGTCTGGTCCTTGTCTAGTCCCAGTCCCCCCGCGTCCCCCCGCGTCCCCCCGCGTCCCCCATCTATCAATCGGCAAAGGTCTACAGTCTCTTAGCCAATCAGGACGCAGAACACAATGTTACACTATTTAAAAAAAAATAAAAAAAATTTAAATCCGTGAAACAGCGAGGCCGCGAACAGTGAACCGCGATAGAGCGAGGGACCACTGTATACACCAATGGACCACTGTGGAACCTACAGGACCACTGAGGAGTACACACACATAAATACACATGGGAATAGAAAATAAAGTACTGCCATTTAATGTGGAAAATCACAGGGTGCTGTCTAAAGAGTGTGTTTACCATCGTCGTATCAGGATTGGTATTGAGAATCAAGTATTTTTTAGTATTGAAATCGAGTTGAAATTTTAGTAATTTAAATCCAATTAGCAAAAGTTCTCTGGAGATATTGCTCTGCCTGGAATGTTCCACAGTATGACATTAAACAGCTCTTTACATTTACTCAGTTACAGGTGTTTTTATAGCTCAAAAATACTTAGAAAAACACATTCTGACTGTGAGCGGGGTCACCTCTCCACAGACCTGACCTGGAACTTGGTCTGGTTTGGTCTCCATGAAGATAGAAAGGATCCTCCACCAGAATATTTACACAATGTAGCTTCAGACTATGATTAGATGTGATGTGATTTGAATTCTTACCATGACCCTGAAGTCCTCCAGGTTTTTGAACTTGGACAGATGCTCCTGCAGTTTGGGGTCAATCGTTTGGTTTTTGATTTTAGAATATTTCAAAAAGGCCCAAAACTTCTCCAGTCCGTACAGCTGACCTAAACATCAACACACAGTATTTAAAAAAAGGGAATTAGGACTGCAAGATTAAATCAGAATCAAAATCACAATTTGAATGAACAAATCACAAAGGCTGAAATTTTTGAAGTACCAGAATTTCCTTGACAAACAACTAAATATCTGGTCTTATTCTGCATGAAAGCTGCTAACCCTGTAGTGTAGATCTGTACAAACATGTTCTGAAATGTTCCGGTGTGTTGAATGCCCTCTCAGTGTGTCAGATGCCCTCCCCGTGTCTCCATGAGGTCTCATTCTGCTAAATTTCAAGTTTAGATCTGTACAAACATGTTCTGAAATGATTCTTGTCAGTGCAGATTTCAGTCTTTTTGTCAATTTTTCAAGACGTGTTTAAATGTAAGCTTTGAACTGAATCCTAAAATTGATACTTGCAGCTGGCGCCATAAACATCTGGGGGTGTGAAGCTAACTGAAAGCACTGCTCTGTCAGACAGTGCACAGTATGTTAACCTTAACAGGAGCTTTGTGCCAGGTTGCAGCACCAGAGCTCATTTCCACCTGTTCCACCATGTTTTTAAGGTTTGATGGGGGAGCAGGACCCACCCAGACATGGGGGGAACATGCAAACTGTCCACAGAAAGGTTCGAACCTCTTGCTGTGAAGCATGAGTGCTAGCCACTTAACTAGCATGCCTGCCACGCTTGTCTGGAGCTGTTACTCAAGTTAGACTTTAATCTGAGCTTTATTTTAACAAAATTTGACCAAAATCTAAATCTAGAACAGAACTTTCAAATAGGTTTGCGAAATGATAAAATACAATTAGTGAACGAACTAAAATATCTTGGATTGGTTCTTGACCCGCAATTAAAATTTGACAAACACATTTAAGAAAATATCCAAAACGATACAAAGAAACCTAAATTCCTTTAAACCAGTGCTTCTCAAATAGTGGGGCGGGCCCCCCTGGGGGGGCGTGGCGTGATGCCAGGGGAAATGACCCTGGGAAACATGTTTTTTTGCTGTACTGTACTAGAACTAAGTGTAATTGCACATCAACAACGGTAGTTGGCAGTGGCGTTCTCACATGCGATTTACGCACAGTCTCACCATTAACAGAACATCCCGTCACAGAAAAAACACGTATATTCCACTGAGTCGTGTCCTTTAGTCCGACAGAAGCTGACGCATCAGTGGCACAAGGAGAGAGCGTTTTTTTTTCAGTGCTTTTAGCTTATGCAAATGAGATGGTTTTAAGTTTCATTTCTGTAAAACGTAAACAAATGTGCGCAAAGCTGCATTAAAAACACATTAATATTTGAGTCCTCAGTGCAGTCTTTGTTGTAAGTTTCTTTCTTTTTTTTTGTTTATAATGTTAATAAAAGGATACAATGGTGTTCTAATAACAATTTTCTAGACAATACTATTTATAGTCGCGCGCAGGAAGGGGGGCGTGAAATATTTTCTTCTTCCTAGGGGGGGCGTCACAGAAAATAATTGAGAAGCACTGCTTTAAACTAATCAGACATTACATCCCCGACCAGACGGCCCTGCTCTACTTGCATGGGATGATTTTTCCACACACGTCCTACTGCATGACAGCATGGGTCCAGGCAGTAGTAGTAGTAGTAGTAGTAGTAGTAGTAGTAGTAGTAGTAGTATTTGCAGTAGTAGTAGTAGTAGTAGATGGGCCCAGGCAGCTCCCTCAGCCACAAAGCGCATTGGTTCACTAAACAATCAAGCAATAAAAAGTATGGACAGGAAACCTATCCGCTTTCATCACCGTCACATTCTCAGTCATTATAATTTATTAAGTTTTGACAGTTTCAGCAATTTATGTTTTCTCAAATTATTTTTCAAATGTTTCCATAATCTGGCTCCAGAAGCGCTCAGTACATTTATACAAAGACCAAACAGCAGCAGGACGACAAGAGGCTCCTTAAACTCTAAGTGTAAACTCCACCAGTGCAGGACGTCATCTGGACAGTCAGCCTTCTCTTACAAGAGCTGTAAACTGTGGAACTCCTGCCCACAGAAATTAAATCCATCTGCGAGTTCAAACTGTTCACCGTTACACTTAAATCTTGGCTCAAGAGAAACCAAAGCTGTCCCCATGTGTAAACAGTGTTAGAATGAGAGAATGAGCCGAGTGAGTGAATGAATGAGTGTTACATGTCTTTGCACTGCTGTATTTATATAGATGAAATTGTTTTTTGTTTTTTTTAATATATATGTACTTTAGATCTTATGTCAGTGTAGAAAAGCTCAACCAGGGACAGGGGTTGAAAATGAGCATTTACTAAACTGTCTGCATCACATCAGCTGCTCTGTTCTGTAACTATGTCTGATTGCATTGTCCCTATCAAACAAACAAACAAACAAATAAATAAATAAATAAGGGCTGACTTGGTTGGACACATCAAATTACAGTCACAGTCTAGCATTAGCCAACAGTTTGTCAGTGAGTCACTCTCACGTTATAGTTGAAAATCAAACTCCAAAATCCATTTTGTGTTTTTTCTTCAGATCTTAAAGGAAAAGTAACGTTTTTTTTACAATTTGAGCCTTCTTTCGGTAATAAAACAAGTTGTTTTACTCACCCATAGCACTTTGGTGTCATATGGAGCACTTCCAGAGATGTTTTAGATTTGTGGTTAGCCTAGCGCAACTTCTAGCCATAGCTCGGGGCATATAATATATTCCCCGAGCATGTAATATGCCCCGTGCGGGCTCCAAATAGCACAAACTTTAGCACTTTTCAAATCATAGAAGCCCGATATCTTACCCGTCTACGATTGCGTTTGAAGCAAAAGTGGCCTGTAATCTGAGATTTATCCATAGTTTACAGCTTTGCGTTTCATGTTTGGGTCCCGGGAGCTGAGGGCACAGTCCGCGCATGCGCACTGGCGTCCTCATCTACTCGAAACTATGGCTAAATCTCGGATTACAGGCCACTTTTGCTTCAAACGAAATCGTAGATTAAGATATCGGGCTTCTATGATTTGAAAAGTGCTAAAGTTTGTGTTATTTGGAGAGCGCAAAGTAATGCCCCGAGAACTCAAGTTATCGGATACGCTACAACATAACTTCTACGAAACTGCTCAAAATGACACCAAACTGCTATGGGTGAGTAAAACTACTTGTTTTATTGCAGAAAGAAGGCTCAGATTGTAAAAAAACGTTACTTTTCCTTTAAGTCTTTTTTGTGGGCATTGTATCACCATGGTAACGACTGAACATTCCACCAATAGAGATACATGTAGAGCACCCCCAGCAATTATTAAATCGCTCAGCCCTACAGGGAATTTTCTGAACAGTCCAAGATGCTATGACGATTTATGGTTCTGTACTATTTTAATCAGAGCAACTGTTCTGTTTTGATCTTGTTCCATCACTCAGTCCTTTGAGTGCAAACAGGTGCAAATATCAAAGTTAATCCTGGTTTTGTTTTGGGTAAATGTTAGCCAGGGTCGCTAAGACAAAAGAGAATGTAGAGTTATTGTCCTGAATATGAAGATTATATAAAAAAGGATAAAGAAAAGGAGCTGCGTCTGATTTAAAAACATGTGAAAACAGAACCAGTTCATTTTAAACGGTTTTCCTCATGTTCTTAATACATTCTGAGCATCCTAACTAATTATCCCAAGTTTTACAGTCACGGTACTGCTAACAATGACTAGCATGCTAATAGCATACCATGCTCATGTCATAGAAATTATTCAGAATTAGATGCAAAGAGAGCACAGCAGTCTCATTTTAAACTAAGTGCTATAAGCTGCTAATATAGTGGGGTCAAATTTACTTAACATAAAAAAATAAAATAAAATAACAAAGGTGCAGCCTCTTTAAACCGAGGAATAGTGATAGGATACAGGATATGGGCAGGGGGTACCACAGCTCTAATGAACAGAATGCTTTTGGGGAAATGTAAAATTGTGATTTTGATTTAAAAAATTAAGATTCTGTTACATGTCCATTTAAAAACCTGTCCTGGAGCATTAAGATTTGAGAGAAGACTGAAATCTGAACTTTACACTAATACAAGAATCCCACGTTTGTAGAGGTCTGAACTACAGAGGGGAATGGGGAGCTTGTGGTTTTCCACTATTTTTAAATGTTTGTGTTCGTTACCTTTCTCAAAAT
Source organism: Paratrypauchen microcephalus (assembly GCA_036785185.1). Classification (NCBI taxonomy): domain Eukaryota; kingdom Metazoa; phylum Chordata; class Actinopteri; order Gobiiformes; family Gobiidae; genus Paratrypauchen; species Paratrypauchen microcephalus. The sequence continues at coordinate 959,754 of JAVJIX010000108.1, forward strand.
CCCTGAGAGTCTCTTCCTGGAAATCCTTGAACAGGTCGAGTCTGAATCTTCGCTCCAAACCGTAGCTGTAATATCTGAACAGGCACTCCAGGCCGTACCTACAACACACACACACACACACAGGTCACATCCTCTGACCTCTGTGGTCACACCTGGCTATGACCCCAGGTGTGTTGACTTGGGACCAGCTGTGGATCTGAACCGGATTCACAGAGGGACTTTGACGATCTGCTCTGGTCTAATCAATGTGTTTCAATGCATTTTTTACATGACGGAGGTTCAGAGAATTAACGTTCAGAGAATTAACGTTTTTTACAATCTGAGCCTTATTTCGGTAATAAAACAAGTTGTTTTACTCACCCATAGCACTTTGGTGTCATATGGAGCACTTCCAGAGATGTTTTAGATTTGCGATATCCGTAATGCGAGTTCTCATGGCATATAATAGATGCTCCGAGCGGTCTCAAATAACACAAACTTTAGCACTTTTCAAATCATAGAAGCTTAATGTCTTAGTCTACACTTTCGTTTGAGTCAAAAGTGGCCTGTAATCCGAGATTTATCCATAATTTACATCTTTGCGTTTCATGTTTGGGTCCCGAGAGCTGAGAGCGAAATAAGCTGTGACTCCGCACATGCGCACTGGCGTCCTCATCTACTCGAAACTATGGATAAATCTCAGATTACAGGCCACTTTTGACTCAAACGAAAGCGTAGACTAAGACATTGAGCTTCTATGATTTGAAAAGTGCTAAAGTTTGTGTTATCTGGAGACCGCACGGGGCATATATTATATGCCCCAAGAACTCGCGTTACGGATATAAACATCTCTGGAAGTGCTCCATATGACACCAAAGTGCTATGGGTGAGTAAAACAACTTGTTTTATTACCGAAATAAGGCCCAGATTGTAAAAAAAACGTTAATTCTCCTTTAATGCAAATTTCAAGAAATAAATGCTGGACAGCTTCACTCTGTGTCATGTGTTTTGACTTTTTGAAATACAGAAAAAAAATCTTTTTCATGATATTAACATTTTTTTTTAACTGGACGAGTGTCTAACTTTTCTGGTCGAGCATCCTCCACCTGCTTGTTTCCACGGAGATGTAATGATGCCTTTGCCTGGATTGGAATGTTCCACAGTATGGCTTTATACTGATCCATCTCCATAAAGACAGGTAGGTTACATCACCAGAAGTACAGGTCAGATCTGCAGAGAGCCCCTCGCAGTAAGAATTCATGTTTTTCGCTCTATGTGCCTGTTTGCAATAAAAACACTAATTCATGGGTTTCTCATTTTGTTTTTTCTTCGTTGCCATGACCACAGCCCCAATTTTTCCTCATTCTGAACACAATGGGTCATTATGTCCAGTCATCGATGCCCAAGTAACTTTTAGCATGTTTTAATTTTAACTTCTGATGTCTGAACCAGAAAACAGTCGAAATATAAAACTGGAGACGTATCACCAGAGTAAAACATGGGCTAATCCTCCAGCTAAAGGCGCCACTGCTCCTGAATCCCAGAAAAAATTAATGAATGGGTCAAATGCAGAAGACAAATTTCACTAAAGGGATATGTGCACTGTGGAACTTTTCCTGACTGGAGGTCATTGCTTTACCTCTAGAATATTCCACAGGAAATGAAACTAGATAAGATCTATAGAAAGGCAAGCACAGTAAGAAAAAAAGGTGACCATTTGATTTTAGGTTTAAACCAAAGACTGGATCTCAGCACTGAACCTGGCAACCCAAATGAGAGTCATGTGAGGCTCATTCTGCTTTCTGATTGGTTAAATCCCTTGAGAAGCAAAACAAAAGGCAAAAGCTATACAGTGGTACCTCACCTTACGAAATTAATTCGTTCCAGAAGTGGTTTCGTAATGTGAATTTTTCGTAAGTTGAGTAGCTATTTCAATGGAAAAAGCCTGATTCGTTCCAAGGCCCCGTTCCAAGTTTTTTTTTTTTATAGTGTAACTTTTTTTATAGTGTAACTTTTTTTATAGTGTAACATTGTGTTCTGCGTAGAGACTGTAGACCCAGGACTAAACGTGGACTAAACCAGGACTAGACCAGGTGGATTAAAGCCCCGCGCGCGGGTCTATTTCCTGGTTTCGTTTCGAGTCACGGCTGAGGCGAGCAGCGAGGGGGACCACACGCAGTCTGAGCGCATGAACGAGACCCGTGCTCAAACCGTGCCTCCTCTAGACCAGGTCTAGAGGTCTAGGCCAGGTCTAGAGGAGGTCTAGACCACCGCGGCTCTTGCATGCGACCACCGCGGCTCTTGCATGCGTTCGTTCATGCGCTCAGACTGCGTGCGGTCCCCCTCGCTGCTCGCCTCAGCCGTGACTCGAAACGAAACCAGGAAATAGACCCGCACACGGGGCTTTAATCCACCTGGTCTAGTCCCGGTTTAGTCCAGGTTTAGTCCTGGTCCAGTCCAGGTTTAGTCCAGGTCTAGACCTGCTGGCAGCCCCGCGCCGGGTCATGCTGCGCTATCACACGTGTCAGAGCGCAGTCTTCTCCCCCCTCCCCCTTCCCCCCACGCGTCACTATTAATAATTTTGTTGAAAATCTATGAAAGTTTGAGTGTTTAAACGAGAGACAAATGTGAGAAAAGTTTAAATCCAGTCTGAGAAAAGTGTATAATGTGTGTGGCTGAGCGCGCATTATTTGAATTTTTGAGATTTCGCGTTTCGTAACTTGAATTTTCTTTCGTATCTAGAGACCAAAATTTAACGTGAAGGCGTTTCGTAACTTGGAATTTTCGTTTATTGGGTCATTCGGGTGAGGTACCACTGTATATGTTTTTGATGTTATACAGTGGAATATTTCAGGCAAAGCAATGAAATTTGCAAACCCTCTGTTAGAAAAGTTCCGCAATGCACCTTTAAACAAAAATATTCAAGTAGTAAATCACAGACTCAGCTGATCCAAACAGTGTAATGCCCCACCCCTTTCACTCAGACAGGAATGTGGAGGTGAGCAGCTGGAGGGACTAAACCAGACGCCCTGGTAACGCTGTAAACAAAACTGTGGTGATCCGGTCTCCTCCTCTCAGTCAGGAGATTGTGACGCTTTTCTCCATGGAAATGTTATTGCTTAGGAATATTTCACAGTATGGCATTAAACATAGCTTCATGGAGACCAACCCAGACCATGTTACAGGTCAGATCTGTGGAGAGGCGGCCCCACTCACAGTCAGAATGTCTTTTTCTAAGTGTTTTTAAGCTATAAAACCACTTGTAATTGAATAAATGTAAAGTAGAGCTGTTTAATGTCATACTATGGAACATCTCCATAGAGACAAGCAGGTGATGGACCCCCAACCAAAAAGTTACATAGTGCACCTTCAAGGCCCCCATGGTTACCTTGGCAATGCCCCTTCTGCTGTTGATTGACTTAATAACTGGTATGGAAATAGTTCTGTGATTTTGTGATATTTTTGGTAAATTAACAGTCATATAAATTTAACTTGTTTCTTAATATGTCAATGTCTAACATAATTTTTCAGTTTTTTTGAACCGTTTTGGAATTAATTTTATCAAGTTAAGATGTGTAAATTTCAGTTATCTCTGGAGGTAACTGCTGTGGCTCTATTGTGTTATATTGTAGTACTTATGTGTATACGTGTTATTACACAGGTCAGGACAGAAGCTGAGTCCAACACTGTACCCACCTGTGCCGCTTCTGTTGTTCCACATAGGCCTGTGTTCTGTACTTTATATTTTGTTTTGTGTATTGTTAAATTATCTGTTGACATTAGGTCATATGCAACTTCCCTGTAATATACTGTAATTAATTATTTTACTGTAGTATTTGTTTAATTATACAAGATGAATACATCCCTTATGCTGTTAAAGAGACGTGATAAAGAGGCAGAAGCTGATGCCAGTCCAACACTGTACCCGCCTGTGCCATTTTTGTTATTGTTCCAGCGAGGCCTATGACTTTTACTTTATGGAGTCATACATTGTTTTGTGAATTGTTAAAGGAGAATTAACGTTTTTTACAATCTGAGCCTTATTTCGGTAATAAAACAAGTTGTTTTACTCACCCATAGCACTTTGGTGTCATATGGAGCACTTCCAGAGATGTTTTAGTTTAGTGATATCCGTAATGTGAGTTCTTGGGGCAAATGTTTGCGGTCTCCAAATAACACAAACTTTAGCACTTTTCAAATCATAGAAGCTCGAGGTCTTAGTCTACGCTTTCGTTTGAGTCAAAAGTGGCCTGTAATCCGAGATTTATCCATAGTTTTGAGTAGATGAGGAGGCCAGTGCTCATTTGCGGAGTCACAGTTTATTTCGCTCTCAGCTCTCGGGACCCAAACATGAAACGCAAAGCTGTAAATTATGGATAAATCTCGCATTACAGGCCACTTTTGACCTAAACAAAAGGGTAGACTAAGACATTGAGCTTCTATGATTTGAAAAGTGCTAAAGTTTGTGTTATTTGGAGACCGCACGGGGCATATATTATATGCCCGAGAACTCGCGTTACGGATATAAACATCTCTGGAAGTGCTCCATATGACACCAAAGTGCTATGGGTGAGTAAAACAACTTGTTTTATTACCGAAATAAGGCTTAGATTATAAAAAAAAACGTTAATTCTCCTTTAAACTCAGTCTGTGAAATCTCTAGTTTCATGGACATTAGGCTGTATGTAACTACTCTAATTAAATGCATTATATCATTTGATTAATTCTAAACCACTACACAGTCAATGAAGAGAACTGAGAGAGAACAGTCCAACTCTGTAACCACCTGCGCTGTTTCTGTTGTTGTTCCAGACCTTTCTATAAAATCCATAAATACAGAGTCTTTATGCAATCAGGGTCAAAGTCACGTCCTCTCTGTGTTGGTGTGGCAGAGTGGTTACCCTATATTCTCCTCTTATTCAAGAGGTTGTGGGTTTGATTCCCGGTCTCTCACCTGTAATTGTCCTTGGCGTCCTCTAGGGCGAATTGTTTAAACTCCTCGTACATTTTTCTGTTAAAATTGTCTCGGAGGAAAAACGACCAAAACCGAAACAGCGTGTTCATCTCCTGAGAGAGGCCCACCCCCAACCGTTTTCTCTCTGCAACAAAAGAAGACGTTTCAATTAAAAATATATCATCTCTCACACGTCACAAACACATGTATTCACTTTATGTATTCTTGGTCCAGAGTTTGTCATTAAAAGGAGTATGGAAGCCCCCCATTTGAGTCTAAATACAACATAGACTATACAATCGCATAAGAAAAAACACTGTTGTCAAAAAATTTTAAAATAACTACATTAAAGGAGAATTAACGTTTTTTTTTAACAATCTGAGCCTTATTTCAGTAATAAAACAAGTTGTTTTACTCTTTTAGATTAGCGATATCCGTAATGCGAGTTCTCTGGGCATGTAATATATGCCCCGAGCTTATTTCGCTCTCAGCTCCCGGGACCCAAACATGAAACGCAAAACTGTAAATTATGGATAAATCTTGGATTACAGGCCACTTTTGACTCAAACGAAAGTGTAGACTAAGACATTGAGCTTCTATGATTTGAAAAGTGCTAAAGTTTGTGTTATTTGAAAACCGCTCGGGGCATATAATATATGCCCCGAGAACTCGCGCTACGGCTTTCGCTAATCTAAAACATCTCTGGAAGTGCTCCATATGACACCAAAGTGCTATGGGTGAGTAAAACAACTTGTTTTATCACTGAAATAAGGCTCAGATTGTAAAAAATGTTAATTCTCCTTTAAGTCTAAATACAACCTAGACCAGGCATGGGCAAACTACGGCCCGGGGGCCATATGTGGCCCGTTAAGCTTTTTAATCTGGCCTGACAAACTTGAAGAAATTTTGCCACAAAACAGTCAATGAAAGAATGAAAGAACCTGAAGAAGAGAACTTTCAGTGCTTTAAAGGTCCCATGACATGGTACTTCTTGATGCTTTTATATGGCTCCTTAATGGTTCCCTAATACTGTAAATGAATCCTTCTTCAAAATCAAGACTCAGTGCATGAGAAAGAGAGATAAGATGAGAAAGAGTCATAAATGTCACTCTGGAACAGTCCATTATGGGCGTTGTTGCTTGAATGCAAATGAGGAGGACAGAGATGGCCTATAGTAGCGGGTGGGGGCGTGGCCAAACTCTCCACTCTTTCCTTTTCAGCTGTGCCCTGTGCGCTCTGACCCACTTCCGTGTTTTTGCACGGGGGGAGAGATGAGAAGCGTTCCATTGAAAAATAAACACATTTCCACAGAAAATAAAATTAAACCACTGCTGTTTCAGATATCCACAGGCTCAGATAAAGGACTTCCGAGCCTAGAAACACTCGCAAGTTCCTCCAGGCAAATAAAAAAACGTATTTCGCATTGCGTAGCTCCTCCGCAGTCCAAACTCTCTGGGCGTGATTTACACAGACGCTGAGTAGAGACTAGAGACAGACGGGGGTGGAACTGCATTTGCATTTCTTTTTTCGAGCTGACGTCAATAAGTTTCCTTGTTCAAAATCGCCCGTTTGAGCTCTGATTTTTTCTAACGCAGAAAAGGATCGCAAATGCTCAGTTTAGACATTTCACAACTTTTAACCATGGGGGGGGGCTAAACAGGGTAGGGGAGCTCACATTAACGTTCAAAAACCTCAGAAAGTGAAAATTTCATGCCATGGGACCTTTAAAATAGTAACTGTTAGTAATAAAAAAGCTGTATTTTATTAATTAAATTTTCTGTGTTTTCAGTAAAAAGCTAAATACTGTGGAACTTGAAAGATGGACATTTTGTTGTAATGCTTTTGTTCATTTTTAATTGAAATAAAGCACATGTTTTCTACATATCCCATGTTCATGTGGATTACCAAAACACTAAATCCACCTGCTCCTGGTCCGGCCCGTCTGTCATATTTTAAAACCCTTTGTGGCCCACGAGTCAAAAAGTTTGCCCACCCCTGACCTAGACTATAGAATCGCATAAGAAAAAACACACTGTTGTCAAAAAAATTAAAAATAACTACATTAAGGCCGGGCAATGTGGAATTTGAAAAAGGATTCAGTAATTTCTAATCATAAATGGGTCAGTCCTCTGTCAGTAAAAGGACTTCATATTTCACTATTTTGTCAGTTAAAAAAATCCTATTCATAATATAGAGCCCGTCTCCAAATTCACCCGTGTAACCGTTAGCATCACGAGCTTCGTTTGAATGCTGTGGGCGCCGTCACACTCGCTTGGTCCACTTCTTTATGCATGGTCTGGGTTCGATCCCCGGGTCGCCTGAGCCTTTCTGTGTGGAGTTTGTTCTCCCCGTGTCTGGGTGGGTTTCCTCCGGGCACTCCGGTTTCCCCCATCAACCCAAAACATGCACCATAGGTAAATCCTCCAGCTTAGGTCCTGACCAAACCGAAGCAAGAAGATCATGGAGATGGTCCCCAGGTGCAGTAATGTGCTGCTCACTGCTCCTAATAACAGGATGGGTTAAATGCAGAAATGGAATTTCCCCACTGTGGGACTAATAAAGGCATAGCTTTCTTTCTTTATACAGTCTATGGTTCGCCGCACTCTGAAAACAGTGTAGTTTGTAATTCCCTCAGTGAGACTGGAAAAAAGATGCACATCCTCTTGCAGATAAGTTTTGAAATGATTTCATTAAGAATGAACCCAACTCCATCTGAACCTTCCTAATCCGTGTTGTTTCCTATTGAGTTTAATTTGAATATAGCCAAGTAGCAGCTGATCAGAATATGTGAAGCAAACGGGGTAGAAGAGATTTGTTCTTCATCCTTTTCCTGTTAATGTCAAATATGTTATGTCTTATTTTTTATTTCTATTTACCCCAAGACATTCCCATACTAAAGAACAAATGAAATAAATGTAAAATATGAGTTTAAAGTGTGCAGACCGTTGAGGCAGCGTCTCCGGTACTTGTGGTAGCCCTGCTGTGTGAAGCCGTTGTCTCGGAGCAGTTCATGAGACGGGTGCCAGAACTTCGGGAAAGACTGAGGTGTGCAGCCGTACGAGCCCGAGGTCGGAGCGCCCTCAGAAGGGGAGGCGTTTGAACTACTGTGAGGACAGAAGAGGAGAGGAGAGAGGGAGAGGAGAGAGAGGGGAGTGAGAGCAAAAAGGGAGAGAGGAGACGAAGAGAGAGGGAGAGAGAAGACAGAGAGGGAGAGAGGAGACGAAGAGAGAGGGAGAGAGGAGACCGAGAGAGAGGGAGAGAGAAGACAGAGGGAGAGAGAAGGAGAGAGGGAGAGAGGAGACAAAGAGAGAGGGAGAGAGGAGACAGAGAGGGAGAGAGGAGACGAAGAGAGAGGGAGAGAGGAGACCGAGAGAGAGGGAGAGAGAAGACAGAGGGAGAGAGAAGGAGAGAGGGAGAGAGCAAACAGAGGGACAGAGATGGAGAGAAAAAAACACAGAGGGACAGAGATGGGGAGAGAGGAGACAGAGGGAGAGAGAAGGAGAGAGGGAGAGAGGAGACACAAAGGGGGAAGGAGAGAGGGAGAGAGGAGACAGAGAGAGAGGGAGAGAGTAAACACAGAGGGACAGAGATGGAGAGAGGAGACAGACAGAGAGGGAGAGAGAAAACAGAGGGACAGAGATGGAGAGAGGAGACAGAGAGAGAGGGAGAGAGAAAACACAGAGGGACAGAGATGGAGAGAGGGAGAGAGGAGACAGAGAGGGAGGGAGAGAGAAAACACAGAGGGACAGAGATGGAGAGAGGAGACAGAGGGAGAGAGAAAACAAAGATGGAGAGAGGAGACAGAGAGGGAAAGAGAAAACAGAGATGGACAGAGATGGAGAGAGAGGAGATGAAGAGAGGGAGAGAGAAGAAGGAGAGAGAAGAGGGAAAAAGGGAGAGGGGAGGGAGGAAATGGCGAGGGGGTAGAGGGATAGAGGAGAGGAGAAAGGGATGAGGAGGAGATGAGGAGCAGAGTAACCTTTACATCTCCAGTGTTGGGAAGAATACTTAACATGCTTTTTGTTACAGGATATTGAATACTGAATAAAATGTATTTTGTAACATATTCTGAGTGTTGTATTCTGAATACTTTATTTATTTTAAATGTAAACAATACCAAAACAGCCTTATGTTTTACATTTATTTATCAGTAATTAGAGATGGAAAAGCAGCCGTGTACTGTATAAGTGCTGTTTTCCATTTTTCTCACCAGTTTAGTGCAGTTTAAAGCCTAAATCGTGTGACCATGAATTTCAATGAATCCCTTTGATTCTGAGGTCAGTATCTGTACTCCAAATGAAAGTACTATATCTGAATACAGGTACAATCTGAATGAACATGTTTTTAGTTACTTCCAACAGTGAGCATCTCCTATACTTTTGTCATAATCACAGTAGTTTTTATGTATATTATGAAATATAGTTTTATAAACATGTTCGTTTTGTACCTTATGGAGGCAGATCGCGACCGGTGCTCTCTGGAGTCCAGGACCCAGCCGATGTGCGCCTCCAGTGGCGGGTTTGAGCTATGACTAGTTTTCTTCTTACGAAGAGTCTGAAAAAAGCAAGAGAAGGTACATTAGTGTGTTTCCATAGAGACAAGCAGGTGACCCCCTCATCCACAATGACTCTAAAGCACTTAAAGGAGAATTAACGTTTCTTACAATCTGAGCCTTATTTCGGTAATAAAACAAGTTGTTTTACTCACCCATAGCACTTTGGTGTCATATGGAGCACTTCCGGAGATGTTTTAGATTAGCAATAGCCGTAGCGCTAATATATGCCCCGAGCGGTCTCCAAATAACATAAACTTTAGCACTTTTCAAATCATAGAAGCTCAATGTCTTAGTCTACGCTTTCGTTTGAGTCAAAAGTGGCCTGTAATCCGAAATTTAGCCATAATTTACAGTGTTGCGTTTCATGTTTGGGTCCCGGGAGCTGAGAGTGAAATAAGCTGTGACTCCGCAGATGCGCACTGGCGTCCTCATCTACTCGAAACTATGGATAAATCTCGGATTACAGGCCACTTTTGACTCAAACGAAAGCGTAGACTAAGACATCGATCTTTGAAAAGTGCTAAAGTTTGTGTTATTTGGAGACCGCTCGGGGCATATATTGGCGCTACGGCTATCGCTAATCTAAAACATCTCTGGAAGTGCTCCATATGACACCAAAGTGCTATGGGTGAGTAAAACAACTTGTTTTATTACCGAAATAAGGCTCAGATTGTAAAAAACTTTAATTCTCCTTTAAGTAAAGTTTGATCTGATTAGAAAAGTTATAAATCTTTACTATTTTATGTGGCGGCACGGTAGCAGAGTGGTTAGCGCTCTTGCTTCACAGCAAGAAGGTTCCGGGTTCGATCCCCAGGTCGCCCAGACCTTTCCGTGTGTGTTCTGTGTGGAGTTTGCATGCATGGTCTGTGTTCGATCCCCGGGTCGCCCGAGCCTTTCTGTGTGGAGTTTGCATGTTCTCCCCGTGTCTGGGTGGGTTTCCTCCGGGCACTCCGGTTTCCCCCACCAACCCAAAACATGCACCATAGGTACCTCCAGCTTAGGTCCTGACCAAACCGAAGCAAGAAGATCATGGAGATGGTCCCCGGGCGCCCTAATGTGTGTGCTGCCCACTGCTCCTAATATATGTATATATATAGGATGGGTTAAAATGCAGAGAAGAATTTCTCCAGTGTGAGATCAATAAAGTTCACTTCTTCTTCTTCTTCTATTTTAAGCCTTAATACTTAAAGGGCATTTTTGGAGCTGCTTGTTATATGAATGTGTGTTACAGGGCAGGGACGTGTACTAGTATTGTCTGTTATGTCATTTCCTTTGGAGGAAATATGAAAGTTGGAATATTATGACGTATTCCACACTGAAGCTGAAACTCATTAAGACTGTGGAGGCTGTACAGATGTTAAAAACACTAATGATGAACAAAGCTATGAAGAAGATTTAAAGCTTGTCTGATGTGAATTATTGTTACTGCACATGTTTAGGCCATATTGCCCTCCCCTCGTGTGTAGGACCTTATTCAAGCAGCAAACCAAGCCTGTTAATTTGGTAAATGCATGTTTTAATGTTTTTATATATTGATAAAGACTTCATATTCTTCTCTACTTTAAAGGTGCTATATTACACAAAAAGGACTCTTGTGAGCATTTAGCCATTTTATAATGTTTCCTCCTCAAAAACAGACCTGGAGTTGTGTTTTGTTTCATTCACACATGTTTGAGTCATACTTTATTATTATTAGTCTGTCTACATCTCCAAAGCTCCAAAAGCTCCACCTTACGATATCATGAAGCGGTAGTTTTCAAGTGAACAGCTCCTTTTAGCGTTAATTCAGTCGAGATTGGCAATTTCAGGGCTGAAATGATACAAAAGATTCTAGTGAAGGTGTACACATTTGAAAAACATTCCTGTACCACATGAAAATACACATATTACCACATGACATCACACGGTGGAAGAGAGTGCTTTCTGTTTTAAAGAAGAACTGCAGGGTTTGTGTGTTAAAGAAACAAAACACAACTCCAGGTCTGAGATCCAAAAATATTGCAATATAGGACCTTGAAACTGTTCCATTGTAAAGCAGATGTCAGCAGACTGTTTAATACCTCCTCCTGGCCTCACCTGCCCCCCTGCCCTCACCCCTGGCCTCACCTGTCCGTCGATGGTCCCGCTTTCCTTGATGACGGGGTAAAACCTGGGGGTCTTGTTGGGGTCACAGCGGCCAGGCGTGCGTGGCGTTCGGGGGGTGCGGGGCGTGTGAGCACTTGGAGACTCAGGAACTGTTTTTGGCAAAGAGCGTGACAGGTCCACTCCACTGTCCGCTGGAAATAACAAACGTGGTGTTAAAGGGTCGGACATACTGTATAAATTAAAAGTTATCATTGTTGATTGTTGTATTTGTTGTTTTTGATTGATTTATCCACTCCACTGGAAACAACAAATGTGGTGTAAAAGCTGCATTATAGAACTTTTCTGATCTATGCATGTTGTAGTTAAATGCTAAAGACGCCCCAGTACATTAACATGTCTTTTAAAATACAGTGGTACCTCACCTTACGAAAGACCCTACATATGAAAAATCCAAGTTACGAAACGCCTTCACGTTAAATTTTGGTCTCTAGATACGAAAGAAAATTCAAGTTACGAAAAGCGAAATCTCAAAAATTCGAATAATGCGCACTCAGATGCACGCCCCGCTGTTATCCCCGCTCAAAGAGCACCTTTCTCGGCCTCTTAGCTCTAGCGCCGAACACGCAAGATTTTCAACAAAATGTGAAATTAGTGAAAGCGCGGGGGAGACACGACTCCGGAAGCAGCGCGGAGACATCAACACACCGCGCGGCGAGGAGCACCCTAGTCCTGGTCTGCACGACCGGCACCGGGGCTGCGAGGACGAGATAGAACCGCGGCGCCCGGACCGCGTCCTCTGGAGCCCGAGCCACAAACCAGCCGCACAAAACCAGCAAAGAGCGGCACGTGGTGGTTTAATCCTGGTTTAGTCCAGGTCTAGACCTGGTCCAGTCCTGGTTTAGTCCAGGTCCAGTCCAGGTTTAGACCTGGTCTAGACCTGGTTTAGTTCTGGTCTAGAGTCTAGACCAGAACTAAACCAGGTCTAGACTCTAGACCTGGTTTAGTCCACGTTTAGTCCTGGTCTAGTCTCTTAGCCAATCAGGACGCAGAACCAATGTTACACTATAAAAAAAATGTTGCACTATAAAAAAAAAACCTTGGAATGAATCAGGCCTTTTCCATTGAAATAGCTACTCAACTTACGAAAAATTCACGTTACGAAACCACTTCTGGAACGAATTAATTTCGTAAGGTGAGGTACCACTGTATAAATAAATATTAAATGCCACTTCAAAAAAATGCTTTGCTTCAGTATTGATTAAACCAGGATTAAACCAATAAAGCTCCAACTACCAGAACTAAACAAGGAATAAATACTCATAAAGACAGAAAAGAAAACTGTTGAAAGTACATCGACGTAGACACAGCAACCTGCATGTTAAAGGTACACTGTGTAACCTTTCTAGTGGAGGGTCCGTCACCTGCTTGTCTAGAATGTTTCACAGTATGACATTAAACAGCTCTACTTCATGTTTATTCAATTACAGGTGGTTTTATAGTTCAAGAATACGTAGAAAAACACACACATTCTGACTGTGAGCGGGGTCGCCTCTCCACAGATTTGACCTGTAATTTGGTCTGGTTTGGTCTCCATAAAGATAGAATGGTTTAATGCCATACTGTGAAACATTCCAGACAAAACAATCACATCTCCATGGAGAAAAACCTCCACCAGAAAAGCTACACAGTGCATCTTTAACATTAACAGTGCAGAAGTCTCTTTACTTGAGGCCTGATATGATGTAAAATAAACAGGAAACAGAACGTACCTGGCTGTGGAAGGGGCGGGACTTCCTGGTTGGGGTCGACAGGTGGTTTGGGCGTCAGTGTGTCAAACTCATCCTGACTGATCATATTCAACTTCTTAAAACTCTCAGATTCCTGAAGAAAAGAAAGAGCAATGAACATGTAAGTGCGTATGATTCTCTAATTTCTACTTAATCTGGCGGGATAACACCTGTTGTAAATATAAATGATAGTTTTACACAAATCAAGAAGCAGATTGTGAAGAAAAGTTGAAAATATGAGAATTCTATCCAAAAGTTTACAGTTGCAAAACACAATTTTCTGATATTTTAAACATGATTTCAACATTTCAACTTATTTCATTTGTTGAATAATATCTGTGTACATTAGAGGATCTTTGGTTTACTCTACATCACATTTTTCTACTTATTTATTTGAAAGGGGCAGTGCATATTAATGAACATCTTTAATTCCAGTGTACATATGGCAGATTATTGCAAAAAGACTCATTTCTAGGGATGGGCAGATCGATACCAAAGTATACCCCATCAGGATCCTGATGGGGTATTTAATATGCATCGATCCTGGTATTAAAATATCGATACCAAGTCATGTTTTCTTACTGACTTAACTTTCAGTTTATTTAGTTCAAATTCATATGTGATTTGTTCATTATTCAACCATTGCCAGTTGTCAGGCACTACTTTTCCTTCCGCGTTCTCACCAAACGTGGGGTAGTACGTCATCCCGCGATACACTCACTGCTGTGAGATTTCAGTCAAAGCGGCGCGGGGCTGCGGGAGCCATGGGAGACCGCAAGCGAAGTGTGGTGTGGAGTTACTTCCACACCGTGGACGACAATGTTGCGAAGTGAAGTGTGCCAAAAATGATCCGATATTGTGGCAATACCACAATTTTAAATAAACACTTGATCATAAATCATAAACCTCAGCATGACGAAATGCTACTGACCAAACGACGACAGGAGGCTAGTCAGGCAGCTCCCTCCAGCACAGCAGCAACAGCAGTACGACAGAGGTCAGCTGCCGAGGCGTTTGAGAGAGGGAGAATGTACCCAGGTAACCATCAAGCATGTAGAAGACTAAGAGTAGTGTAAAGTAGGCCTATGAAAGGTGACGTGTTTACCCCTGACAAAAAATCCTGCCATTTGTGCCAGTAACATCCTGTTATTTTAAGTGGGGTTGTGCACTGCAAATTACATTTAGTTTCAAATTTATTAAGAAAATATTAAGTCATGTTTGTGAGTGCCATTGTTATGTGAAAATAAACATTCTGATATTTCATTTGTTGTCTTTTTTCATAGGCTACAAGTGCCCAACTTACAATAGTTTTGATGTCATGGAACTCTCTGCCACTGGAGCTGAAGTCGCATTCGGACATTAGACTCTTGTCCACAAAATTGAAAAGCTGGCTCAAAGAGAATCAACAGTGTGAACACTGAGCTGCCCTTGTGTACAGTGGACAATCATGGACAATCTTTTATGTGTGTGTTTTTTATGCTTTTTATTAACTGTTCTCCCCTTTTATTAACTGTTTTTATTAACCCCCTTTTTTATTAACTGTTTTTTATTAACTGTTTTTATTAACCCCCTTTTTTATTAACTGTTTTTTATTAACTGTTCTCCCCCTACACATTAAAAGCCTAACAGGGACGGAGGCTGCAAATTAGCCAATGGCTATAAGTCTTATGTGCATAGACATCGGTGACCTGTTGGTGGCAATGTTTAATGTACTGTCCCTGTCAAAAAAAAAAAAAATTTCATCAAAGATTTTTTTCAGATATCTGGTGTTAGAATGTGTGGAGCTTTGTGAAGCCAAGGTTTCTAGTTAGAGCCAGGTTAGTGTTTTTCTGCAGTATTAAAAAATGTATGAAAGTATCAGTATCGATATCGGGATTCTAACCCTGGTATTACTTGGTATCGTATTGAAACAAAAATAACTGGTATCGCCCATCCCTACTAATTTCCATCTGTTGTCCCTAATCTTCAAGGTTTTCCTGCAAACCTTGAACATGAAAAAACAGATTGACTGTCAGACTGTCAGTCAGACTGCAGATAAAGTGTAAAATATAATATCTTAAATATAATGATCTTAACAGTGTTTTAGTAACTTTAATCTGAGTGAGAACTGACATAACTGACTCTTGAATTTCAGGTGAAACTCTAAACCAGGTTCAACCCTCGAAATATAATAGTGACCGTTGAGCTGAGGAGTAATGCCATTTAAAGGGGACTAAAAACAATAGCTTCCCATATCAAACTTGGCTGCCAGAGTGAAAGCTATGCCAAGAGTATGATGACCACCTGATGATGTCATGCAGTTGGACCATGTTTTTTGAGCGCTGCAGAGGGATTGTCAGAGGGATTGACTGTCTGGGTATGTTTTTAATGAATTAATTAGTTCCTTCCCCTTGCACAAAAGTATGAAATCCAGATACTACTCAATACTAAACAAGTAGAACTAGAATCTCATTTGAACTCTTATTACTTACATACATGGAAAAAATGTTAGATGGTATTGATCAATCAGAACTGCTATAAGATTATGGTAATTTCAGAAACTGTACAATTTTGTCCTGTTTATAAGATTTCTTTTTTTTTTTCCATCATTAAAAGCTGCATTGTGTAACTTTTCTGGTGGAGGTTTTCTCCATGGAGATGCAACTGCTTTGTCTGACCTTTCTATCTTCATGGAAACCAAACTAGACCAAGTTCCAGGTCAGATCTGTGGAGAGGCGACCCCGCTCACAGTCAGAATGTCTGAACTAAAACCACCTGTAGTTGAATAAATGTAAAGTAGAGCTGTTTATCATTGTTACTGAAAAGGAGCAGAAAGAAGTATAGACTTGCAATATCTGTTCAGTATTGTTCAAACTGATATTAGGTTTGGTATTGATTGGCATAAAGCTAGTGATCATTTTGAAAACACCATGATCATGTTCTGTAGGATGTGAGCCCTATAAACCTATTCCTCTGGTGTAGAGTAGTGTCCTTCACACACACTCTGGTTTAGATAAAGTTTGTGACGTGGAGCAGGTGTGTGACTTTGACTTTGTTCAGGTGACACTTTCCCACCAACGCTCAGACTTTACCCCCTACACGTTGCACCGGCCTGGGCAACATGTGAGCAGAGGAGGGATTGAAGGGGGCAGGAGGGGGGAGGAAGGGGCCTGGAGGAATGCTGCAATGTCCATTTATATAAACAGTTTATGGTATTGACACAGGGATCACAATATATTGTTGCATCACTAATTTGAGTGCAGGAGGCAACAGGAGAGTTTGCAAGATTTTATGTTGTAAATTCTGTGATTTTTTATTCTTTTATGATTTGTGAAGCGTCTTTGAGTGTCTTGAAAAGCGCTATATAAATAAAATGTATTATTATTATTATTATTAAATATTATTTCATTTTCTGTCATTTATTTCTAGGTGTAAAGTGTCCAAAATTCATGTTGTGCCTTTTCATTAATACACGCACACACGCACGCACTCACGCGCACGCACGCACACACACACTAAACAGCTTATTTTAGTACAAAAAAAGCCTCTGTGGTGGCAATTATTGTGGCCATGTTTTCCTGTAGTTGCAGCGCTCAAACTTGTGGTGAAGCAACACGTGTCCAAAAATAGCATTTTTGTCCCTCTGATCAGACTGACCTGGCTCCAGTGACACAGGGATACACTCTTACATAACTCTGCTTTAATAAAACTATGGCCTATAAAGATCATATGACAATGTTATGTCACTCCCCCACTGACTTTTCAAGGATGTCACAGTGACCTAGTTAAGAGCTGGTATGTTGTGTGGGCCTGTACTGAAAATCAGATACTAAGGGTGCACTCACACTAGGACTTTAGAACCGTGCTGTGCTCAAGCACTATTGAGTAGGGTTCTATGTCCCACACTCACACCTGCACTACCAAACCGGGCCATAGCCTGATGATGTCATCACATGACGCTGTTTGTTTACATGTCGTGTAGCAGAGCTATCGCTTTAAAGCAACATGAATTATCTATTAAATAGTGAGGCAGATATGAGTCCTATGTGCTCCTCTGCGAGTTTATGGATATAAAAACAGAGTGGAGGAGTGAGGAGATGAGGCTGCAAAACTTCTGTCTCTGTCCACAGCCCTTCAACGATAAGCACAGATTCGCCATATGTTTTGGAGTTTATTCACCGTTTTCCTCGTATGAGTAACATCAGCGCACATGACAGGGTTTGCATAGTGCAGTCATGCGTCTACACACGTACCACGCATTAGGGGCGATCTATTCTTGGGCATGATTCTAAAGTCCTAGTGTGAGTGCACCCTAAAACTGGTATCGAGACCTGGTTTAGTCCTAATTTAGGCCTGATATAGTCCAGTTTTAGACCTGGTGCTACTCTGAAAGCCAAATATAATCTTAGGTAGTACTTGCTGTGACAAGTTTGAGAACTACTGCTCTAACCCAGTATTACCTTTGTGGTCTCTATTTGTTCCTCTCCCTTCCACAGGTCCTGCTCATAATAGTAAAGCCCGTCGTTTATCGCTTTGGCCAGGTCTGCAGTGATCTTGGCTCTGGACTCGTGGTTGCCGGTTCGATCCCCACCCGGGTGTTTGCGCATGTACGGTGGTGTCTGGGTCACGATCAGGAGCTTGTCCACGTCCGTGTCGTCCAGCTCGTAGTCCGAATCCTCATCCGACCAATCCGTGAACCGGTTTTTCCTCGGCGCCATCTGCTCCATTTCCTCATCAAACAGGAAGTCCAGCTCCTCCTGGTCCGGCTCCGGTTGCAGGGGCGGATTTGAAGGCAGCTCACTGCGCTCCTACAGGACAACAGACAACGGATACGGAAAAGTTATGAGGGAATTAGTCAGAATGGATGTAGTGTGATGCTGCTGGGAGATATCATGATGCAAAAGTGTATTTAAGACAGGAGCAGGTTACCCAAAAAATGTATTTAAAGATTTACTAAGAGAGACAGATGATGATTTCTGTGTTATCACAAGTGATATTTTCTTAGTCTTTAAGAATGCCAATCTGCCGTTTCTGAAAGTTTACTTTTCACTGGTTAAATCCACCTGTCGCCATCACTCAGAGCAGATGGAGGATGGCCAATAGGAGAAGTGGGTGGTGAAAGTGTCTGTTTTTGACCATAGAGCTGTATTAAACAAAAAACAAAACAAAAACGATACAGTGATTTAACCAAAATAACTGATCAAGATGAGATCAAGATTTGATTTTATGGCCCTTTCACTCTAACCTCACACAGCACAATGGACTCAGTTCACAAACTCTCCATCTGTCTTTGTGCCCGCTGGTATGATGGGGCCTGACAGGTGGAGGGCGACCGATCACAGAGCAGCAGAGAGAAGAACTTCAGCCTATATGAGGATCAGTACTACAGGACTACTTTGTTTGTTTAAAAATGCGCACAAGGTTTAAGCGCTTTGTGCATTTGTGGAACAGGGAAGGTGTGTGCGATTTTCTTTCAGCTGGATTTGCGTGAAGAGTCCCTCAGTCGTCCAGGTAGAATCCATGATAAAAGAAGAAATTCAATTTGTCAACTGGACAAAGTTTGTTTGGTCGAAAACGTTTCGTCGCTCATCTGAGAGGCTTCGTCAGCTCTAATCAGAATGCTGGTAAGACACTTGCTTATATCTTGCTGCAGGGAGGAGCTAACTAGCTAACTACTTTCCGAAACTATCTCATTGGTTTCAGTCTTTTGTTTCTCTGCCGCCTAGATTACCATACCTATTCATCCCTACAACGACAGAGGTGTGAAAAACAGTCGTTGTAGGGATGAATAGGTATGGTAATCTAGACGCCAGAGAAACAAAAGACTGAAACCAATGAGATAGTTTCGGAAAGTAGTTAGCTAGTTAGCTCCTCCCTGCAGCAAGATATAAGCAAGTGTCTTACCAGTATTCTTATTAGAGCTGACGAAGCCTCTCGGATGAGCGGCGAAACGTTTTCGACCAAACAAACTTTGTCCCGTTGACAAATTGAATTTCTTCTTTTATCACTTCAGCTGGATTTAACTAAAATTTGATTTCTCATCTTGTTGCTCTGTTGCAGTGTTGTATAGTAACGAAGTAATAATACTTCACTACTGTACTTAAGTACATTTTGGGAGACTTTGTACTTTACTTGAGTTTTAAAAAAAATGATAACTTTTACTTTTACTTCACTACATTTCTGAATTTAATTGCATACTTTTACTCCACTACATTTTCAATGTGCCGTTTAGTTACTTGTTACAAAAAAAACCCTCTACTGACTGCAAGGAAGTCAGCACGTGCCTGGGCTACTTGCTACTCGCTACTTGCGCATGACAATCAGCCTACAACTGTTGGTTTCATGCAGCTAGTTTAATCAATCAACATCCCTGATGGAAGAGGAGACAGCATCCACGTCGGCTACAAATGAAGGGGGACCTGACCATGAGCATCCCTGGCCGTACTTAAACACAATGTTCTCTTACGCTGATATGAAGGATTTGTCCTATCGAATGAAGTGCCTCTTGTGCCTTCCAAGAAACGTGGAAATCCTATCTTACAGAAACTCCCCGTCCAACCTCAAGAAACACATCGAGGTAAGTTCTAGATTAATGAAATTGTTAGCGTCTATATTCCAATTTCAGTAACCATAGCATGGACATTCTAGACACCGTTGTGAAACCTTGAGCATAACAAGTAGAAATTAACTTTGTGTGACATTGTTTCGGTTACACAAAGCGTATTTGATGATGTTGGAGCTAACAGGCTACCTAGCTTTTTCGGCTCAAGGGAAGGCATAGCTGTAGGCTAAGTGTAACGAATGAGAAAGGGCACACGAGTTCAAAAGGACAAAAAATAACATTAACATGTGCCTACTTTTAAAAATGTAAACAAGTGCTGTGTGTTTGTGCTATCTAAGGAACAAAGCAAGGGTTAGCTTCAGACTGCCTTTGCTTGATACTTTTACTTGTACTTTTAATTACATTACTTGAGTACATTTATTTTTACATTACTTGTCATACTTAAGTACAAGAAGTTCCAGATACTTTAAGACTTTTACTCAAGTAACATTTCAGTCAGTGACTTCGACTTTTACCAAAGTCATTTTTGGGAGGGGTACCTATACTTTTACTTGAGTTTGATTTTCCAGTACTTTATACAACACTGCTCTGTTGTGATGCTCCATGTTTTCCGATCTCTTTCAGTGAGAGCCGTCCCACATCGATAATGTGGAGAACTCACTTTAGAGACACACAGATCAGTCTGAGCCTGGATAATATCACCCAGCCCTAATGAAGATCTCATCTCAAGGTTCAGGTTCTCTATTGTGATCAAGGCTGCATCAATCAATCCACTAATTGTGACTATAACATAAAAAAAATGAGATCGTAATCGTTATCTGGACGATACAGACTCTGTTTAGTCGAGCACTAAAATAACTGTTAGTTGCAGTGCCAGCTCATTATTATTATTATTATTATTATTATTATTATTATTATTATTATTATTATTGTTATTATTATTATTGTAAGTAGTAGTAATGATGTTATATTGTAGTACTCAACTGTAGAAAGGACACAATCAAGCAGAGGTGAGGAAGGAGGAGGAGAGGAGACGGGGCAAACATCATCAGGCTGTGGTAAAGAGCAAAATGGAGCGAGAGAGAGGAGGGAGAGAAAGAGGAGGGGGAGAGAGAAAGAGGGAGAGAGAGACAAGGAAAGACAGGGACAGAAACAGAGGTTGAGATAATGAATTAGTGATTGAGTGAATGATAAGAGAATGAAGGCTCAGTGAAGCATGAAGGAAAATACAAACATTTGCTCAATTCAAATTCTGATTTGAGTAAAAAAATAATTTTCTACTTTAAACATTTATTTTATTATTTATCAATGTTATTATTTCATATTGCATTTTCAGCTGTGTTTACATTTTTTATTCAAACCCATTTTGTCCTATAGTCTGTACCTTGTTCTTCCCAGAGTAGGGCCTATGGCGTTTCTCAACCTGGATCCAGGTGTCGGGGTCCGGGTTGGGGACTTCTGGTTTTTGCTCCTGATCTGCTCCGTCAGTCTCTGAAGAGTCCGGGACGGGTTTTGAAGAGTCCAGTGGGGTCTCAGGCGAAGGCGATGAGACTGAAATCACATTGTTTTCTGTTTAATCCAAAAAGCCTTTTCTCTCAGTGTCTTTTTCTTGTTTTCTTTATTTCGAGCCATCTGTACTATTTGAGTCATTTATTTTTAACATCATACTTGCCTACTGCACATACATGAATGCAGTTAAACTTGAATAAACATGAGTATTTAAACTTTGCATGCTCTATACTGTGAAAAGACATTTTGTTTATAGAGAACAGCTTCTTCTAGTGGTTCTTGGTTCTTAAGTAATAATCAAAAGACGATCAGGATTCAGCCATTAGTCCATGGATAATAAAAATAACTTAAAGAGGGAGATTTTACTTGTAGGGGTATTAACGGTTAAAGGAAAAGTAACGTTTTTTTTACAATCTGAGCCTTCTTTCGGTAATAAAACAAATTGTTTTACTCACCCATAGCACTTTGGTGTCATATGGAGCACTTCCAGAGATGTTTTAGATTTGTGGTTAGCCTAGCGCGACTTCTAGCCATAGCTCGGGGCATATAATATATTCCCCAAGCATGTAATATGCCCCGTGCGGGCTTCAAATAGCACAAACTTTAGCACTTTTCAAATCATAGAAGCCCGATATCTTAGTCTACGATTTCGTTTGAAGCAAAAGTGGCCTGTAATCCGAGATTTATCCATAGTTTACAGCTTTGCGTTTCATGTTTGGGTCCCGGGAGCTGAGAGCACAGTCCGCACATGCACACTGGCGTCCTCATCTACTCGAAACTATGGCTAAATCTCGGATTACAGGCCACTTTTGCTTCAAACGAAATCGTAGATTAAGATATCGGGCTTCTATGATTTGAAAAGTGCTAAAGTTTGTGTTATTTGGAGACCGCAAAGTAATGCCCCGAGCACTCAATTAACGGATACGAAACTGCTCAAAATGACACCAAACTGCTATGGGTGAGTAAAACTACTTGTTTTATTGCCGAAAGAAGACTCAGATTGTAAAAAAAACGTTACTTTTCCTTTAACACATTTAGATCACCATGGTACCATTTATTCTTTTGAAAATGCTACATTCGCCAAAAATGTTTCATAAGTGTCACTTTTATTTTTGCTCTCCCTGTTAAGTCACTCCCCCTTCAGAACGCTGTACATCAGTCGTATCAGGTTTGTCAAGTTGCTGTGTACAGTTTTGCATCATGTTTTTGCATATTTATGTAGAACGGTCGTGTGGGAGCATGGGTTATGACATAGGCTTGTGGGCAGAGCTTTGCACAGAATCTCACAGCTAACCATAGGGAGGGCTTGAATAGGGCCCAGAAGAGATTGCTTCAGCCATGTTTTAATGAGGGAACAACATTATAACATGGTACAAGGCTCAAACTAAATTTATAATACCTCCTCTTTAACAAATTGCACAAACCAGACCACAGAACTGTAATAAAACCTGAAGGTGTGTCGTTTTCAGTGGCCTGAGCTCATTGGCGCATGGGCCCAAAAAATGTTCTATCTTTTAGGCATTTAGAGGAGTTAATGTTGTAAAAAATACAAAAGAATCCCTACAAAATCCAACATTTGTAAAAGGTGTGAATGCCCCGTCACGGGCAGTTTAAATTCCCAAAAAAAAATGCTCGATAGGAGAATTCTTTGGGCCCAAGCTCCCGGGAGCTGCAGGACCTGGAGAGGACACTCGTCGGTCTCGAGTCGGGATAGAGGGGGAGGGGCTTATCCAGTTTTTAACATAGATCCTTGGAACAGACGCCCAGCTAAGTACCCTGTTGGGTTAGTAGTAATGCTAGTAGTGCCAGTAGTAATGTTACACTGATTAATACTGACTCTACATGGTCGAGTGGGGGATTACACAGGAAATAATATTTTCAAACATATTATGTTTGAAAACTAGAGGCCAGTGCAGTGCTTTCTCAAGTCCCTGTGTTTCCATCTTTGAGAAGGTGTTAAAATCACTGTCAGATCAGCTCAGTGTTCACGATGGAAATGGAACAGACAAACTTTAACCTGAAGTAAAAGTGTCACATGTAAGAGTGGTAATATTGCGCAAGATTATGCAAGAAACCGCAAAAAAAATAAAATAAAAAAGGGAAAAAAGAACTAGTTCATTTTAAACAGTTTAGAGCAGTCCAAACGTCTTCCTCACTATAACGCTGACATTATAGTAATGCTAACAACAACTAAAAAAGATGCAGGAGTCTCCCTCTGACCCTTAATGTTGCTTTTACAATATGTACTTGGAGCAAAACAAACTTTACATTATTCAGTTTAAAAAGTTGGGTACTTTAAAAGTGCTCTGTGTAACTTTTTGGGTGGAGGTTCTGTCAAATGTTCTTCTCCATGGAGATGTTATTGCTTTGTCTGGAATGTTTCCCAGTATGGCATTAAACCTTTCTATCTTCATGGAGCCCAACCAGACCATGTTAACGACCCCGCTCACAGTCAGAATACCTGTTTTTCTAGGTATTTTTGAGCTATAAAACCACCTGTAATTGAACAAATGTAAGTTGTTACTGTTTAATGTCAAACTGTGGAACATTCCAGGCAGAGCAATGACATCTCCTTAAAAACAAGTAAGAGAAAAAAGTTGCATAGTGCACCTTTAACGGCCAGTTTGCACATTTTAGAGAAGGCAGCCATTACAATACAGAGTGTAGCAATCCCCACAGCCACTCCTCAGTCCTGTCTCCACTCTCAGACCTGTGTTGGCAGTGATGCTTTGCCTGGGCACAAACTCCGGGCAGTGGATGAGTTGAGAGAAGTCCGTCCTGGGAGAGCCCACGACTGAAGGCATCGCAATGGGCCAACGCTCTGGGTCTGTTTTACACCGAACTTTGTCCTCCACCAGCTCCACCTCTGAGCTGCTCTTCAACGCCTGGATTACACAGAGGAGGGGACAGTTAAGGTCCAGGCAAGTACACTAACAAAGATTCCTTTTTCTCTTTTTAATTCATTTATTTGTAGACACAAGATTACAGACTTACAACTTAAAATGACACAAAGAGACAGATATTAACACAGACATCAACAAGTGGACAGGGCTGGGGTAAAGGGGGTGGGGCCTTGTTGAGTTTGTAATTGTGCATTTATGTGTACGTGTGTATGTGTAGTGTTCCACTGTTACATACGCCCCCCCCACATGTATACACATACATGTAAACACATGTGTGTGTGTGTGTGTGTGTGTATATATATACAGAGAAAAGTGGGACAGAGATTAGAGGAAACAGTCAACAATATTTCTATTGCTACTAGAAGAAGTAGTAGCAGCAGTAGTAGTAGATGTACTTGTAGTAGCATTAGTATTAGTATTAGCAGTAATAGTAGTAGTAGTAGTAGCAGTAGCAGCAGCAGCATTAGTAGTAGCAGCAGCATTAGTAGTCTGCCCCAGGGCAGCTGTGGCTACAATAGTATCTTACCACCACCAAGTGTGGAGTGAATGAACAATGAACTGTAAAGCGCTTTGGGTGTCTTGAAAGGCGCTATATAAATGCAATGATTAATAAATTAGTAGCAGCAGTACTTGTAGTAACAGTACCTCTATAATGAGGTTGAGGTCTGTGGTCAGGGCCTGGACTCGGTGGAAACTCGCAATGAGAGAAATGGGCAGAAATCCCTGAGAGTCCATTTTCCTCCGAAGGAAAAAGTCCCTCTCCAGATTATGAAGGCTGAAGTAATACTCTCTGTGGACAGAATAAAACAAAGTATTTCCATTAGCAAACGTGTCAAAGGAAAATTAGAGATGCATTGTCTAACTTTTCTGGTAGAGGGTCTGTCACCTGCTTGTTTCTATGGATATATCGTTGCTCTGTCTGGAATGTTC
This sequence comes from Paratrypauchen microcephalus, assembly GCA_036785185.1. Classification (NCBI taxonomy): domain Eukaryota; kingdom Metazoa; phylum Chordata; class Actinopteri; order Gobiiformes; family Gobiidae; genus Paratrypauchen; species Paratrypauchen microcephalus. Next base: position 984,997 of record JAVJIX010000108.1, read on the forward strand.
CACAGTGTGACATTAAACAGCTCTACCTTACATTTCATCAGTTACAGGTGGTTTTATAGCTCAAAAATACCCAGAAAAACAGGCATTCTGACTGTGAACAGGGTTGCCTCTCCACAGAGCTGACCTGTAACTTGGTCTGGTTTGGTCTCCATTAAGATAGGTTTAATACTACACTGTGGAATATTCCAGACAAAGCAATATCTCCATGGAGAAAAGCATTAAATAATCTACTAAAATCAATTATAGTACTAGTAAAGCAGGTAAAAAGGCTGAACAATTTGGGAAAATGTCTAAGACTGATTTTTGTGATATGACTTGTGATTTTAATAATATGATTCTGTTCAAGTTCACACCCTGTAGAATTGACAAAAATAACTGACTTAACACATTTGAGTGTTTGTCTGGACCAGAGGAAACACTGGACAGTTTTGTCCTGGATAATGCTGAGATGCTTGACAAAATTTTCTCCTCAGTGAGGCCCACCACATGTCTCTTTGATCCAATTCCCACCCCATTTTTTAAGTCGTTTTATGGATCTTTTAGGGATGAGCTTTTAATCATGATGAATTGCTGTCTTCAGACAGGGGTCTTTCCCGCTGCCTTCAAAGCGGCGGTGGTGAGGCCCCTGCTGAAGAAGAGCAATTTAGATTTTAATGATTTTAACTACTGACCAGTGTCTAACTTACCATTTTCAAACTAAATTTTAGAAAAACTTGTTTTTATCCAACTAAATGATTTTTTAGATGATCACAACATTTTGAAAAATTTCAGTCTGGTTTTAGGGTTAATCACAGCACAGAGACTGCCTTGGCAAAGATTTTAAATGATTTTAGAATAAATTGCGATTCACAAAAGGTGACTGTGCTGGTTCTGCTGGATCTGAGTGCTGCCTTTGACACAGTAGACTACACTATTTTTAACTTAACTCTTAACTCATGTAAAATACCTCGGCCTCTCTGGTGCTGGTTACAAATGGTTCATGTCCTATCTCACAGACAGAACATTTATGGTGAGCGTGGACACATGCTCCTCCAAGGTCCATGAAATCACATGTGGTGTGCCCCTGGGTTCCATTTTAGGCCCTGTACTTTTTCACTTGTACATGCTCCCTCTTGGCGGCGTCATCAGGAGACATGGAATCCACTCCCACAGCTCTGCAGATGATACGCAGCTTTACATTTCCATGTCTCCTGATGACTCCAGGCCAATGGATGCTCTTTTTAACTGCATTCTAGATATCAAATCCTGGATGGCAGAAAACTTTCTCCAGCTTTACCAGGACAAAACTGAGGTTTTAGTCATCGGTCCTGAGGCCCAGAGAGAGAAACTTTTATCAAAACTACAAGCAGTCTTTTAACCCATCTCCTCAAGTGAAAAACCTGGGCGTCATTTTTGACTCTGCGCTGACTTTTATCCCACACATCAAGAACATCACAAAAATAGGTTTCTATCACCTAAAAAACATAGCCAGAGTTCGCCCTATTCTCTCTCAGGCCAATAGGGAGATACTGATGCTTTTGTCACCAGTCGTATAGACTACTGTAATGCCCTGCTCTCTGGTCTTCCCAAAAAGAGTATTTCAGGTTTGCAATCATTACAAATTTCAGCAGCACGTGTCCTGACTAGGACCAGAGGGCGGGACCACATTACACCGGTTTTAAAATCTCTGCATTGGCTCCCTGTGAGATTCAGGATAGATTTTAAAGTTCTTTTACTGTTTTTTAAATGTCTTAATGGTCTTGGGCCTTCTTATCTTTCAGAACTGCTTTCCCCTTACGAACCTTCACGGGCCCTGCGCTCCTCCGGCAGCTCCTGGTCATTCCCAAAGTCAGGACACACACTCATGAAGAGGTGTCTTTTCACTACTACGGCCCTCGTCTATGGAACTGCTGGAGGAGCTCAGGGCCAAAGAGAAGGTTCATGTTTTTAAGAGTGGGCTCAAGACTCACGTGATTAACTTGGCCTTTGATTGAAATGTTATACTTTTACTTGTTTTTATTATTTACATTTTATTTTATTTATTTATTTAGGCACATTATTAGCTTTAACTAATATTCCTTTATAATTTTTTCCAGTGTTTCCTCTGTGTTTTCCTCTGTAGGAGCCCTCTGCACCAGGAGCAGTGGTCGGCTGTGGCTGCCAGGGTCTGTCCTGTGGGCTCCTGGTGGGGGGATGGTGCTTGGGCCTCATCCCTCCCCTGGGCCCTATGTCCTGGTGGGGGGATGGTGCTTGGACCTCATCTCTCTTGGTGTAGACGGCTCCTCTGATGGTGCTCTCTCAACTGGTTCGCCTGTATTCAGCCTCACTTTTTACTATGTGTAGTTTTATGTATTTTAGCATTTTTTATGTATGTTACTGTGTGTGTGTGTTTGGGTTGTTTGGTTTGTGGCGTCAGGCAGCTGTGGGGGGCTGGTTGGGTGGATTGTTTTTAATCAATGTGGATTGTTTTTAATCACTGTAAAGCACTTTGTATTACATTTATTTTGTATGACAAGCGCTTTATAAATACAGTTTGATTGAATGATTACATACTACCCAGAAACACACCAGAAATGTTGCATAGCGCATCTTTAATAAATCAAATATTGACAATGACGGTATCCAAAAAGACTAAATGTTTGGTAAACTTCTTCCATGACTGTTGATGTAAAAGCTGCTTTAGGCAAAGAGGGAGATTTGTACATTGTAAATATGGCTGAATGAGTTTGAATAAGTGAAATCAGACTCAAAGCAGCGTTAAGCAATTGCCTCCAGAAACTATATTTAGATGTGGGTCTGCTGTGAGTACATAATGAGAGAATGAGGCCTGGGATGTGTGAGAGGGAACAGCATCCCCTACAGGTCAGGTGGAGAAGTGCATGAGACGAAAACACGAGAATATTAAGTGAAGTTTCTAGAGTGGGAGTCAAACTGTGCCCCTGCATAACTACTTTTATCAGTACAAAGGTTTTCTAAAAAAAGAAGGTATTTCTGAAAAACTGGTTTAGTTCTGGGTATACTTGTAGTTTGATCTGTGTTTTTGGGACCAAGGTTTCACCATTATCAGTCACAGCTCAGTCCCAGTTTAGACCAAGTTAAGTTTTTGGCCTGGAACTAGACCTGGTTCAGTATTTGGTTTTAGTCTTAGTTTAGATGTGGTTTAGTACTCATAATTGTTCTGTCCATTTTAGTTAAGACTTAGATCAGGGGTGCTCAACCTTTTTTTAACCGGGATCTACTTTTGGTCCTGGGTTAGACCTGGTTTAATCTTGGTTTAGTCCTGGTTTAGACCTGGTTTAGTCCTGGTTTAGTTCTGGTTTAGTCCTGGTTTAGTCCTGGTTTAGTCCTGGTTTAGTCCTGGTTTAGTCCTGGTTTAGACCTGGTTTAGACCTGGTTTTGTCCCGGTTTAGATCAGGGTTTAGATCCCGGTTTAGTCCCAGGCCCCTGCTGTCAGCTAATCTGTCCCTTTGATGCAGAAATAATACGATAATATGACTCACCCGAACGTATCGGCGAATTTCGCCGAAAGGTGAGGGATTTTCATGCCTGCCGTGAAGCGGCGAAGCACATAGCAATCCCACCACTTTTTGTCTGCGACCAACACGTTCATTTCTACGGAGCGCCCCCCAAAACGCAGTGGCCAAAAACCTCGTCCTTCTCTGTCTCCTCTTTAAAACAAATAAGCTGCACATGTTCTGGCTCCGGTACGACAGCACCTCTAGGCGACTTCCGTAAACATTGAGCACACTCGCGGCGTTGTGTCCTCATGCGCAAAAAATTGGATTTCACACAAAAAAAATCGGAATTGAGCATTAAGCCCTGGCGATTGACTGACACTCGGCCCGCGATGGACTCGCAGACCGCGGTCAACCGGTTGGGCACCCCTGACCTAGATACTGGTTTGGGCCTGGTTTAAATCTTGATGTAGATTTGGTTAGTCCTGGTGTAGTCTTAAATTACACGGTATAGTCCTGATTTGAGTTCTTGTTTAATCCTTGCTCGGCATTTGTTTAGACCAGTTTAGGTCCTAATTTACACCTGGATTTAGTCCTGATTAAGACTTAACTGTGGTCCTGGGTTTGGTCCTGGTTTAGATGTGGTTTAGTACCCATATTTGTTCCTTCTGTCCATTTTAGTTAAGACCGCAACACTGGTTTAGGCCTGGTTTAAGTCCTAATGTAGGCTTAATCCTGGTTTGGATTCGGTTAATCCTGGTCTAGTCTTGGTTGAGTTCCAAGTTTAGTCAAATGTGTGATGATGGCGACTGTGCAAGTGTCAATACACCCAGAGACCCGAAGATCTGGTTTAGTCCAAGTTTAGTTAATTTCTCATTCAGTGCCTGTGTAATTCTAGTGTTAGTCCTGGTGTAGTCTTAAATGATGTGGTTTAGTCCTAATTTTAGTTTTTTAGTCCTCATTTAGCACTTGTTTAGACCTAGTTTAGACCAGAGTTTAGTCCTGATTAAGACCTAACTGTAGTCCTGGTTAAAATCTAACTGTAGTCCTGGTTCTGATCCTGGTTCTGGGTTTGGTTCTGGGTTTGGTCCTGGTTTTAGCCCTGATGGGAGTCCTGGTTTAAGTCCTGGGTTAAGTCCTGGGTTAAGTCCCGGTTTAAGTCCCGCTTACTCACATCTGCCGTTTGATATATTCCTTGAGCAGTTTCTCATCCACTGTGTACATCTGGACTTTGTTCCCGTCATCATAGTAATAAACCATATTAGTCCCAAACTCCGAGGGGACCTGAACAGAACCATCCGACAAATCCTGGAACCCAAACTCATATCGACCTGAAGAGAGAGAGATGCAGCATTAAAGGGCCCATATTACACTCATTTCTGATCTATGTTCTAATGTCGTTTCCTCACCAGAAACACACCTGGAGTTGTGTTTTGTTTCATTCACACATGTTTAACACACAAACCCTGTGTATTTAGGCTGAGTTCTTCTCTCAAACTGAAAACACTTTGTTCCACCGTGTGATGTCATGTGGTGATACAAGAAGTGCTCCACTTCACATACACCTTCACTAGAATCATTTGGATCACTTCACCCCTGGAACTGCCAATTTCTACTGGACAAAAGGTAAAAGGAGCTGTTCACTTGAAAACTCAATCTTCATGACATCACAAGGTGGAACAGAGCATTTTGAGTTTTGGAGATGCATATACTAGTATAACACGGATCAGAAATAGTGTCATATGGAACCTTTAAGCTATTAGAAATAAAAATGTGAAGTTGTTGGGTGAGTTCATAGATATATCTGTCATATCTGTACCTCTGCCACGGCCCCTCCCTCTCCCTCGTCCTTTGCCTCGTCCTCTCAGTCCTCCTCTGATGGCATTTTCACTCCGAACGCTCGAATCATCCACGAAATCACGAGGGTCTCTCCGCCAACCTGCAAGAAACACACACCAGAAATAACGTCAGCAACGATACGAATCTTCAAATCAAATGTCTGAAAATGTCTGAGATGAGAATTGTTATTCCCTTCACAGAGAGATGGTTTTCAGATACTAGAGCCAGTTTTCCCTGTTGATTACTAGGGATGGAAAGATATTCAAATTAAAATATTTTCTCGATATGCATCTCACGGTATGATATTTACTGGAATATTATGTGGAGGCTAACAAAACTGTGAATACGCCACTTTTTCCTCTTTAATCCAAATAAGATTTAAAAGTTTATGCATATAACAGTTATTTCTTCATGTACAAGTAGTCTGCACTGAAACGGAGCAAAGGATCATGGTCAATGTAGTTCCCTCTTTTTTTTGGCTATTGCTGCACCATAAATATTAAATTAAGCAAAGAGACTTGTAATTCGATATATTGTGACGATCCACGATTGTCCGAAAGCCTATGCACTCGATACTGACCTTTCACGCACGTTGCTAGGCAACGCTCTGCTCTTAATTGATTCGGCTAGATCAAAGATCAAGGATCGAAGATCAAAGTACACCACATATATACACATACATATACATATACACACATACATATACACACACATATACACACACATATACACACACATATCCACATACATATACACACATACATATACACACATACATATAAACACACATATACACACACACACACACACACACACATACACACATACACACATACACACACATACACACATACACACATACACACATACACACACACATATACAGGGCTCTCAAGTCTCACGCATTGAGAGTGTGACACACGCAAATCGACGTGCTTCACACAGCGCTTCTGTGCCCAGAAAATCGGTTAGATAATGCAGGCACCGCGCGTTTTCAGCCGCTCCCCGGGACTAGCACCCCCCCCCCCCCCCCCACACACATATATATATACACACATACATACACACACCACGCACGCATGCATTCCCGCTGACAACACAACATCTGATGATCACCTGTAAGATCCTCAACTGAAACCAGATTAAAGCTGATTAAAGATTCTCTTACCGGAGTCTGTAGTGTTGCCACCCAGCAAAGATCCACCCCATACTTTACAAAGATATTACTGAAAGACTTTTGGCCGTACGATACAATATTTCGGTTATTGTTACATCCCTATTGAGTATATTGTACTTTGACATGAAACCTGACCAGGTACACAATGATCAGAACCTGTATTTAGGTTAATTGTCAAATTTTTAGATTCTTCTCTCTAAATTGATGCCAACAAAATGTAATAGCATGAAAATTAAATAAAGTAACAAAAGAAAAATAAGAACTCATTGTGTTCAAACAAAAACCTGCTTTTTAACAGTATTCATTGTTAATATCTATATTGAACAACACTGGTCAACAGTAATCGTTAATTTAGAAAACTCAAAGTTGGAACCAAGAAAAAGAAATGGATCACTATTAGGGGTGGGCGATATCTTGATATTTAAAATATATCGAGATATTTTTTAAACTCGATATAGATTTTGAAATTTTGTATACAGTGAACCCTCGTTTATCGCGGGGGTTAGGTTCCAGAAATAGCCCGCAATAAGTGAAATCCGCGAAGTAGGACAATTTTATATTTTACAATTATTCTACATGTTTTAAGGCTGAAAACGCTTCACCAGACACATTATACACCTTTCTGAGACTGGTATTAACATTTTCTCACATTTTTCTCTTGTTTAAACACTCAAACTTTTGTAGATTTTCATTAAAATATATTAATAGTGGGGCGGGGGCATGTGACACGCGGGCACGTGCGCGCGGGCACGTGCGCGCGGACACGTGCGTTTGTTTTGGTACCACATATCCATGCCATGTGCGAAAGTCGAGTGGAAAGCGACCTGGATATCATTTTGGGCAAGACTCAAGCCAATGCTAACAGTGCCAAACCGCTAACAGACGCCTCTGAGCACCACAAGACCAGGTAAGACTAACCTGCGCTCACAAGAGTTGGTTGCATTTCACCCCGGCTCCAAAATCAGTCCGCTATCAATGCGTCGCCAATACTCCACAGCTCTCTAGGACGGGGCCGACCCCGTCCTAGAGAGCTGTGGAGTATTGTGGAGTATTGGGTTCGTCCTCTCGTCCTCTCACGGGGAAGAGCCACTGTCTCCTCTGTGCGCGCGAGTGTCCTCTCCCCGCTGCGGCTCCCCCGGACGCTCCATGTTGATTCTTGGCTCTTCCATGGTCCGGCTCGCACTCTCTTCCATGGCTCGTGCAAGTAAACAAAGGCCACACCTCCTGTCACCCAGGCGCTCTCGTGAAGGAAATCTGAGACTCTGTCCCTACCATCCCTGGTCTAGACCTGGTTTAGTCCTGGTTTAGACCTGGTTTAGTCCTGGTTTAGACCTGCTTTAGACCTGGTTTAGTCCTGGTCTAGTCTCTTAGCTAATCAGGGCGCAGGACAGAATGTTACACTGTAAAAAAAAAAGTTACACTATAAAAAAAATTGAAAAAAAAAAAAATAAAAATTGGAAAAAAAAATCCGCGAAACAGCGAGGCCGCGAAGAGTGAACCGCGATACAGCGAGGGTTCACTGTATATCGATATATTTATATTTAATTCTGATTTCGTGTCTTCGCTTGTTTGACCTCTCTGTGCTGTGCGCGCTCCCGCTCGCCCCTGACCTCCTCCTCACGTGGTGCGGCACCACAACATCCCGGAGGATACGGAACTCCTCTAAAAAAAAAAAAAAAAGGACAACTCGCTCCATACTTTGGAGTTAGTTTTGTATTTGGAAATGTTTGGTTTGATGTGCGCAGTGGGAAACATCAGAGCTCCTGACCGCTGGTGAGGAACATGGATCTATTAAAATAAGGAACATGGATCTATTAAAATAAGGAACATGGATCCATTAAAATAAGGAACATGGATCTATTAAAATAAGGAACATGGATCTATTCAAATAAGGAACACGGATCTATTAAAATAAGGAACACAGATCTATTAAAATAAGGAACATAGATCTATTAAAATAAGGAACACAGATCTATTAAAATAAGGAACATGGATCTATTAAAATAAAGAACCTCCCGAGCTTCCTCTGTTAAAGGAGCTCATGGTTATCCTATTGTTAACAGCGTTAATGCAAAGATGAGCACGAGTTGAGTTTTTTAATAAAAATGAAGCAACATGTATTATTTCTTCCCTTTATTTTACAGTTAAATTATTTTTTCTATACAGGGATTTTTTTTTTCTTTTTTTTTTTTTAATGTCGCAGAAGCACTTTTTTCCTACATGACCTGCACTTCAATTGCACTTCAATTCAAGACCTTGTGATATTTTGGCATATTTGTTTTTGCAGTAGTTTTTGGGGGGGTCATATATATATAACTTTTGTGGTGGAGGGACCGTCAAACTGCTTTTCTCCAAGTCCCAGGTCAAATCTGTGGAGAAATGACCCCACTCACAGTCAGAATGCCTGTTTTTGTGGTATTTTTGAGCTATAAAACCACCTGTAATTCAATAAATGTAAGGTAGAGCTGTGTCATACTGTGGAACATTCCAGCAGGGCAAAGATATCTCCATAGAAACAAACAGGTGACGGACCGCCAAACAGAAAAGGTACACAATGCAACTTTAAAAATGCACAAAACAGCTGATCCAGACCCATGCAAACCACCTGAGAGCAGTTAAAGCGTTCAGAACATGCAGTGATTGGTGAAACAGAGACAGACTTACTCCGGCTGTTATCATGCTGCCTGTTACTACTGGACGACAGCGGCGGCGTGCGATTGGGCGAGGCGGGGTCATGTAACTCATCAGCTGACTTGGCGCCCTCATCCCGGGACGCCTCCTCCAGCGGCAGAGAGACCCACTTACGTTTGTTTCCTATCGACGTTTCACACGAGAACAGCAGTAAGCACAGAGCAGCAGAGATTAGACAAAACGTACCCAAAATCTACCAAGGGAAGAGCCAATATACATGGGTTTCAGAGGGTTTTCAGGCTGTTGCCATAGAAATTTGCAATTTAAAAGTCCTATATTGCGCAAAATGGACTCTTGTAAGCTTTAAGCCATGTTATAATGTTGAAACCTCCTCAAAAATATACCCGTTGTTGTGTTTTGTTTTATTCACATATTTGAGTAATCCAATCCAAAGCTCAAAATGCGCTCTAGTTTTCAAGTCAGCAGCACCTTTTACATTAGTTCAGTCGAGCAATTCCAGGACTGAAATCATCCAACTGATTCTAATGAAGGTGTGTGGAGTTTAAAAACACAGTGGAGCGCTTCCTGTACTACCACATGACATCACAAGGTGGAACAGAGTGTTTTCTGTCTGAGAGAAGAACTCAGACTAAATCTGCAGGGTTTGTGCGTTAAACATGTGTGAATGAAACAAAACACAACTCCAGGTCTGTTTGTGATGAGGAAATGTCATTATGGCATAAATCAAAAAATAGAGCAAGATGGGCCCTTTAAATTAAAATATTATGTTCTGAATAGTCCTCAAAATGGCATCCATAATGGAGACCTAAGGCTGTGCAATATGACTTTTTTTATTATTAAAACAACTAGAACAGCTTTCAGTTTTACTTTCCTGAACAAAAACAACAGGCAACACTGTGTAACTCCTGTCTGAGGGTCCACCAGCTGCTTGTTTCTATGGATATGTCATTGCTCTGCCTGGAATGTTCCACAGTATGACATTAAACAGCTCTACTTTACATTTATTCAATTACAGGAGGATTTATCACTCAAAAACGCATAGAAAAACAGACATTCTGACTGTGAGCGGGGTCGCCTCTCCACAGATCTGACCTGTAACTAACCATGAAGATAGAAAGATTTAATGCCATACTGTGAAACATTGTTGATAAAGCAATAACATCTCCACGGGCAAAAGAATTTGACAGACCCTCTAACAGAAAAGTTACACAATGCACCTTTCTTTCTCAATAACATAAATAATAGTCAAATTTCTTCCATGGGCTGCTCTAAACCACAGTCTTTTCTTGACTTTTATTGATTGGCTGCAAGTCTCTCCATTAAAAACACCTAAAGCTGATCATAGACCAATAGAAATGACTGATCTCAATTTAGATTAAAATTTGTTTATTTGCTCTGAAAACCCACGGATATTTGAAGTATTTTGATCTGAAAAGCCTCAAGAGCATTGAGTGCACTGAAGATTTAATTTGAGCTTCCTTGTTTTTCTTTTTGTGTGGTTAATCTCAGCGTATGAATTTAATAACTCAATAAATCTATAGTTATTTCAGGTGTATTTTTGTATTCTCTGGAAATTTTTCCTCCAAAAATGCATTTGCCCGATGAAAGCGACCAGCCGAAACAGTCAGAAGAAGAACGCACCGCGAACTGAACACAGGACCTTCTGGTTTTGTGAAGTTTTAAAGGTGCCCCATGGAATTCTTCTGGTGATCCACATGGAGATAATCATTTTGCCTGAAATATTCCACAGTATGGCATTAAACGTATCCATGCCTCTAGACCAAGTTTAAGGTCAGATCCGTGGAGAGGCGACCCTGTTCACAGTCAAAATGATTTTTTTCCCCCAAGATACAAGTTTAATGGAATACTGTAGAATGTTCCGGGGAAAGAAATAATATCTCCATAGACAAAAGGTTACACCATGTATCTTAAAGGGCCACTAAACACCAAAATCACTTTTTTCCTGCTGATTAGCTGTGTAAATGGGTCTAAAATAGAAGTGTATACCCATCCTATTTTGTCATTTTAGTGCATATTTGTTAAAAAGCCGTGTCTTTGTGTCGTGTCGTGTCGTGATGTCGTGATCCTAAAGAGGCGGGACGCCTCTTTAGGATCACGACATTTGAATTTTCGGGTTGGACTAATGGCCGCCAATGAGTCCGATACTGTTCTGAGGTCATTACTGGACAAGCACAGCCACTGGCGGTCTACGGGCGGTACGTGAGGAGACCCTCTCAGCCCCGCCCCTACCTGGCACCACTGGTCACTGCGATGTCCCGCCGTGTCTGGAGAAAAGGGTAACGGTGTGATCTGAGCACAAATGTCTGCCCTGTTTCAAAGTATGAAGTGCACCATTGTTGGATTGTTGTGGCTGTCAATCATCGCTTCAGGGCCTGGCCCACACCTGGTCGCCCCAACCCGCCGGACACCGCCCACTCTGGAGGATTTTTCAGATTCTGCTTAGGGGCGGAGTAAAGCTTCGGGAGGGTGTTTAATGGCTCTCTAACAATTCTTAAAGGAGAATTAACGTTTTTTACAATCTGAGCCTTATTTTGGTAATAAAACAAGTTGTTTTACTCACCCATAGCACTTTGGTGTCATTTGGAGCACTTCCAGAGATGTTTTAGATTAGCGATAGCCGTAGCGCTAATATATGCCCGGAGCGGTCTCCAAATAACACAAACTCTAGCAACTTTTCAAATCATAGAAGCTCGATGTTTGACGCTTTTGTTTGAGTCAAAAGTGGCCTGTAATCCGAGATTTATGGATAAATCTCGGATTACAGGCCACTTTTGACTCAAACAAAAGCGTTTCAAACAAAAAAGTTTCGAGTAGATGAGGAGGCCAGTGCGCATGTGCGGAGTCACAGCTTATTTCACTCTCAGCTCCCGGGACCCAAACATGAAACGCAAAGCTGTAAATTATGGATAAATCTCGGATTACAGGCCACTTTTGACTCAAACGAAAGCGTAGACTAAGACATCGAGCTTCTATGATTTGAAAAGTGCTAAAGTTTGTGTTATTTGGAAACCGCTCGGGGCATGTATTAGCGCTACGGCTATCGCTAATCTAAAACATCTCTGGAAGTGCTCCATATGACACCAAAGTGCTATGGGTGAGTAAAACAACTTGTTTTCTTACCGAAATAAGGCTCAGATTGTAAAAAAAATGTTAATTCTCCTTTAAGTGGGCTGCGCTGTTACTTATTTGAATTCCATTTTTCAAACATGGGGTTTAATGAGAAATATAATATTGGTAATGAACTTTACACTTAAATCTAAAAATAAAAATAAAATATAAAAAATACTAATCGAGACAAACTCATTAATGTTGTATTCATTTGACTTTCAGGCAGCTGTCATGCTTTCATTAAATCTGTCTCAAAATCAGATGCTTCATTCCTCTCATGCGGCGGACATTTTGACAAAGATCAAACATGAGCTCTGAATTCTAAATAATAATAATAATAATATCTCCACACACGGGCCGTGCCTCATTTCTCCTTCCTCGCTTCCTTCTCCTTAGTTCCTCTCCTCAATTCTCCACTTTTCAGCTGTCAATCAAACGTGTCATTTTAAGAGTTGTCCCAAAGAAAAGCAGAGCATGAAGGAGTAAACCTGAGGGAGGCTTCAGGAGCAGACACCAGAGAAAAGAATCAAACTTTATTGGTCTCAGTGAGGAGTTTAGATCCTCTCTCCTCCCTGTGTCTCCTCTGTGGGTGGGACTTCTTCAGGAGAGGAATCAAGGAGAAGGAAGTGAGGAGAGAGAAATGAGAGACAGCCCAGGAGGGGGTTAATGTAAAGACATTCAAACTGTGGCTGTGTCTCTTTTCTCTTTCCTCACTTGTTTCTTCTTGATTCCTTATTGTCAAAACCCAACATGCTCAGTCTGCTTCTCTCAGAGAATCCCAAGGGCACCGGCCAAACCTGTTCTTACATTTACCCACAAAAATGTAGCCAGAATTTGAAATCTTCCTCTGTGTAGAGCTTATTCTGCTTATAATGAGAGTACAGAAACAGAAGCCAAAACTCCAGAGCATCAGCTGCACAAAGAGTTCAGCCATTTGTCTGAGCGCCAAAGGTTCAGGAATAGATTCGACTTGAATTGAGAGTTGTTTTAGTCAGATATTTTTGGAGAAATAGGCCAAAACAATTTAATAAAGTTACTCACGACTGTAGATTAAATTATAGCGGAAATGGCATCACTGACCCCTGATCTGACCAAAAGTTGCCATCTGCTATTGTGCACAAAGCCAGTTCAGAAAAATATATATTTAGTTTATATTTCTGAGTGGTAAGGAACATGGGACACAGTTTCAAACCCACATCTTTCCTTGTCAAAATGCAGCCACTCAAACACACAAATGCACATTAGTGTATTCCATTTCCTCACTCTCACCTCCTCTCTTCTTCAGCGCATTGCTCTTTTCAGTCCCCGGTTTGTCCTCCTGCTCTTTGGTTCCCCTCTCGGGCTCTTTGGTTCCCATCTCCGAGGCCTGTACTTCCTGGTTCTCTTTGCTCTCTCCTCCATCGTGGCTGCCCTCAGACCTTCTGTCCAGTCTCTCTCTCCTCTTCTCTCTCTCTCCTCGCTCTCTCCGGTTTGAGTGACACTTTTTACCATTACTGGTGTTGTTCACATCGTTCTGCTGCAAAAAAACAAAAACAAAACAAAGGCAAAAAGAGAAATTCAATTTGTCAACTGCTTCTTCAGTTCTGGTCAGACGCTGGTGGACACTGCCTTATATCTGCCTGAAGGGAGGAGCTAACTATAGTGAATGACTCTGAGACTACCACACCCATTTGTTTACAGTTTCTGTTAGTTTAGCTGGGCCTATTAAATATGCAGTGTGAGTGGAGTGTGGGTCTTGTTAGCAGAACCATTCAGGACCATAATGGTATTTTCACACCTCTGGACCTGACCTGCTGCCTTATTGTTTTGTTTTGATTTAGGTTTGAGGATAGAGTTATAAATGGAGACAAATGATGTCGGAGACCTCCATTTCTGTTCAAGGAAGGATTCTCTTTCTTGACAAAAATAGCCTCTTTAAGGTCGTTTTCACACCAGGAAAGTCCGATAGTTCACTTGCTTTGGTCCGGACCAAATTTTTTTGTATTTTTTATTTTTATTTTGGTGCGGTTCCCTTTCACACTGCACTTTTTCCCCAAGCGAACCAACATCTATAAACAAAAGCACGTGTGCTGAGGTCGCTCATTGGACAGAAATGAGCCGTGTCCAAACACATGAAGGAGGAGAACAGGGATGAAAGTGGCCAATCATGAAAAAAGCGGAAAGTCACGCTATATATATATATATATATATATATATATATATATGGATTTCTATATGCTATATGTTAGCAATAAAGTAAAACTGTACATAAAAGTACAAAAAAAACTCACATTTTATTAACAGGTAGGCCTACTAGTAGTATATATTGGATTTGTTTTTGCTTTGCACTTCGTCTAATCAAACCGCATTGAGGAGGAGCTTATGCGCGCTAAAAGGCGCAGGTGAAAAAGCGAGGAGCGACGCATTAAGTGAGGCACGGGCAGGTAGGATGAGGTATAGGATGTTTTATAAAGTTTAACCTGTGTACACGTAATGGTACAGGCTGTTGCGAGAGCTGCGCTCACTCGCTCGGTCCGCGGCTCCAGACACGGGCTCGCGCCCGCGTTTAATACGAACAGTTTAATACGAAGTTTAATACGAGATACACGTACTTTTGTTCTGAATACGGGACGATTCTGTTTTTTAGGGGACGGTTGGCGACCCTAAACACAACTATACATATATATATATATACACCCAAAATCTTTCTCAACGAATTTGCACAGATATTAAAAAAATAAATAAAAAATTACCCTGCGGCTGAAAAAAAAGCGGAGATCCGCTAAAAAACTGAACTCTTTCATCCCTGGGAGAATCACGGTGTTACGTGCTGTTTTCACTCTAGCCTTAGCGATATGGTTTGCACAGTTTTTACAGTTCTCACAAATGTTTGAGCAGCATCGTGAGGTTTACACTATTTTACAATCAATTTACAAACGACAAAGACACAGGGCGAGACGGCTACAGAGGACAGCGCTCATGTGCGCATCAAGTTCTGACTCTTGCTCTTCACGCAAAACGTAAATAAGCCTCGTAAGTTTAGTTTAGTTTGTTTAGTTTCGTATTCGTATTTTTTAGTTCCTCGGTTTCCCATAATGCTCAACATACGACGGAGCTCGTTAAGTACAAAAAGCAAACTTGTGTCGGATCGAGTCCGGTCTGCATTCTCACCTCAAACAAACCGCACCAGAGTTCGAATGGAACCGTGCTAAGACTGAGCTTTTTAGGTGGTCTCGGTTCGCTTGGTTGCTCCGGATCGAGATTTTTGGTTTTTATTCACACCAGCCCAAAAGGTCCGAATCAAAGGAACAAACGAACTCTGGTTCGTTTTAAACGAACCAAACAAGGCAGGTGTGAAAACGACCAAAGTCCCCTCTCAAACCAGTTCTTTTCTCTGGCCAAGATCTGTACCTCACTGTCCTCCCATTTATAACTTAGAACTTTACAAGTGTGTCACTGTCAAATAATCAGAAAGTGTGTGTCCGCTTTCTAGTTGCGAAATAAGAGTTGTGAAAAGCTCTTATAAACTCATCATAGTTAAAAATTTGGATGCTCTGAATACATAAGGTAAGTGAGGAAGCTACTTTAACTAAACAATAGAGAACACAGTGTGTGGATAGGAGTCACCTCTTTGGCGAGTTCTCCGGGCGTGGGCCAATTCGTGATGTCACTGAAATCACTTGACTAAAAAGAAAGAAAAAAAAACAACATGAAAACACAATTTTACATTAAAGGGCCCATATTTCACACCATTTTCTGATCTCTGTTCTATTGTTTCATCGTCACAAACAGACCTGGAGTCGTGTTTTGTTTCACTCACATTTTTAACACACAAACCTGAGTTCTTCTCTCAAACGGAAAACACTCTGTTCCACCTTGTGATGTCATGTGTAATATAGGAAGTGCTCCACTGTGTTTTTAAACTCCATACACCTTCACTAGAATCATTTCAGCCCTGGAATTGTCAGTCTCTACTGAACTAAAGGGTAAAGGTTAAGGATGGTACAAGATCGTGTGTCACAAGATCTCTTCATGAGAAAAATCATCTTGTGAGATTTTTTTTTTTCCAAGTGTTTACATTTGAATTGGACAAAAAAGGGGTCTTTAACAATTCCAAAAAGAAATACTAGAATGGAAACAAAAATATTAAATCAAATATCAAATCAAATATCTAATAAATAAAAATGTGAGGCCAAAATTGGAAACTGAATCATTAAATTTATGTATTAGGAATTGTGTTAAAATCTCATCTTTTCTTGTTCTCATCAATCTCGAGTCTCGTCCCATCCCCAGTAAAGGTAACTGTTCACTTAAACTACCACTTGATGACATCACAGGGTGGAACAGAGCATTTTGAGCTTTGAAGATGTAGACAGACAAATAATGAAGATAAACTCCAGGTCTGTTTTTAGAACATGACTTAAAGCTCACAAGAATCCATTCTGTGCAATACAGGACCTTTAAAAAATATTCATAATTTTGCTGAGAACAGAAAATAGGTCAGTTTTCAGATTTACATTTGCCATGAAAGATCAGATAAACTTTTGAAAAACAATTTGTACAAACAGACTGCAGATATGGTTCAAGGCTGCACAGATGAGAGAAGTGGGGCACTTTACAAACCACCTCTCCAAAGTGAATACACTTTCAATCATTATAATGAGAACTAAGTATTTTTGAAGCAATAATGCACTTTATTCATAATTATTATCCCCTGAGAATCCTTCAGTCACCATGTTTAAACCTTTTTAATTAAAGGAACTGTGAGATTTTGATTTAACATGTCAGCATTATGGCTCAACTGTGTCCTCAGATATGAGGTAAACATGATCAAATAGAGCTGAAAACAACTGCAATGCTGATTAAAGGAGAATTAAAGTTTCTTACAATCTGAGCCTTATTTCAGTAATAAAACAAGCACTTTGGTGTCATATGGAGCACTTCCAGAGATGTTTTATATTAACAACAGCCGTAATGCGAGTTTCCACATAACACAAACTTTAGCACTTTTCAAATCATAGAAGCTCAATGTCTTAGTCTACACTTTCGTTTGGTCAAAAGTGGCCTGTAATCCGAGATTTATCCATAATTTACAGCTTTGCGTTTCATGTTTGGTCCCGGGAGCTGAGAGCGAAATAAGCTGTGACTCTGCACATGCGCACTGTCCTCCTCATCTACTCGAAACTATGGATAAATCTCGGATTACAGGCCACTTTTGACTCAAACGAAAGCGTAGACCAAGACATCGGGCTTCTATGATTTGAAAAGTGCTAAAGTTTGTGTTATTTGGAGATGCAAACAAGTGCCCCGAGAACTCACATTACGGAGATCCCAAATCTAAAACATCTCCGGAAGTGCTCCATATGACACCAAAGTGCTATGGGTGAGTAAAAACAACTTGTTTTATTACCGAAATAAGGCTCAGATTGTAAAAAACGTTAATTCTCCTTTAAGCATGATTATTATGTCAGATGCCCTCCCCTGTGTCTCCATGGGGACTTTTTCTGTGTTATTAAATTATAATTCCAATCAGAAAGCAGAATGAGCCTCACATGACTGTCATTTGGGTTGCCAGGTTCAGTGCTGAAATCCAGTTGGATTTAAAAATAAAACGCCTCTTTCTGATCTAAATGGTCACTCCCCAGCACCTGCACCAATCCTGCATCAGTGCTAGTGCAGCCTCTGCAGCTCAGGGAGGGAATTCACATACATGTACATGTGCATAAACAGAATGAGACAAACTTGGATGTGTCCATCTGTAGGTGAAGGCTCTGGGGACACAGGGTCAGTAATGACTGTAAAACAGTAAGTTCAGGTTACACACAGTTCCTTTAACGATCTATACAAATATGTACCATAGAATACTACAACTACAAGAACAACAATTACTATTATTATTATTATTGTTGTTGCTACTTCAAAGTCAGCTTTATTGTCAAAGACCATTATTATTATTGTCGTTTTTATTGGGCAGATTGAATTCCCCCCCCAAAAAAATGCATTGCCATAGTAAATTACTGTTTGACTTGTGGACTCAAAAAATACATCAGTGGCTTGTCAGCTACAAAAATAATCATTAGTTGCACTTGCAGCCCAGTTTAAGTCAGAAGAACAAAACAAAAAATCATAAAACACATAATTTAAAAACTGGATTAAATTGGATTAGACTTTGTTTTGGCAGCAGGAGCAGTAGCAGCAGCAGGAGCAGTAGTATTTATGACTCATTGTAAAGTGTGCATAACAGGCCTCTCAAAGCACAACAGAAGTCCATTATCCATTCTCTCTTCACACTGAACTGTAATATACTGTAGCCACACCTGCCCTGGCTGATTTACAGATGTGGATGGATGGATTGCTCCCTCCCTCCCTCACAAACTACAATTACAGAGGGAAAGCTGGTGAAGGCTCTAGCCCAAGGAACCAACAACAGTAACAGAAGTGTTTAGTGAAAAAAAAACAAAAAAAACATTTAAAAAATCTGTTAAATAATTTAAAATATTCTATGTCAAGGCAACACCACTTCCCTTCTGCTTTTGAGACATTTAATATCCTTCAGCAATTAACAGGAATATATGTAGTGCACTGTGTAACTTTTTGGTTTAGGGTCTGTCACCTGCTTGTTTCTGTAGAGATATCATTGCTCTGTCTGTGAAATGTTCCACAGTATGACATTAAACAGCTCGACTTTACATTTATTCAATTACAGGTTTATAGCTCAAAAATACCTAGAAAAACAGGCATTCTGACTGAACGGGGTCGCCTCTTCACAGATCTGACCTGTAACTTAGTCCTGTTTTGTCTCTGTGAAGACAGAAAGATTTAATGCCACACTGTAAAACATTCCAAAGCAATAAGCTCCAGAAAAGTTACACAATGTAGCTTTAAATAACTTTACAAAAGATAGTTTTCTACTCAACAGTTGCAGTTGTTTGGTTTGTTGGCTTGGTCACCATCTCACTGACATCTGACCAAATAAACACAGAAAGACTGACGTATAAATAAATCCTCTATAAATACAAGAGTAAATTAAAGCCGCAAGCGGCGTTGGTCGGGACCTCGCCCCTGCGTTTGTTCGTCTTACTGAGACGCACACCCATACTGAATTTCGTGTGCCTGGCAAAAATTGTAAGCCATATCGGACAATTTTTCCTGTTAGGGGCTCAGCTAGCGGTAGATTTCTGACAGTTCACTGGCCTGTCGTTATTTGGCATGAAAATCTTGGTAGTTCTCATCTACATTACCCTGTGAAGTTTTAGTCTGAGGAAGAACTCCAAATTCAATGAAAACCTCCCATTCATAACTCATAACTCCCATTCAATAAATACCTAAGTTTATCGATCCGCCGTATCGCCTATTTGAAAATCCTTCGCAATTTAACATCTCCAACGTCTTAAGATTATGTTCACCAAAATTTAAGCCCATCTGAGGTACGGTGTAGGAGAAGTGTGCGCTTATCTTAAACGCTGTGCATGCCACAGGCTGGAATGTGTGGCATGCACAGTCTCCTCGTTACCCACAGCAATTTATAGGTCCCCAGCTCCAACCGTCTAGTGGCAGCAGCAGGTCAAAGTTGCAGAAATTTGTCAACTGCCTAGCAACGCACCTAGCAACCTTTGATCTGTCTTTGATGTGTCTGTTCTGACAGGGTTAGACCCTGACCCTGTCAGACCCTGTCAGACTCTGTTAGATCCTGTCAGACCTTGTTAGACCCTGTCAAACGGTGCTTGGCCCCCACATTGCTGCTTGCAGCTATATTTTCATTTGTACCAAGATGACTACACAACTACAGAATTCTCCATGCATTTACTTCAAAATTTAAGCCCATCTGAGGTACGGTGTAGGAGAAGTGTTTCAAATTCCATTCTATGTCAAATACCCCAAAATCACACAAAAGGCCAATTATCTCACTTCCTGTTGGGCGTGGCCATGACATTGCAGGGAGGCATTTGTTCGGCTTATTGAGATACACGTCCCTACCGAATTTCGTGCGCCTATCTTAAACGGTATGCCAGCCCCGAAAGACAACGCGCTAGGGGGCGCTATCGAGCTCCTGGGGGTCACTGGGGGACGGGACTTTGTGTGGTCGTACTGAATGTACGCATTTGTTCGTCTTATTGAGATACACGTCCCTACCGAATTTCGTGCGCCTATCTTAAACGGTATGCCAGCCCCGAAAGACAACGCGCTAGGGGGCGCTATCGAGCTCCTGGGGGTCACTGGGGGACGGGACTTTGTGTGGTCGTACTGGCAGCACTTTGTGATGCCCGTGCAAAGTTTTGTTTTGAAGCATGGGAACATGCTCAAAATTGCCCCAATTATCTCACTTCCTGTTGGGCGTGGCCATGACATTGTAGATACCCTGTCAGAACAGACCCTGTCAGACCCTGTCAGACTCTGTTAGACCCTGTCAGACCCTGTCAGACCCTGTCAGACTCTGTCAGACCCTGTCAGACCCTGTCAGACCCTGTCAGACCCTGTCAGACTCTGTTAGACCCTGTCAGACCCTGCATGTGGCCTCCATGCTGAGGCCTACATGAACCTTCGATGCTTGTCCCCACATTGCTGCTTGCAGCTATATCAGATCAAAGGTACAAAGATCAAAGACCTTTGATCAGGGCGTTGCCTAGCAACAAATACCTCCCATTCATAACTCATCACTCCCATTCAATAAATACCTAATTTTATCGATCCGCCGTGTCGTCATATTACCGCCTATTTGAAAATCCTTCGCAATTTAACATCTCCAACGTCTTAAGATTATGTTCACCAAAATTTAAGCCTATCTGAGGTACGGTGTAGGAGAAGTGTTTCAAATTCCATACCTAACTTTATCGATCCGCCGTATCGTCATATTACCGCCTATTTGAAAATCCTTCGCAATTTAACATCTCCAACGTCTTAAGATTATGCTTACCAAAATTTATGCCCATCTGAGGTACGGTCTAGGAGACCCCCCACTGGGGGACCCCCAGTGGGGGGTCTCCCAGGGACCCCCAGGTCCCCCAGGGACGAGACTTTGTGTGGTCGTACTGGCAGCACTTTGTGATGCCCGTGCAAAGTTTCGTTTGTTTTGAAGCATGGGAACATGCTCAAAATTGCCCCAGCGTGTATGAACAAGAATAATAATAATACGGAAACAAAGCAACAACAATAGGGACCTTCGTCCCCCTTCGGGCTCGGTCCCTAATGAACGGATATTTTAAATTTCATTGACGCAATCTGAAAATGTCAAAGTTTGGGTAATTCTCAGGTTTGTAGAGGATTACAGTAAACGTCCCTGTGCCCGACTGTGGGGTTCATTCTGCATAAAACCTGCCAACCCTATAGTTTAGACCTCTGTAAACATTCTTAAATGTCCCTGTATGTCAGATGCCCTTCCCCGTGTGTGTCAGATGCCCTTCCCCGTGTGTGTCAGATGCCCTTCCCTGTGTCTCCATGGGATCTTCTTTTGTGTAAAAGCTAGGGATGTCAACAATTAATCAACTTACAATTAATTGTTGATCAAGACGTTGGCCGAACAAAATGCATTAATTGTAACTAATCGCTAGAGGGCGCTACTCTGGAATGTGAACACGAGATGTGAAGCCACTCGAGAAAGACCATAGCGTTACATCATGTAACCCTTTCCTCTCTGGATGTTGCCGTACAACTCACAGTAGAGCTGGACCTAGAACCATATATTTTTGAAATTATAAAAGCATGTAACTTACATGCTTTTATAATTTCTTGATTGTTCTGGTTTGAGGCCCTGTAATGTTTTATGCTGTGTCCAGGGGCCCTGTGAAATTTATATTTTGTACTGTAACCCTTCACAGATTAAGGGAGAGAAATATTGTTGATGCCTTAGTTCAAAATAAATGTTGAGAATGTCCTAAAAATAGCCTGGATTCACTGGTTTCATCATAATATGTAGACTAAATAACATTCTGTTATTTAATTTCTTCTGTTCCTTTTAATTCCAAGATTTCCATGCTGCAAGTGCAACAACTGAGCCAGTCCTCAATTTATTTTCAATAAAGAATATATTTTGTTATTCAGCATCAATACATTTGTCTGCTTTTTACTAAGGAATAATTAATTGAGGAATATACAATATAATAATACTATGATATATTTTTGACTCAGTGTTATGTTACTATAGCTTATATTCTTAAAGACCCTATTGAAACACTAAAATTCAGGTGAAAAACGCTGCTTATCAGTTAATCGTAAGTCGATCGATAAGGTCAATCAACTATAGATTAATGAATTCATCGATAATTCGCATCCCTAGTAAAAGCTGTTAACCCTGTAGTTTAGATCTATACAATCATGTTCTGAAATGCATGGTTTGTCTGCACGAAATTATTAAAAAAAATAAAGGTCACTGAGATTGTGATTAAATGTGTGATTTCTGTTCAAAAAGAAGGATTCTGTTGCAAATCTGAATACAAAATTGTCTAATCTCTAAACTCTAACCCACACCTTTTACCCATTCAGCCCTGTCCAAACCTGTGCATTTCTTTAAAACACAATTCTCACATTCACAGTTTTTTTTACCCTCCTGTACACTTGATTACACAGAGAGGGAGCAGAAAAACCTGCCGAAAAGACAAACAGAAAAGTGGCTCAGACCAGTGAAGGCAGCACAGGCAGGTGGAGCATTCCCATGAAGACGACATGTGACAGTGAAGCATGGGGAATGGGGTGGGGCTGCCCTGAGGCTGCTTGGGGCCTTTAGGCGGGTCTGAGCTGGACAAGTTGGTCAATTAGTCAGACAGAAAAATATTCTGTTCCTTTTTTTACTTCTTTGGTAGTTTTGAGTCTCCAGGTTTGAATAAGAGTTGATTCACTGTCTTTGAAATCGTAATTTGAAAAGACAGAATTAGCAAACCACAAAGACTGCTTTTTTTTTTTTTTATTTCCTCCACAAACATCAAAATCTGTCGTATTCTGCATAAAAACTACTCATCTAATACTCTCTCGCTATGTTTCAGATGCACCATCTCTCTCTGTGTGTGTCAGATGCCCTACCTGTGTGTGTGTCAGATGCACAAGGAGGACATGTTTAAAATGTGAACTTTGAACAGAATCTGATTACAAAACCATAAACTACAAGGCTAATCACAATCACAATGTTAGCCAGAAAATTGTGTGTGAATCTCTCTAACATTTTAACATGTTTAACACACAAACCCTGCATATTTAGGCAGAGTTCTCCTCTCAAACCAAACAGAAAACATTCTGTTCCACCTTGTGATGTCATGTGGTATTACAGGAAGTGTCTCACTGTGTTATTTAAACTCCACACACCTTCAGCAGAATCATTTGGATGATTTCAGTCCTGTACTTTCACTCTGCACTGAACTAAAGGTAAAAGGAGCTGTTAATTTGAAAACTACCGCTTCATGACATCACAAGGTGGAACAGCATTTTGAGTTTTGGAGATGTAGACAGACTAATAATAAAGTGTTACTCAAACATGTGCAAATGAAACAAAACACAACTCTAGTTCTGTTTTTGAGGAGGGAACTTGAAAAAGTCACATTTTTACTGCGAGTGGGGTCGCCTCTCCTCAGATCTGTAGACCTGTAATTGATCCTGAACAACATCACCAGCTTTTCTCAATGGAAACAGATAAGTTTAATACCATGCTGTGCAATATTCAAGACAACGCAATAACATCTCCATGGGAACAAGCAGGTAGCAGCCCATTAATGTGAAAAGTTAGAGTGCATCTTTAGCAGGGACCATCTGCTAAGACTACAGCTGGAAGGATCCTATAATGAGATATTTGCACAGTAATCAAGGATATATAACTGTATATTAATCAAACAATTGAAAAGAGCTGACAGCAGTTTGGACACACCCTCTCATTTATCATCAGAGGCCCTCACAATAAATCAAATTAAATCAAATTGTCATTGCTTAAATTAATAGTCATGTTGATTTGAATGTCCCTCTTATTCTGTAAAGCACTTTGAATTACTTTGTGTATGAATTGTGTTATACAAATAAACTTGCCTTACCTCATCATGGTGCAGCTATAGCTAAAAAACAGAGGGAACTACAGAGACCATGATCCTTTGGTGCTGTCAGTGCAGACTACATGAAGAAATAACTTATTATGCACTTTACGTCTTAATTATTCATATTATAACAGGACCAAAGGATTTTCAAGCCTTTTCCAAGGTTTTCAAAAGGAAAAAGTAGCACAATTTGGTAATCTTCCATGACAATTTTTTTTTTACTTGAGAAGCATCTTGTCGAGGGATTTTGATTTGTTAAAAGTTGCATCACTTTTATACATAATTTATTTTACAAATCTTCAAAGTAGATTTTTTTCTTCTTCAAAGCCTGTTTTTCTAGATATTTTTGAGCTATAAAACCACCTGTAATTGAATCAAAGTAAAGTAAAGCCGTTCAGAATGTTCCACAGTATGACAATACTGTGGAACATTCCAAACAATACGTATAAAATGTGTGAGTGCAGAATCTCATGTGGACAGTCAGCAATGATGCTCCTTCTGACTCTGGCTCCCATTGACTTACACTGGGATACTGTTGTCCCTCTGTCTTTAAAGGAGAATTAACATTTTTTACAATCTGAGCCTTATTTCGGTAATAAAACAAGTTGTTTTACTCACCCATAGCACTTTGGTGTCATATGGAGCACTTCCGGAGATGTTTTAGATTAGCGATCTGCGTAATGCGAGTCCTCGGGGCACATGTTTGGGGTCTCCAAATAACACAAACTTTAGCACTTCATAGAATCATAGAATCATAGAAGCTCGTTGTCTTAGTCTACGCTTTCGTTTGAGTCAAAAGTGGCCTGTAATCTGAGATTTATCCATAGTTTCGAGTAGATGAGGAGGCCAGTGCGCATGTGCGGAGTCACAGTTTATTTCGCTCTCAGCTCTCGGGACCCAAACATGAAACGCAAAGCTGTAAATTATGGATAAATCTCGGATTACAGGCCACTTTTGACTCAAACGAAAGTGTAGACTAAGACATTGAGCTTCTATGATTTGAAAAGTGCTAAAGTTTGAGTTATATGGAGACTGCTCTGGGCATATATTATATGCCCCGAGAACTCGCATAACGGATATCGCTAATCTAAAACATCTCCAGAAGTGCTCCATATGACACCAAAGTGCTGTGGGTGAGTAAAATAACTTGTTTTATTACCGAAATAAGGCTCAGATTGTAAAAAAACATTAATTCTCCTTTAACTGCTGCTGTGAGCATTGCCATTTTGGTCTTAAAATGTTTGGATTAACCCACTTTACATGATCCGTTTTTTTTTTTCCCGCTATTTTGTCTGTCAAAAAACCCCACAGAGCCTGGCTCCAAATTCATGCCAAATGCTTAGTCCAATATTTTATACAGTCTATGGACAACACTTAATATGACACATTTGATTGACAGCTGAAAAATGGAGGGTTGAGGAGAGGAATCAAGGAGAAGGAAGCGAGGAAAGAGAAATGAGATGCAGCCAGTGAAGGAAACCACTCATTACCTGAACATTAAGACTTTTAAGAGTTTTTATTTTTTATTTTACCTTGCTGAATTTTCTCGTCCGCGGCTTTGCGGCTCTGACCACTTTGAGAGCGTTCTGTTGATCTGTGGACAAAAAAAACAACACAAAATTTAATGTGTAATTGTCATAAATTAGCAAAGATGTGCTAATTTTTACATAGATTCTGAAAAGACAATGGCGCCCCAAGATTTTAATAATTACATTTTATTTTATTAATCATTTGTCGAGTATAAATGGCATTTATTTCATATATTTAATCTTAAAGGTGCACTGAGTAACTTTTTGGTTGGGTATCAACCACCTGTTTCTATGGAGATGTCATTGCTCTGTCTGGAATGTTACACCACAGTATGACAGTATTTACATTTATTCAATTACACGTGGTATTATAGATAAAAAAAATCTCTAGAAAAACAGGCATTCTGACTGTGAGCGTGGTCGCCTCTACACAGATCTGACCTGTAACTGGGTCTGGTTTGGTCTCCATGAAGAGAGAAAGCATGTGACGGACCTTGCACCAGAAAAGTTACACAATGCACCTTTAAATTAACAAGTGTCTGGACTCTACCTCTTTCTCAAAAAGATGATTAAATAAGTACATCTTAAAAATGACATGTAGGAACTTAAGATTGTAGCAATTGCCAATAAAAAAGGGTACAATATTTCCTGGAGGCACATCTGCGACCTGTTTGTATCCATGGAGATGTTACTGCGTTGTCTGGAATGTTCCACAATGTTATTAAATCTATCTAGCATTTATGTAATTAAGTGTTAGGTGTTTTTATTGCTCAAATAAATATTGTATTATTAAGGGTGAGGTCACCTATACACAGATCTGATGGAGATAAAATAGGTTTAATGCTGTACTGTGGAACATTCTAGGGCAGAGGTCGGCAACCCGCGGCTCTTTGATCCTGCTGATGTGGCTCAGTTTTAGAAAATGAATGAGTACAGTGGTCTCTAGTTTATTGCGGTGGTCACTAAAAATAACCCGCGATAGGCGAAATCCGTCAGTTTTATAGGCGAAATAATCAGCTTTATATTTTACAGTTATTCTTCATGTTTTAAGGCTGTAAAGGCCGCACCACACACATTATACACTTATATAGACTGGAATTAACATTTTCTCACATTTCTCTCTTGTTTAAACACTCAAACTTTCGTAGATTTTCAACAAAAAAGGCACAGTATTATAGAATGAAACCAAAGATCAAAACCTGTTTTCAGGCCCTAAACATACTGTGTGTATTTCACAGTTCCTCTGACCGAACCCCTTTGTCCTGGCGCCGGTTCGCTGTCGCGGCTTTTGTCGGGGAGAAAACTTGCAAACATACAGCACTTCAGAGTCACACTGCGATCGAACATTTATATAAATCTGACTGAACACATTATGTACTGTACAGGAGACACGGAGGAGAATGACGGATAAATCAGCAAAGGTCTACAGTCCCTTAGCCAATCAGGACGCAGAAATGCGCGTTGATACACTATAAAAAAATCTGTGAAACAGCGAGGCCGCGAAAGGTGAACCACTGAACTGAACCACATAGCGAGGGGACCACTGTGTTTAATTAAAACGCATTTTATTTTAGTTTGTTCATTTTCAAAATGTAATTCTATGGCAAAAAAAAGCACTTTTAAGCAGTGTTATTTCATTTTAAATTTCAAAAGGGTTTTGTGGCTCCCAGTGTTTTCTTTACTGTGTGAAACGGCTCCAAACGGCTCTTTGAGTGGTAAAGGGAAAGCAGAAACATCTCCATTGGAGACAAATAGGTGGCAGCCCTTCCACCAGAAAAGTTAAATAATGCATCTTTAAATTCAATGGCAGCTTTCTTTATGGGGGAACAGTAGAGTGTTTGTCCTCCACTGATCTGAAGGTTGCCAGTTCAAATCCCACTCTCAACATAAACATCACTGATACAGCTGTCTGATTCACTGACCCACAGTTTGGCGGTGTGATTCCAGCTCCCTCAGATGAATGCTGTTGTTGTGTCCTTGGGCAAGACATTTAACCCACCTCACCCCAGTGTGTGCGCTGGTGTATGAATGTGTGCGTGAATGAGTGAGTGGTTCCTATATACAGTGGTACCTCACCTTACAAAATTAATTCGTTCCAGAAGTGGTTTCGTAATGTGAATTTTTCGTAAGTTGAGTAGCCATTTCAATGGAAAAGGCCTGATTCGTTCCAAGTTTGTTTTTTTAATAGTGTAAAAAAAATTTTTTTTAGCGTAACATTGGTTCTGCGTCCTGATTGGCTAAGAGACTAGACCAGGACTAAACATGGACTAAACCAGGTCTAGACCAGAACTAAACCAGGTCTAAACCTGGACTGGACCTGGACTAAACCAGGACTGGACCAGGTCTAGACCTGGACTAAACCAGGATTAAACCACCACGTGCCGCTCTTTGCTGGTTTCGTGCGGCTGGTTTGTGGCTCGGGCTCCAGAGGACGCGGTCCGGGCGGCGCGGTTCCATCTCGTGCTCGCAGCCCCGGTGCCGGTCGTGCAGACCAGGACTAGGGGTGCTCCTCGCACCGGCTGGTTTGTGGCCCGAGCCACAAACCAGCCGGTGCATGCTCCTCTCGTGCGGTGCCGTGCTCCTCTCGCGGTGCGTTCATGTCTCCGCGCTGCTTCCGGAGTCGTGTCTCCCCCCACGCTTCACTATTTAATACATTTTGTTGAAAATCTTGCGTGTTCGGCGCTAGAGCTAAGAGGCCGAGAAAGGTGCTCTTTGAGCGGGGATAACAGCGGGGCGTGCATCTGAGCGCGCATTATTCGAATTTTTGAGATTTCGCGTTTCGTAACTTGAATTTTCTTTCGTATCTAGAGACCAAAATTTAACGTGAAGGCGTTTCGTTACTTGGATTTTTCATATGTAGAGTCTTTCGTAAGGTGAGGTACCACTGTAATGCTAAAAATAAATATTAAAATAAATTATTTTATTATTAAAATAAAATATAAAATGTTTCATTTTACACAAGGATTTATTATAGGAAACAGTTGTTAACGGCTGTTTGTGACATTAACACTGTAGGCAGATGATGCTATAAACAGTGCATTGTGTGACGTTTATGGTGGAGGGTCCATCACCTGCTTGTTTTTATGGATAGGTCATTGCTCTGCCCGGAATGTTCTACAGTATGACATTAAACAGCTCTACTTTACATTTATTCAATTACAGGTGTTTTTTTTTATAGCTATAGAGATGTTATTGCTTTGTCTGGAATGTTCCACATGTATGGCATTAAACCTTCTATGTTCACGGAGACCAAACCAGAGCAAGTTACAGGTCAGATCTGTTGAGAGGCAAAAATTTTTTTTAGGGTTTTTGACCTAGAGTAGCATTATTCTGGGCTCACACCAATTAAAACAATGACCGTTATATACGCTTGATTAATTTGAGGGAAAAAAAGAAAGAAAAATACTGGTTGTTAAACTGTAACTTAAAAGGTGCAATGAGTAACTGTTCTGCTCACCTGCTTGTTTCAGTGGAGATGTCATTGCTCTACCTGAAATATTCCACAGTAGAGCAGGATCGCCTCTCCACAGATCTGACCTGTAACTTGGTGTGGTTTGGTCAGGCAAAGCAATAACATCTCCATGGAGAAACATCGCTATCGGAAAAGTAAATAAAGTTTTTGTGTGTTCGTTTTCCTTGACAAATAGTCGCCACAGTTTTATTTGCTAACCCAAACTTCCAAACTTGTCGTGACCCCAGTGTAATGCTATGCTTGGTGTGTGTAGAGTAGCCTTAGCGCTGGGGTCTGGGAGGGGCCCTGGTGTGGTGGATGGCGGGGGTGATAACGGCTGAGGGTCTGCGGGTCTGAGGGCGGCTCAATGGGAGGGAGAAGTACAGTAAAACGAAACCAGCCGCTTCAAATATAGCAATGTGACACACTTTTCAGCAAACTCAACTGACCCACACAAACTATTACAAGAGCACTGGACTTTTGCTCTTGTGTGTGTGTGTGTGTGTGTGTGTGTGTGTGTGTGTGTGTGTGTGTGTGTGTGTGTGTGTGTGTGTGTGTGTGTGTGTGTCAATTAGGATTCACTCAGTAGAAGTAGAGCTGATCTATGTGGGAGAAAAATATTGCGATTTGTGTTTTAAAGGTATTTTGAGCTATAAAACCAGCTGTAATTGAATAAATGTAAGTTAAGAGTTTTTTAATGTCATACTGTCGAACATTCCAGCAGGCAGAGCAGTCCATAGAAACAAGCAGGTGATGAACCCCTAACCAAGGATTCTGACCATAGGATTCTGTTCAAAGTTCACAATAGCCGCTTTCAGACTGTGGGGCCAGGCCGGGCCAGGCCACTAGGGGGCGCTTTGTGTTACATTTTTTTGGTATGAAAAGCGCTTTATAAATAATGTTTGATTGATTGATTGACCTCAGTGCTAATAGTCCCAGCCCACTAGCCACATGCCCTGAGACCGGCCCTCCATGTTACAACCCCATTTGTGGAAATGTCACTGATACGGCACATTTTTTATATGAAGTATCAGACAACAACTACTGCCAATACCTCTGACTACGAACACTACAACACTCATAATGAACGCTATGGAACCTCTGCACGCGCTTATGATCATGTTCCGACAGAGACCAGAAAGAAAGAAGCCGTTACGGAGGCTACGTGCATCATGGACATCTTCAGCTGACCAGAACTGGCGATCTATCTTCTTACTTTTTTGTGATGGTAATGAAGGTACAGGTAATACTCTAGCCGTGTCTCAATTCGCAGTGTGCACAGTTCAGAGTGTGGTTTTAAGGGTACTCAGGAGATGTGCATACTTGCACAGTTCTGAGTGCACTCCGCGGACCACATGGGCATCGGCGAAATGGGACAGGTCTCGCAACTACCAGATGCAGCCGCCGACTCCATTTTCTCCCGTAGAAAAAGTAGCGCGCGGTGCATGCTGGGATATATGACTGCGCGAAGTGTGCACAGTTGATCCACGCCCCGATTTCCATGGAAACGACTGCGGTTTTCAGGGTGCATTTTAACTGTGCATGGGACAAAAAGGAAATGGGACAGCAGTTGTCGTGCTGGAAGTGATGTATGTGGTGTTAAAACCACACTCCGAACTGTGCACACTGAGACACGACTTCTGTCACCTTGCTTTATTTTGCTTCCCTTGGCCCCGCCCCGACCTCCGCCCCGACCTTGACACCACCTCTGGCCCCTCTTGGTCCATCGTTTTGCTCGGGCCAGAAATCACGGGCCATTAGCCCCAAGATCCTGGCCCCTAACCCCTGTTAGCACCTAGGGATGCACCGATCCACATTTTTTCACTTCCGATCCGATCTGATACCTGAATTTGGATATCAGCAGATACCGATACTATTCCGATACCCAAACTGTTTGTTTTCAATATTATCATCATTATTGTTAAACTACAAATAAACTCATCTCTACAGGCAGTAGGCCGATATGAACAAATGTTTGTGTGTCCCAAAAGGAAACTTGAGGCAAGTATAAGTCTTTGTCCTGTAGAATTACACTGCCTGACAAAAGTATTAGGACGATTGTGTATTTCTGAACTTTCATAAATAATTATAACAAGACGTATTGGTAATGACAAATCAATTTATTGATATATTAAAGCAAATTTCATCATGTGTAAAGGCAGATTATTGCAAAAATGGGGACTCATTGCAGTGTAGGTCTAACTCAGATCTAAACCAGGACTAGACTAGGACTATCGTCCTAATACTTTTGTCAGACAGTGTACATGCATTTTTTTCTAGCGGGATCTCCCCGTGGTTTAACATCTGCACTTTTTTTACCTGGAGCACCGCACAACAGAGCCCGTGTGAATCGTGGTCAGTCCAGTGCACAGTGAAGCTTATCAGTGACAATGGACAGAACAATGTCCAAATATCTGTAGTAAAGCTCAGATCTGGAACTCTTTTTAGTTTCTCAGCTAACTTGTTGACACTCAGTTGTAGAGTTCGGGTAGAGCTAACCCAGCCTCTGATAAATTGCTTCCGCCTCTCGGTACAACGGCTTTGCACGTTGCCGTCTTCCTTTGAGGTGTTTCTAGTAAAAAGTATTTCCGCACAGCGGACATGTTGTGAGGAAAAGTCGGTTAACTGCTTTGTGCTGCTCAATGTTCGCCTGCTAGCTCGCGCTGCTAGTTCGCTAGCTGGCTGCAAACTGTGGAATGGATTTCCTGAACGGAGGCGTTTCTCATCATTACTCTGTGTTTCATTGAGATACGCCTCTGTTCAGGAAATCCATTCCACATTTTGCAGCAGGAGCAGAGCAGCCGACAGGGAATCACTCGTGGAGTCATTTCAGCAGATCATGTGTATATTAGAGCTGCAACTAACAAGTATTTTTGGAATCGGGTACTCTGTCGGGTAATCTGAGTACTCTGTACTCTGAATTCTAGATGCTATATATTTGCAATAAAGTAAAACTGTAAATCAAAGCACAAAAAAACCCCACATTTTATTAACAGGTAGTGGTGACATACACATACCCGTTACAAATCTTGAGATCTGCTCCACTTTACACTGACACCCTCTTTCACATAAGAAGAAACAACTTTATTGATCTCACACAGGAGAAATTCTTCTTTGCATTTAACCCATCCTGTTATTAGGAGCAGTGGGCAGCACATTACTGCGCCCGGGGACCATCTCCATGATCTTCTTACTTCAGTTTGGTCAGGACCTCAGCTGGAGGATTTTACCTGGAGCATGTTTTGGGTTGATGGGGGAAACCAGAGTGCCCGGAGGAAACCCACCCAGACACGGGGAGAATATGAAAAATTTGGGGCGATCCTAGTTGAACACTGACAGCCCTAAATTGTAAATGCCTGCTTTGGTATATTTCCATTATTCCTTGAAGGGATTTTGTTTTTATCTATTTGACTCAAACCTGAATTGAATTAGATGCATACCTCCTCTAACCCAATCTCTGTCCTTCTCATTTGCATTCAAGCAACAAGGCCCAGAATGAGGCGTTGAGAGTAGGGATGCAAATTATCGGTTAATTCATTAACTGATAGTTGATTGACCTTATCGATCGATTAACGATTAACTGCTAAGCGGCGTTTTTCACCTTCATTGTATATTCCTCAATTAATTATTCCTTGGTAGAAATGTATTGATGCTGAATAACAAAATACAGTAATCCCTCGCTCTATCCAATTTTTTTTTTTATAGTGTAACATTTTTTTATAGTGTAACATTGTGTTCTGTCCTGATTGGCTAAGAGACTAGACCAGGACTGAACGTGGACTGGACCAGGTCTGAACCTGGACTGGACCTGGACTGGACCGGGACTAGACCAGGATTAAACCACCACGTGCCGCTGCTGGTTTCGCCGCGGCCCGCGCCCCGAGCCGCAGGCCAGCCGCGCGGGGCTCGGGGCACGGCCCGCGGCGAAACCAGCAGCAGCGGCACGCATTCCGGGTTCGATCTCGCCTCCCGGGGCTGCTGAGCAGTCCCGTTGGCGCCTGCGGTCGGCTGTGAGTCGAGCTTGGAGCAGCGCGGTCCGCGTGTCCGCGGTTAATTACAATTAATGCATTTTGATCGACCAAGGTCTTAATCGACAATTAACCGTTAATCAATTAATTGTTGACATCCCTAGTTGAGAGTTATTTTTTGACTCTGACTCTGTACATGTGTCTTTCTCATGCACTAAGTGTTGATTTTGAAGAAGGATTCATTTACAGTATTAGGGAACCATTAAGGCACCATATAAAAGCATCAAGAAGTACCATGTCATGGGACCTTTAAAAGAATCTGATGTGCGTAATTGTGCATGCGTCTCCGCTGGTGTTGCACTGCATAGTAGATCAATAGGTTTTGATGCAGCAGTGCAAATAAACTTACAAATGTCCACATAACAAATTCAACTCCATTGTCCGCCATGATTGTTGTTATCTGGTTGTTACCGGCCAAATGCGCAGGGTTACCTTCTGGTTACGTGATGACGACGGCATCGCGACGTCATCGTTTTCCCAAAAGTCGCGTTTTGTCCGCCCACACAACAACGCGACCCCCGGTGTTCTCAGATTTCTCCACTCTGGAACCAGTTTTCAAAAAACACTGTTTTCACCCACCCAAAACGCCGTGTGGACGAAAGGCCAAAACGAATACAAACTTCTCCATTTCCACCAAAAAATGTTGTCGTGTGGACAGGGCTTAAGATCTGCATCCTCTTCCACGTCTGCAGGTAACATTCAAGTTGGCAATGCAACACAAAATGCGTCTCAGACGTCACTCAAAGACTTGCTAAGGGGACTGCCTACGACAAGAAAAGCAAACGGTGGAAGGATATTACCAATGCTATTACTATCCTCTTAGCCAAAGACATGGTACCACTTAGTACTGTTGAGAAAGGTGTTTCAAGGAGATGACTAAAGCAATGCATCCCAGATATGTTTTACCAAGTGGAATTAACTACAGTAATTATTCTCTAAATTATTAGGACATGGAAAACTAGGAAACACCTAGTCATGCATGAAAAAAATACTGTCAAATACCGTGACACAGATAAAATTTTGAAAAATACCGTGATATCAATTTTTGGTGATACCGCCCAGTTCTAAGTAGAATACAGAATAAAAATAACTAATGTACTAAAGTATAATTCAATTCCATGTAAGTGTGCCTTGAAAACTTTGTATTTCTCTTAGATAATGTTGATTTTGTTTGCAAATAAATCCAAAATGCACAAAAAAAACCAAAAATCTGAAAATCTATACAAAGCCAACTTCAACAATGCAGTTCTTGGCGAGTGGCATAGGCAGAATCAATTAAAAAAAAAAAAAAAAAAGGTTAAAGAGAAAGAGGTTTTCTTATCATTTAAACGGTGTGGCTCAAATGGGCAGTGTTGGCACATTTTTATATCAGATGCCCTCTCTGACACACCCTCCAGTGTGGGTGGTAACTGCTTCATTAACACTGGTCAAATACAGTCTTTGGACAGTGCAGAGTTTAAAAAGGACTCCCTCAGGTCGTCTCCAGCCTGAACTATGTTAAGAATGAGCTTTCGTCGTAGCTCAGATGTCTCTGTGGATTCCCCTCATTCTAAGCTACTTTTACTCCCTTCTGTTTTCACAACTAAACTTGTAATTAAATGGTGACGATGATTATTACAGACCAGGGGTTTTCTGTCAATGAGGGACATGCTCAAAAAGCGTACAGATTAAATAAAGATCCTGGGTTTCAGATGACATCACAACATTCTATCGGTCAGTATTACAGTACGACACCATTTTCTGCTCTACGTCATGTCTCTTCTTCAAA
Organism: Paratrypauchen microcephalus; assembly: GCA_036785185.1. Classification (NCBI taxonomy): domain Eukaryota; kingdom Metazoa; phylum Chordata; class Actinopteri; order Gobiiformes; family Gobiidae; genus Paratrypauchen; species Paratrypauchen microcephalus. The sequence goes on from JAVJIX010000108.1 coordinate 1,019,991, forward strand.
AATATACCCAGAGTTGTGTTTCGTTTCATTCACACATGTTTAACACACAAACCATGCAGATTTAGGCCAAGTTCTTCTCTCAAACTGAAAACACTCATGTCATGTGGTGATACAGGAACTGCTCCATTGTGTTTTTAAACTCCATACACCTTCAATAGAATCATTTGGATGATTTCAGCCCTGGAATTGCCCATCTCCATTGAACAAAGGTAAAAGGAGATGTTAACTTGAAAACTTCCACTACTTGGCATCACAAGGTGGAACAGAGCATTTTGAGCTTTGGAGATGTAGACAGCCATAATAAAAGATTACATTAGAACATGACTTAAAGTTTACAGGAGTCCATTTTGTGTAATACAGGACTGTAAATACAAATGAGCAGCAGTAAAAATGAATATTGCTAAAATGTAAAATGTTCTGGTCACTAATAGAAATGAAGAGGTTCAACATTTGCAAGTTTATGTCATAGCAAAGTACAGTGTTATTAATAGAGAAAACTGGTCCTTGCCCTCAACTCAATCCACTCAGTCCAATTTAGATGATGATGATGATGAAATTAAGCACTTTTAAAACTTAAAGGAGAAATATAGCTGCAAGCAACAATGTGGGGCAAAGCACATCTAGCCGAATTGATTCGGCTAGATCAGGGGTCGGCAACCTTTACCACTCAAAGAGCCATTTGGACCCGTTTCACACAGTAAAGAAAATACTGGGAGCCGCAAAACCCTTTTGAAAATTTAAAATGAAATAACACTGCATATAATGGCTTTTTTTTACCTTTGTGACATAGAATTACATTTTGAATATGAACGAACTAAAATAAAATTCATTTTAATTAAATACAGTGGTCCCTCGCTGTTTCGCTGATTTTTTATAGTGTATCAACACGTATTGTGTTCTGCATCCTGATTGGCTAAAGGACTGTAGACCTTTGTCTTTGTCAGTCATTCTCCTCCGTGTCTGCTGTACAGAATGTGTTCAGTTTGTCAAATTTATTTAAATGTTCGATCACGAGCAGTGTGACTCTGAAGACTGAGCGGTCTGGCATTTGAGCACATGCCAGAAGGGCCGAGGTCGTGCTCTATTATGGATTTGACCGCGTGCACACTTCTCCGGGTGGTCAATGTGCATCGGGAAGTAGCGGCAATGTTTGCGCATAACGAACTGGTGGAACCTGGAGTCCAGGCGGTGGAACCAGTCCTGAGAGCGCACGGATGCGTTCTCACTACAGTTCTGTGTTTGGTGCAGAGCTGTAGAACCCCTCCCCCCCGTTCCACAGACTACGGGGCCGCTTGTAGGTGTAAATTGCCAGGGCCGATGATCCCAGTCCGTCACTGCTCTGAAGTGCTGTATGTTTGCAAGTTTTCTCCCCAACAAAACCCGCAACAGCGCAGCGGCGCCTCGGTCAGAGGAACTGTGAAATACACGCATATTTATACACGCAATATAAAACTGACTACTTCACGGATTTTGCCTATCGTGGGTTATTTCTACAACGTAACCCCCATGATAAACGAGGGACCGCTGTACTGAGCCGCATCAGAGGGATCAAAGAGCCGCATTAAAGTTTTTTACAATCTGAGCCTTATTTCGGTAATAAAACAAGTTGTTTTACTCACCCATAGCACTTTGGTGTCATATGGAGCACTTCCGGAGATGTTTTAGATTTGCGATCTCCGTAATGTGAGTTCTCGGGGCACATGTTTGTGGTCTCCAAATAACACAAACTTTAGCACTTTTCAAATCATAGAAGTCTTAGTCTACATTTTCGTTTGAGTCAAAAGTGGCCTGTAATCCGAGATTTATCCATAGTTTCGAGTAGATGAGGACGCCAGTGCGCATGTGCGGAGTCACAGTTTATTTCGCTCTCAGCTCTCGGGACCCAAACATGAAACGCAAAACTGTAAATTATGGATAAATCTCGGATTACAGGCCACTTTTGACTCAAACAAAAGTGTAGAATAAGACATTGAGCTTCTATGATTTGAAAAGTGCTAAAGTTTGTGTTATTTGGAGACCGCTCGGGGCATATATTACATGCTCAGAGCATACATTATATGCCCCGAGAACTCGCATTACGGATATTGCTAATCTAAAACATCTCCGGAAGTGCTCCATATGACACCAAAGTGCTATGGGTGAGTAAAACAACTTGTTTTATTACCAAAATAAGGCTCAGATTGTAAAAAACGTTAATTCTCCTTTAACTCTATGGTTTATGACAGAACCAAAGGCTTGTCAAGGAATTTTAAAGGACAAAGTCATATATTCACAATTTTGTTAGTCTATTGCATGAAGAAATTTGGATATCATTACATTCCCAACATTAAACTCATAAATCTAACGGTGACCCTGGTTTAACCCAAAGTGATTGGGATCGCCTTCAGTCACATTAGACAATAAGCCTGAGAAAATTTAACTAACTTTTTAAATTTAAAACAATATACCCGAGATTTAGAGGGATTTTGGTTAGAGTCAAGTTGCTGTGTGTTGCATAAGGCACTACCATAGTTCTACTGATAACTTGGTAACTTGGAAGAATGTAATGAAAATTCAGATGCTAGACAGAATTTTTGTGCTCCATTATTTTACCTCAACCTTATCACATTTATGACCATGTCTTTCTTTTTAAGCACACAAATGGTTTTGGTTTGGTTAACGCTGGTGGTGGAGTTGGTGGCTACTTGCATCAGCTGGAAATTTAACTGCCATCTCTTCTTGTGAAATGTATGGCAGTACCATTAATTTGAATCAAAATCGCAATTTGACACATTTTTAAGTACCAACATTTCCTCCACAAATAACCAAAACTCCTGACATCTGTACATGACATTACATTTGAACATGTTCTGAAAAGTTTGGATTAGTTTTGTTGATATTTCTCTTTTTTGGACAGTCATTTCTTATGGACACATTTAAAATTTTAACTTTAAACAGAATCTGATTATCAAAACATAAATTGCAATCACAACGCTTGTCAGAAAAACTATAAGCACCGGTTTTATACCTTTCACTGTAACACAAAGACGCCTCGCGATAAAGTAACACTAAAATAAGGACAAGGACAGACAAAACAGTCATGAGGAGCAATCGTGTGCGGCTGTGGGGACAAAGTGTGTTCTGAGCACTTTTTTGAAGGTGTTTAGTGGGCCTGAGTTTCTGATATGAAAATGAATGTTAATTTCAAAGAAGACACATTTCAAAACGTTGCATCTTTGGTAAACTTGAGTGTTAACGAAAAATAAATGGGCCTTATCATAATTTAAAAAAGGAGATTAAATTGTGAATTGAGTGGGGTATGAATGGGAAAGCGTCTACCCTCTTTATGCACAACCAAGAGCAGACCCGGGCATTTCAAGGCCCGGGGGCCAAATGGGGCCCGCGAGCTGACTCTGACCGGCCCGCGAAAGGTTGCTTGGAATTAAGAAAATAAAACCTACTTTCAAAATTGTACTGATGATCATCTGTCGGACTTCACATCTCCACCTCAAACATGAACCTGACTTTGATGCACTTGTTAAAGCTCAACAGAGGCGAGATTTCTCTCACTGATCAAGAAAAAAACAGACTAAAACATGCTAACTTTGACTTTTTTTCTACACAGTTTGGCAGTTGTGACATTTCTTGTATTATATTATTTGGCAAACAAAGACATTGTGATGTCTTAATACAAAGTTAAAGTTAAACTCAGAAAACATTGTGGGGTTAATCTGATTGAAAAAGAGTTAAAAATGTTTCACGTTTACCACTGTTTTGAATTATTTTACTGAATAAATTCAGTTTTTGTAAAACCTCACTCTCATTACTTAAAGGGATATGCCACCCCCAGGTCAAACTTGGGCATCTCCCCACAGTCCAGAGACTAAAATAAGTGGTGGAAAGCGTTTTTCTGGTGACGCAGCCATTGTCCAGGTCTGTCAGCACTGACCGCCGCGGTATCTGCTGCTCCTCCACGTTAGACTGGAGTCTAACGTTGCCAGAGAAAGATTTCGGCCAAAAGGAATTAATTTGCTCAATGCGTTTCCCAATTACCTTCTGTGTAGTGCGCATTCATATTGAGTGCAAATAAATGTGCAAATCAACACGGAGAGCTTGACTTGGTCATTTTGGGTGGGAACTATTTTTCAGTGCGGAAAAAGAAAGCCGAAGCACACAGCACGCCGACAGGGGAATCCCTGTTACGCACCAGGAAGGCAGTTCCCCTGTTACGCAGCGTGCTGTGTGCTTCGGCTGTGTTTTTCCGCACTGAAAAATAGTTCCCACCCAAAATGACCAAGTCAAGCTCTCCGTGTTGATTTGCAGATTTATTTGCACTCGATATGAATGTGCACTACACAGAAAGTAATTGGGAAAAGCATCGAGCAAATTAATTCCTTTTGGCCGAAATCTTTCTCTGGCGACGGTAGACTCCAGTCTAACGCGGAGTAGCTGCAGATACCACGGTCAGTGCTGACAGACCTGGACAATGGCTGCGTCACCAGAAAAACGCTTTCCACCACTTATTTTAGTCTCTGGACTGTGGGGAGATGCCCAAGTTTGACCTGGGGGTGGCATATCCCTTTAATAATCACACAGAACTTACCAGCTTCTGAAAACAATGACATTTACTGATTTCAACGTAGAAATAAAATGAATAACCAGAGTAGACTTCAAACTTTTGGCCCTCCACAATATTTTCTGCTTCTCATTTGGCCCCTGGGGAAAAATAATTGCCCCCCCCCGATCAAGAGGATGGTTCAGCGCATACACATACATACAATTAATGAAACTTATCTTTTTAAATGCGCTTATCCATACAAAATCACCAAGAAGATACGGTGTGAGTGCGTTACTACGAGCAGGGAGGGGCGTATCAGGGCTTGTCCAACTTTGAACTTTTACACCTGTACAGTGAGTGTGGAGCAATCTCCATATTTCCAAAGCTTTCACTGCGCTCTCCTCTGACAGCTCTGCGCGGTGGGAGGAACAGCACTGAGCCAGACCATTGGACGTGCAAAACGTGTCTCTGTATAGTGCAACCCCACCAGTAGCTGCAGCTAGCCCGTCTCTACCCTGCTCCTAGCACTAAAACAACAATCTTCTCCACTGACTTTAACGTTTTGGTTCGCTGTCATGCCAATTTACACCATTACGCATTCCAGTGTGAGCCAAGCCGAGCTAAGCGGCTAAAGGCTAAAGAAGTAGCAGTAGCAATTGTCAGGATTCAACACGTGGTGCGCGGAGGGGGATGGGGGAAAATGTGCCACCATCAACACATCTTGACATTTAAAGCGGTCCATATCCGTGCTACTGTTTTTGGCACCGTTTGGCACACGCTTTCGAGCGGAATTCCCATAAAATTACGCACCAGAACACGCTCGCCAACACTGCCATGTCAACAGATTGCAAAGTCCAGTCAGTTGGTCAAGTCCTGCACTGAAAAGCGTATTACCTTTCTCTTGACTGCTGGAGGTGATATTATTTACAGGGACGCGTCCTGTGGTCCTCTTCGTCCACGGGTTCACTTTTGGCGGAGGAGCTTCCACGATTTTACGCTTGACGCTTTCACTCGCGTCTGCTCCGTTTTGCTCGTTTTCCTTGTCGTTTTCGTCGCTTTTCTTTGGGGTCTTGGCTTCGTCTCCTTGCTGGGGGGTCTCCGTGCCTTCCTGACCCTGTTTGTCCACTTGGTTCGCAGGTACGGGCTTGTTTTGGTCACAGTCCTCCGCTCCAGCGCTCTGTCTCACCGCGGCTGTCAAACCACACTCGCCCGGGTTGCTCTCTACGTCTGCGGACATGCTGCTTTTGCTGTACTCGCTCTTCTGTTAAATCCAGTGTGAACTTTTGGTCCTTTTATCCAAGAGAAAAAACAAAGAAGATCTCAAGATATGACCACATCTAAAAGTTCCTCACTGCACGGGCTCGAAAGCAGCTGTGGACCTCGCTGTAGCTCGCTTTAGCCTCGAAGTAGCTTCCAGCGGCTAACGTGATCTAAGCGAGCGACCATGCAGCTAAAATGGTCGATTTTCTGAGCTTAACAATGTTCTAACAGCATCAGAAATCCACATCAAAGTCTATTAAAAAGCCATCATGCAAAAGACACAAACGCAATCGCCTCCGTGTAGAGTTTTAGCAACTTTAAAAAGTCCTCCAGTGCAAAATGCCAGTCCACGCTGCAGCGCCGCTCCGCTCTGCTGTAAACACGGAGCCAGCCCCCAGCGGCCGCTCCGTGTCACTGCAGCTCAGCCTCATGTCACACAGAGGACTCAAAAGGGCATTTACAGCACGAGGGGGGGCATTTACAGCACGAAGAGGGCATTTACAGCACGACGAGGGTGACCACACGTTCCTATTTATCCGGGACACTTCCACTTTTGAGCCCTGTGTCCCCCGTCCCTGCAGATTTCTCCAAAACCATTGATGTGTCCCAGTTTTATACAAGAAATGTCCCAGGTGTCCCTATTTTTGACCAGTCTGATCCCTGCCAACAGCAAAGAGAGGAATAAACTGTCATTTGTTTAGGTAAAATACAGAGAAGCTGCTTAAAAATGACCAAAACACAAAGAAAATGTGGCTATACTGACTCACATTAGTGCCAAGTGCGTAATATTTTTTCAGAATTTTATTATTACCAACCAACCCAAACATACATTAGTAATTTGTATGATAATTGTTGAGATTGTAATTCAATTTACAATATCTTTAGGATTTAAAAAAAGTAGAATTCTGTTCAGAGTCACATTATACAAAAAAAATACATTTGAGAGAAGACTGAAGTATGAACTGATAAACTAATAGAACAATCCCATGCATTTCAGAAAATGTTTGTAGATGTCTGAACTACAGGTACAATAGTTTTCTAAATATTGTAGCCTTTGCGATTTGATATTTGATATTAACTCAAATTGCAATTTCAATTTGATTACGATTAATTGTGCAGTCCTAGCAGGAGCCATGGAAACAATGACCAGTTGTGTGGTCCTCTGATTGTCTTTTATTGATTTTATTTGCTATTTCTCTATTTGCAATTTTTAGTATTTTTGTATGTATTTATTTAGTTATATACTTATTTATTTATCCATCCATGCATTTTCTTCCACGTATCCAGGGCCTGGTCACGGGGGCAACAGTCCAGCTCCTCCGGCAGGGACCCCAAGGCGTTCCCAGGCCACCCGAGATGTGACTGAGCTCCTCACCTCTAAGGGAGCGCCCAGTCACTCTGCGGAGGAAACTCATTTCAGCCACTTGTATCCGCGATCTCGTCCTTTCGGGCATTACCCAAAGCTTATGGTCATAGGTGAGGGGAGAAACGTAGATTGACGGTAAATCGAGAGCTTTGCCTTTCAGCTCAGCTCTCTTGGTCTCAGCTCAGTTGGACTGGATTGGAATGAGGCATTATAAATCTAGAGAACTCATAACCATGGTAATCTATAGTAACTAACTAACGTCTATATATTCAGCAGCCATGTTCTGACTGTAATATTCTTTATCTGTACCCCAACCTTAACCCTGCCACATTTAACCTGGTGTGCCGGGGACAGAGGTGGTCGAGTATCCAAAAAATGTAAAAGTAAAGAGTACAATTATTTCACAATTATATTACTCAAGTAGAAGTACAAATAAGTGGTCCAAGAAATTACTGATAAGAATAAAAAAGTATCTGTTGGGATGTAAGATCTGATTTATAATTTGAAGTGAATGTAATTGGAAAGATAAAACATGATATAATGCACAAATGAATGCTGCAAAAAACACAAACGTTTAAATCATTTCATATTGTCACAGAAAGCTTTTGTCACTTTAGATTTAGTCACAGTGGGAGGAGGAAGCACAACTTTTACTCTAGTGAGAGTACTGTTGCTTCAATGCAAATACAGTGGTACCTCACCTTACGAATGACCCAACAAACGAAAATTTCAAGTTACAAAATGCCTTCACGGTAAATTTTGGTCTCTAAATATGAAAGAAAATTCAAGTTACGAAACGCGAAATCTCAAAAATTCAAATAGTGCGCGCTCAGCCACACACATTATACGCTTTTCTCAGACTGGATTTAAACTTTTCTCACATTTGTCTCTCGTTTAAACACTCAAACTTTCATAGATTTTCAACAAAATTATTAATAGTGAAGTGTGGGGGGAAGAGGGAGGGGGGAGAAGACTGCGCTCTGACACGTGTGATAGCGCACATGACCCGGCGCGGGGCTGCCAGCAGGTCTAGACCAAGGTCTAAACCTGGACTGGACCAGGACTAAACCAGGACTAAACCAGGACTAAACCAGGACTAGACCAGGACTAGACCAGGTGGATTAAAGCAGCGAGGAGGGGACTGCACACAGTCTGAGCGCATGAACGCATGAACGAGACCCATGCAAGAGCCGCGGTGGTCTAGACCTCCTCTAGACCTGACCAGGTCTAGAGGAGATCTAGAGGAGCCGCGGTGGTCTGGACTAAACCAGGACTAAACCTGGACTAAACCAGGAGGAGCCGCGGTGGTCTGGACTAAACCAGGACTAAACCTGGACTAAACCAGGAGGAGCCTGCGGCTCTTGCATGGGTCTCGTTCATGCGTTCATGCGCTCAGACTGCGTGCAGTCCCCTCCTCGCTGCTTTAATCCACCTGGTCTAGTCCTGGTTTAGTCCTGGTTTAGTCCAGGTTTAGTCCTGGTCCAGTCCAGGTTTAGACCTTGGTCTAGACCTGCTGTCAGCTCCGCGCCGGGTCATGCTGCGCTATCACACGTGTCAGAGCGCAGTCTTCTCCCCCCTCCCGCTTCCCCCCCACACTTCACTGTTAATACATTTTGTTGAAAATCTATGAAAGTTTGAGTGTTTAAACGAGAGACAAATGTGAGAAACACAGAACACAATGTTACACTATAAAAAAAGTTACACTATAAAAAAAAAAACTTGGATCGGGGCCTTGGAACGAATCAGGCTTTTTCCATTGAAATAGCTACTCAACTTACGAATTTTTCACGTTACGAAACCACTTCTGGAACGAATTAATTTCGTAAGGTGAGGTACGACTGTATTACTCAAGTAGGAGTAAAAGTATGCTGTTAGAAAAGTACTCTGAAAAGTACAAATTCTTTAAAAAGTTATTCAGACAAACGTAAAGCAGTACAGATGCTGGTTTAAAATTCAAAAGTCGCAGTGACAGATATTAACTACACTTACACTGCCTGACAAAAGTATTAGGACGATTGTGTATTTCTGAACTTTCATAATGATAACAAGACGTATTGGTAATGACAACAAATCAATTTATTGATATATTAAAGCAAATTTCATGATGTGTAAAGGCATATTATTGCAAAAATGTAACAATATCAAATAGCTTTTTCATCAAACTAACCACCTTTGGCCTTAATCACAGCTTTACAAATTCGAGGCATTCTGTCCAACAATTTTTCCAGATATCCATCCTCTATAGTTTTCCACTCGTCCTGAAGATATTTCCACAGGTGTTTAACGTTAGTCGGATTCCTGGAGCGCACTTTAAAGGAGAATTAACGTTTTTTACAATCTGAGCCTTATTTCGGTAATAAAACAAGTTGTTTTACTCACCCATAGCACTTTGGTGTCATATGGAGCACTTCCAGAGATGTTTTAGATTAGCGATAGCCGTAGCGCTAATATATGCCCCGAGCGGTCTCCAAATAACACAAACTTTAGTACTTTTCAAATCATAGAAGCTCAATGTGTTAGTCTACGCTTTCATTTGAGTCAAAAGAGGCCTGTAATCCGAGATTTATCTATAATTTACAGCTTTGCGTTTCATGTTTGGGTCCCGGGAGCTGAGAGCGAAATAAACTGTGACTCCGCACATGTGCACTGTCCTCCTCATCTACTCGAAACTATGGATAAATCTCGGATTACAGGCCACTTTTGACTCAAACGAAAGCGTAGACTAAGACATCGAGCTTTTATGATTTGAAAAGTGCTAAAGTTTGTGTTATTTGGAGACCGCTCGGGGCATATATTAGCGCTACGGCTATTACTAATCTAAAACACCTCTGGAAGTGCTCCATATGACACCAAAGTGCTATGGGTGAGTAAAACAACTTGTTTTATTACCGAAATAAGGCTCAGATTGTAAAAAACGTTAATTCTCCTTTAATATCCAAATAATCCCACACTTTTTCGATGGGTGACAGGTCAGGAGACTGGGGCGGCCATGTCATAACCTGCAGTTGATGATGCTGTTCACACGTCTCCAAATGACCCTTACACAGTTTGGACGAGTGCTTTGGGTCAATCGTCCTAATAATTTTGTCAGGCAGTGTATTTTTCATGCTTTGGCAGCTGTTCCATCACATTTAGTCTACAGACGTGTGCTGCAACACTGCGCTACTATAACAGAAATGTAAAAATACTGAAAGCAAATATTGTAAACAGAATAATTACCAGTGGTGTTGGGTTTACTTCTACTGGTGGAGGAAGTACTCAATTTTGTTACTTAAGTAAAAGTACAGATACAAAGGTAAAAAGTTACTCAAGTAAAAGTATCAAATGAGAAAATTTGCAAAGTGAAAATATTAAAGTACCTAAGATAAGATAAGATGCCAGATGAGTGGAGGAAAAGTGTTCTGGTGCCAATTTATAAGAAGGGAGATGTGCAGAGTTGTAGCAATTACAACTCTGCACATCAGAGTATGTGTATGACTCATTAAAGTTAATGAGTCATACAAAGATTTGGGAGAGAGTAGTTGAGGCGAGGTTGAGGAAGGAAGTTGAGATTAGTGAACAACACTTTGGTTTCATGCCCAGAAAGAGCACCACAGACACAATATTTGCCTTGAGGATTCTGATGGAGAAGTTCAGAGAAGGTCAGAAGGAGCTACATTGTGTTTTTGTAGATTTAGAAAAGGCCTATGACAGGGTACCAAGGGAGGAATTGTGGTTTTGTATGAGGAAGTCAGGAGTGGCAGAGAAGTATGTTAGGTTGGTGCAGGACATGTATAAAAATAGTACAACAGTAGTGAGGTGTGCTGTTGGAAGGACAGAAGACTTCAACAGGTCTGGACTGGGACAAAAAAATGGCCCTGGCATTTTTGGCTTAGACCAGCCCCTCATAATTAGTCCTGGTTCAGACCTGATTTAGTCCTGGTTTAGTCCTGGTTCAGACCTGATTTAGTCCTGATTTAGATGTAATTAGTCCTGGTTTAGTCCTGGTTCAGACCTGATTTAATCCTGATTTAGACCTGATTAGTCCTGGTTTAGTCCTGGTTCAGACCTGATTTAGTCCTGATTTAGACCTGATTAGTCCTGGTTTAGTCCTGGTTCAGTCCTGATTTAGTCCTGGTTTAGTCCTGGTTCAGACCTGATTTAGTCCTGATTTAGACCTGATTAGTCCTGGTTTAGTCCTGGTTCAGACCTGATTTAGTCCTGATTTAGACCTGATTAGTCCTGGTTTAGTCCTGGTTCAGACCTGATTTAGTCCTGATTTAGACCTGATTAGTCCTGGTTTAGTCCTGGTTCAGACCTGATTTAGTCCTGATTTAGACCTGATTAGTCCTGGTTTAGTCCTGGTTCAGACCTGATTTAGTCCTGATTTAGACCTGATTAGTCCTGGTTTAGTCCTGGTTCAGTCCTGATTTAGTCCTGGTTTAGTCCTGGTTCAGACCTGATTTAGTCCTGATTTAGACCTGATTAGTCCTGGTTTAGTCCTGGTTCAGACCTGATTTAGTCCTGATTTAGACCTGATTAGTCCTGGTTTAGTCCTGGTTCAGTCCTGATTTAGTCCTGGTTTAGTCCTGGTTCAGACCTGATTTAGTCCTGATTTAGATGTAATTAGTCTTGGTTTAGTCCTAGTTCAGACCTGATTTAGTCCTGATTTAGACCTGATTAGTCCTAGTTTAGTCCTGGTTCAGACCTGATTTAGTCCTGATTTAGACCTGATTAGTCCTAGTTTAGTCCTGGTTCAGACCTGATTTAGTCCTGATTTAGACCTGATTAGTCCTAGTTTAGTCCTGGTTCAATCCTGGTTCAGTCCTAAATTGTGGGCCGGTCTCTAAGTAAAAAAAGAAAAGAAAAAAGAAGGGCATCGGCCCCTAGGACTGTCGGCCCACCGGGAAAATGCCCGGTATGCCCGATTACCAGTCCAGGCCTGGACTTCATGGTGGATGGAGGTGGGACTACGTCAAGGATCGGCTCTGGGCCCCTTCTTGTTTGCTTTGGTGATGGACACATTAACAGATGAGGTCAGACAGGAGTCGCCATGGACTATGATGTTTGCAGATGACATTGTGATCTGCAGTGAGAGTAGGCAGCAACTAGAAGAAAATCTAGAGAGGTGGAGGTTCGCATTAGAGAGAAGAGGGATGAAGGTCAGTTGTATCAAGACAGAGTACATGTGTGTAAATGATAGGGAGAACAGTGGAACAGTGAAGTTACAAGGAGCAGAGGTGGTGAAGGTGGAGGATTTTAGATACTTAAGATCAACTGTTCAGAGCAGTGGAGACTGTGGAAGAGAGGTGAAGAATAGAGTGAAGGCAGGATGGAACAGCTGGAGAAAAGTGTCAGGAGTGATCTGTGACAGAAGAGTGCCAGTTGGGTGAAGGGAACAAGTCGTGCACGCTTTTATCTCTTCTCGTTTAGAAGAAGAAGTGACTTTATTGATCTCACACTGGAGAAATTCTTCTCTGCATTTTAACCCATCCTATATATATATACATATATTAGGAGCAGTGGGCAGCACACACATTAGGGCGCCCGGGGACCATCTCCATGATCTTCTTGCTTCGGTTTGGTCAGGACCTAAGCTGGAGGTGCCTATGGTGCATGTTTTGTGTTGATGGGGGAAACCGGAGGGCCCGGAGAAACATGCAAACTCCACACAGAAAGGCCCAGGCGACCCGGGGATCGAATCCAGACCATGCATGCAAACTCCACACAGAACACACACAGAAAGGCCTGGGCGACCCGGGGATCGAACCCGGAACCTTCTTGCTGTGAAGCAAGAGCGCTAACCACTCTGCTACCGTGCCGCCTACTGTAATGCACTTTTCTCTGGCATTAGCCACCATGCACTTTCTCGTCTACAGCTAGTCCAAAACTCCGCTGCGCGCCTTTTAACCGGTACCAAAAAACTAGAGCACATAACTCCGATCTTAGCATCTTTGCACTGGCTCCCCGTTCGTTTTAGAGTTGATTTTAAAATTTTATTGTTTGTTTTTAAAGCTTTGAATGGACTGGCCCCGGATTACATCTCGGACCTCATCCAGATTTACACTCCCGCCCCCGCTCTGAGGTCCGAGGGCCAGCTCCAGCTTGTGGTTCCTAAGACGAGACTTAAAACCAGAGGAGACAGAGCCTTTTCTGTGGCTGGACCAAAGCTGTGGAACGCTCTGCCTCCTCACATCAAAACAGCTCCCACTGTGGAGTGTTTTAAGTCTTGTCTTAAGAGCCACTTTTATTCTCTGGCTTTTAATCCCGCATGAGTTCTGTGGTCCTCTGTGTTTTTATTTTTTTTATTTTTTTATTTTACTTTATTATTTAATTTATTTATTTTATTTTACATTATCTTGTTTTTACTTATTCCATGGTTCTGATTTGATTTTACTGGTTTTATTGTTTTGGGACTAGTGAATCATATACAGTAGCTGATGTTTGTTGTGTCACTAGTTTTTCTGTCTGTACAGCACTTTGGAAACTGTTTATGTTTATGAAATGTGCTATAGAAATAAAGTGGATTTGGATTTTGGAAAGGTTTACAGGACAGTTGTGAGACCAGCCATGATGTATGGATTAGAAACACTTGCAATAGGCAGAAGACAGGAGGCAGAGCTGGAGATAGCAGTTAAAGATGCTCAGATTCTCTTTAGGAGTGACAAGGATGGACAGGATCAGGAACGAGGTCATCAGAGGGACAACACAGACAGGAAGGTTTGGAGAAAAAGCTAGAGAAGCCGGATTGAGATGGTTTGGACATGTTCAGAGGAGGGACAGTGGATATATTGGTAGAAGAATGTTAGAGATGGAGCTACCAGGTAGGAGACAAAGGGGAAGACCAAAGAGGAGATTTATGGATGCAGTGAGGGAGGACATGGAGGTAGTTGGAGCCAGAGTAGAAGATACAGAAAACATGGCGAGATGGAAAAAGTTGATTCGCTGTGGCAACCCCTGAAAAAGGGACAAGCCGAAAGAAGAAAGTATTAAAGTACCTGTTTAAAAATGTACTTTATCAGTAATAAGTATTTTGCAGAGAGTTTCAGAACAATTACAAGATGAAATGTAATGATTTTGAAAGATAATTTAGCTGATTAAGTGATTCAATCGATTTCTTTTTCTGACCACTTTTGTGTATTGTGTGTTTGGTTTGCTCAAAGTTGGGACGTTCGCTCAAATTAAACGTGCTAAAAATACGTCTCAGGCATTTCGGCAAGTCTCAAACCATGAAGAAAAGTACTTTTTACTTTTCAGTTGAGATCTAAAATGTAGTGGAGTAGGAAGTACAGATACATGCTCTCAAATGTAGTGAAGTAAAAGTAAAAAAAAAAAGCAATGTAAAATGTACCACTTCACAAGAGGATGTACCAACACAGACGGGCGTGCCAGAGTGGACCGTCATCTGCCGTATATCTTCACCTAGAAGCCACGGACCATTCGTTTGAGGACAGTGAGGTTCAGATCTTAGCCAGGGAAAAGAACTGGTTTGAGAGGGGAGTTAAAGAGGCAATTTTTGTCAAAAAGAGAATCCGTCCTTAAACAGAAATGGACGAGTTAGACATAACTTGTCTCCCATTTATAATTCGATTCTTAAACCAAGTCAGAACAGACGGAAGAAACATTAGGGCAGACAAGCCAGGGACAGAGGGGTGGAGACGGTCGTTAGTCTGAATAGAGATGCTAAACTATACGCCAGAGAAATTCAAATAACAAAAAGGAACAAATGAGTTGAGATAGTTTCAGAGCTATTTCAGTGCAGTGAGCTCCTCCTAGGCTTGAATAGAGATGCTAAACGAGACGCCAGAGAAACAAAAGATACAGGTTAGTTGCGATATTTTCAGAACGATTTCAGTGTAGTGAGCTCCTCCCTGCAGCTAGATATAAACAGGGTCTAACCAGCACTAGAACCAGAACTGAAGAAGCCTCTCGGATGAGCGGCGAAACGTTTTCAACCAAACAAACTTTGTCCAGTTGACAAATTGAACTTCTCCTTTTATCATGGATTCTACCTGGACGACTGAGGGACTTTTCCCGCACTGTAAAATGTACTCAAGTTAAGTACAGATACCTAAAATGTTTTACTTTTGTACTTTGTTAACCTTCCAGCACTGCCCACACCTCAGTAAAACATGCTTGGTTCACTGGAGTACTTGTATGGTATAAATGTATGTAAATATATGGATGATATTAATTTGATTGGTGGAAAGAGAGGGTTTCCTGTTTTCCCTTTGTTTTGTTTGTTTGAATTTGGTTTTCGTGAGCCATTTTTCGACTTTTATGACTTATATTTGTTGGGAATATGAGTTGTTCCAGGTCTATAAATGTCTTTAAAAGTTCTTTCTCTGGTTTGGGCTGAAACTGAAGCAAAAAGTGTCACATAAATCACTGTGGGCTGGTTCAAACACGCTGAAACAGATCAGGGGGGAAGGAAGAGGGGGGAACAGGTGGGTTATGGGTAGTTTTCAGATTATGTCATACTCTCAGATGGGGATTTAAGAGATAGAATATTTTCCCTATTGATTACATTACATTACTTTATCAGTGTTGAATCTGATCTTTTCTATTAATGACAAGACCCAAGAACTCACTGTATTATACCAAAATTTGCCCCATCTGTATTAAATATTATTGGTCTATGGAATGTTTTTTATCTGAAACCTAGTGCTACTTACTAATGTGTTTTTAATATTTACTGTCTATTTCTTTTTGTGAATTGTGTTTATTCTGTGTCTATGTCTCAGGAACTGTTTGTGATCATTGCAATTAGCAAATCAGTCTGCAGAGAAGAAACTCAAATCCACCAACTGGTTCTGAAATGTTTAGAGGTCCTATATTACGCAAAGTTGACTCTTGTGAGCTTTAAGTCATGTTCTAATGTTGTTCCCTCCTCAAAAACAGACCTGGAGTTTGTTTTGTTTCATTCACACATGTTTGAGTAACTCTTTATTATGAGTCTTATTATTATTATTTCTTTTGTCCAGTAGAAATGGGCAATTCCAGGGTTGAAATGATCCAAATGAAGGTGTATGAAGTTTAAAAACACAGTGGAGCACTTCCTGTATCGCCACATGACATCACAAGGTGGAACAGAGTGTTTTCAGTTTGAAAGAAGAACTCAGCCTAAATGTGCAGGGTTTGGCAGCACGGTGGCTGAGTGGTTAGCGCTCATGCTTCACAGCAAGAAGGTTCCGGGTTTGGTTCCAGGCCTTTCTGTGTGTGTTCTGTGTGGAGTTTGCATGCATGGTCTGGGTTCGATCCCCGGGTCGCCTGGGCCTTTCTGTGTGGAGTTTGCATGTTCTCCCGGTGTCTGGGTGGGTTTCCTCCGGGAACTCCGGTTTCCCCCACCAACCCAAAACATGCACCATAGGACCTCCAGCTGAGGTCCTGACCAAACTGAGCAATAAGATCATGGAGATGGGTCCCCAGGCGCCTGAAAGACGAGCTGCCCACTGCTCCTCATGGATGGGTCAAATGCAGAGAAATAATTTCCCTACGGGGATGAATAAAGCGTGTCTTCTTCTTCTTCTTCTTCTTCTTCTTCTTCTTCTTCTTCTTCTTCTTCTTCTTCTTCTTCTTCTTCTTCTTCTTCTTCTTCTTCTTCTTCTTCTTCTTCATGTGTGTTAAACATGTGAATGAAACAAAACGCAACTCCAGGTGTGTTTGTGATTAGGAAACTACATTAGAACAGAAATCAGAAAATAGTGGAATATGAGCCCTTATAAATCCACTTTTAGTGCAAATTTCATCCTGATACAGGCCTTGTTTTGTCCTCATTAAACTTTTGACCCCCTCAACTCAGGACTTAGACCTGGGTTAGCCCTGTCTTTATCCTGGTTTAGTTCTGATTTAGTCCTGGCTTAATCCAGGTTTAATCCTCACATTCACTATGAACACACACGAAACACAAAAGTAACGCCTAAACCAGAGACTGCAGACAGAAACTAGAAACTTTCTCTACATTGTCCCTTCAAATAAACTAAATGAAATACTCAAGTCAGAGAGTCAGAGAGTCTGGGCAGTTCCATTGTCTGAAAAAACAGCTTCAGAACATCAGTAAAGTCATTTTTCAGGACAGTTGCCTCTGAAAACACAAGAACATTTTTAATATTGTAGATTCATCTCAAAATGACCTCGTGATGACTTCAGTGTGATTCAAACTGAACTGAAACTACTTACACTGCCTGACAAAAGTATTAGGACTATTGTGTATTTCTGAACTTTCATAATGATAACAAGACGTATTGGTAATGACAACAAATCAATTTATTGATATATTAAAGCAAATTCCATCATGTGTAAAGGCAGATTATTGAAAAAATGTAACAATATCAAGTTAAATAGCTTTTTCATCAAAATAACCACCTTTGGCCTTAATCACAGCTTTACAAATTTGAGGCATTCTGTCCAACAATTTTTCAAGTTATCCATCCTCTATAGTTTTCCACTCATCCAGAAGACATTTCCACAGGTATTTAACGTTAGTCGGATTCCTGGAGCGCACTTTAATATCCAAATAATCCTACACTTTTTCGATGGGTGACAGGTCAGGAGACTGGGGCGGCCATGTCATAACCTGAAGTCGATGACGCTGTTCACACGTCTCCAAATGACCCTTACACAATTTGGACGAGTGCTTTGGGTCATTATCTTGTTGGAACCAGAAGTTTTGTCCAGAGTTCAGAAATACACAATCATCCTAATACTTTTGTCAGGCAGTGTACTTGAGTTTGACACTTTTCGCAAGGTTTTATTTTCAAATCAAATATTTTCAAATTTTATTTTGCTTTGTCTTGACTAACCTGCACGTTAACACAATATAAATTCATACATTTAGTGATAAGTGATTCACAGTGTTGGGAGTAACTCGTTACAAAAGTAATTAATTACTGTAATGCATTAGTTTTTGGTGTAACGCAGTAATGTAACACATTACAGGGAAGAAAATCGGTAATATATTACTCGTTACAATGCCAGTAACGCACATTACAATGCATTTTTAACCTGTTTTGTTTTTGTGGGTTTTGCGTTTTCTTCATACAAAGTTTGCGGATCACCACGAGATCAGCTACTGAATCTGATAAGTCCGCGCAGAACATTACATTTCATACAAAGTTCCGCGAGATCAGCTAGTGATATAAAAGTCCGCGCAGACCATTCCATTTCCTTTTACTTCGTCTCAAACTGGCAGACTGACAAAGGATGACAGAACCAGAAGAATCAGATAGTGCTAGCTCCTTTTCAAGATGGGCATACGCCCACTACTTTCACTTTGTTCAAAATAAGGACTCCAAGAACATTTTAGTTAAATGCACAAATGTGTGTGAATCCCAAACCTCTTTCCACATCGAAATGCAGTACAAGCAATTTGACGAAGCACTTGCAGAGGTGCCATAGCACCACCAAATTAGTCAGGAAAGGAGGGGATGGGACAGGGAACGAGTCATGACACATGAGAGATTTGCACTGTAGATTGCCAAATCCTTATTTCCAGTCATTTTGGTGAGAGTAACTAAAGTAATGCAAAAGTAGTGTAATGCCTTACTTTTTATTTAGAGTAATATTGTAATGTAAGGCATTACTTTAAAATGACAGTAACAAGTAATAAGTAGTGCATTACAGTTTTTGAGTAACTTGCCCAACACTGGGATTCAGAAGTAAAAGTAAAATTGAGTAGTGACAGTGAATTGAAAAGCTGCAGTTCAAACCTGACACTCCAAAGCGCCCTCTGCAGGAAACACCAGGAACCAACAGAAACTTCTGCCCATGAGCTGAAATAATAACAGATGTGTGAACTAAATAAATAGGAGAATAATTAAGGTACAAGTGCAATGACAAGTATTGCAGAGATACACATTTAAAATAAAGGGTACTTCTGCTGCTGATAGTCCAATGAAGTCTGTGTTCACAATTGTTTTATGAATCTAACTAAAACCAGGGCTCTCAAGTCTCATGCATTGAGAGTGTGACACACGCAATTCAACGTGTTCACACGCTCACACGCCACACATGGCATTTCTCACGCTGTTTTTTTTTTTTTTGTTCCCAGAAAATCGGGCTGTGTGGCTCAGTTTATGCAGGCACCGCGCGTTTTCGGCGAAAAAAACTCTCCCCCTCCTCCCCGCCCCGCTCCCCGGAAAAAAATCAGCCAATCAGAAAATAGATTGTTCTGTTGTTGGGCAGACTGTAGAGTGTAGTTTCAGCTGCTAAGCGCACACTGCGGTGATGATAAAACAAACTGAGAACCATCAGGTAATAACTTCATTTATATAACTCTCATTAGTTGCTTTGTAGTTTAAGTTTGCTCTTTAGACAAACATTTACAGCAGGGCTCTCAAGTCTCACGCATTGAGAGAGACAATTCGACGCGTTCACACGCTCATGCAATTCAAGCCCCCCCTCCCGCTCCTCGGGAAAAATTGCTCACTCACACCCCCGCTCCTCGGAAATTAGCCAGTCTCACGCACGACCCCACTCAAAACTTGAGAGCCCTGCTAAAACATTCTTATAAATATGTATAAAAAGACAAGTTCTATGGTAGACCCTGTAGACTAGAAGAGCTGGTAGTAATGCATGGGCGTTATATTGTGCTTATGGACACTTAAAAGGTGCATTGTGTAACTTTTCTGGTGGAGGGTTAGGGGAAAGAAGAAGAAGTGAACTTTATTGATCTCACACTGGAGAAATTCTTCTCTGCATTTTAACCCATCCTATATATATATATATACATATATTAGGAGCAGTGGGCAGCACACATTAGGGCGCCCGGGGACCATCTCCATGATCTTCTTGCTTCGGCTTGGTCAGGACCTAAGCTGGAGGTACCTATGGTGCATGTTTTGGGTTGGTGGGGGAAACCGGAGGAAACCCACCCAGACACGGGGAGAACATGCAAACTCCACACAGAAAGGCTCGGGCGACCCGGGGATCGAACCCAGACCATGCATGCAAACTCCACACAGAACACACACGGAAAGGTCTGGGCGACCCGGGGATCGAACCCGGAACCTTCTTGCTGTGAAGCAAGAGCGCTAACCACTCAGCTACCGTGCCGCCCAAAGGGTTTCAGCATCCGTCAAATGCCTTTCTCCATGGAGATGTTATTGCTTTGTCTGGAATCAATCACAGTATCGCATTAAACCTTTCTGTCTTCATGGAGACCAAACCAGACCAAGTTACAGGTCAGATCTGTGGAGAGACGACCCCGCTCACAGTCAGAATGCCTGTTTTCCTAGGTATTTTTGAGCTGTAAAACCAGCTGTAATTGAATAAATGTAAAGTAGAGCTGTTTAATGTCATACTGTGGAACATTCGAACAAGTTAGTTAATAGTATAGTTAAAAGAAGTAGTAGTAGTAGTAGTAGTAGTGTCCCAAATAGAAACAGCTGCCTGCACATAAACAGGTGGAAGAGACTGGAGACTTTTTATTCACCAATTTCTTTTCAACATTTATTCTGTTATTTATTTATTTCTAATGATGTAATTTTTGGTCCTCCACAGTCTCGTCTCCTGGAAAGGTTTAGTCCTTATAGATGTATAATATTTGAAAGTGTGTATGATAATGGAAACTAAAACAGTATGGAACCAAATTAAAAAATGATTGGTGATCACCCAAAATCACAGAAAACGGTTGAAATAAAAACTGATCAAAACCTTGTAAGTAGTCCAGCAGAAGTGGCAAAAGCCTTTAACCATTATTTTATTGACTCTGTGGCTAGCATCGCAAAACATTTCTCCCCTGAATGTACAAATATCTTTTCAGTAGATTCACATGCGCCTGTACTCAGCCTTATGAGTGTCTCATTATGATGTGCTCCGGACTATTAATTCACTTAAAGGAAAAGTAACGTTTTTTACAATCTGAGCCTTATTTCGGTAATAAAACAAGTTGTTTTACTCACCCATAGCACTTTGGTGTCATATGGAGCACTTACGGAGATGTTTTAGATTTGCGATCTCCATAATGTGAGTTCTCGGGGCACTTATTTGCGGTCTCCAAATAACACAAACTTTAGCACTTTTCAAATCATAGCCCGATGTCTTAGCCTACGATTTCGTGTGGTCAAAAGTGGCCTGTAATCCAAGATTTAGCCATAGTTTCGAGTAGATGAGGACGCCAGTGCGCATGTGCAGACTGTGCTTTTAGCTCCCGGGACCCAAACATGAAACGCAAACCTGTAAACTATGGATAAATCTCAGATTACAGGCCACTTTTGCTTCAAACGAAATCGTAGACTAAGACATCGAGCTTCTATGATTTGAAAAGTTCTAAAGTTTGTGTTATTTGGAGCCCGCACGGGGCATATTACATGCTTGGGGAATATATTATATGCCCCGAGCTATGGCTAGAAGTCGCGCTAGGCTAACCGCAAATCTAAAACATCTCTGGAAGTGCTCCATATGACACCAAAGTGCTATGGGTGAGTAAAACAACTTGTTTTATTACCGAAATAAGGCTCAGATTGTAAAAAAAACATTACTTTTCCTTTAAATCATCTACATGCAAAGATATCTACAGTATGGACTCAATAATGGTAAAGGAACTCGGCACATCACTCTTACAACCCATAACACGGATAATCAACCAGTCTATCGCACAGGGAGTATTTCCAAGCAGGTGGAAGTCTGCCATCGTCGTCCCAATATTCAAAAATGGTGACCCTCACTCATTAGCCAATTACAGACTAATAAGTATACTTCCCATAATGTCCAAAGTTGCTGAGAAACTAGTTGCTGAACAGATTGTAAACCACCTTAACACCACCCTATTTACCCTACACCCAATGCAGTTTGGATTTCGAACCAACCACTCAACTGAAACCGCCACTTGCTTCTTTACAGAAAATATTCGTCAGTCACTGGACAAGGGCAGGGTCGCTGGCACTGTTTTCCTGGATATGAGAAAAGCATTTGACACAGTTAATCAGAACATCTTGCTTAATAAGTTACAACACTTCAATTTCTCTGCCAATACTGTAAAATGGATTCAGGCTTATTTAACAGACCGCTCCCAGTACGTTAGAATTCAATCACATCTATCCTCCACCCACAAGGTTCAATTCTAGGTCCGTTATTATTCTCACTATACATCAACGACCTCCCATCTGCTTGTCCAAATGTCTCCGTCTCCGTCTCCATATATGTGTGCTCCTCACCTTCCACGGTGGTTGGTCTCTCACTCTCATCCAGCTCGGGTCCTCTACCAGAGGCCTGGGAGCTTGAGAGTTCTGCGCAGTATCTTTGCTGTTCCTAGTACTGCACTTTTCTGGACTGAGATGTCTGATGTTTTTCCTTGGATCTGTTGTAGCCACTCCTCCAGTTTGGGGGTTACAGCCCCGAGTGCTCCGATCACCACGGGCACCACTGATGCCTTCACCTTCCAGGCCTTGTCCAGCTCTTCCTTGAGCCCCTGGTATCAAATGGACACCATCTTAAAGAAAAAATAAAATAAATAAATAAATAAATACAATATTATAACACACACACTCTGACTGTATCAGAGTCAGGTTTTTGGCCTATTTATTAAACTCCACCACCTTGTCTGTATAAAACAAGTTTTTACAATTTAAAACATGCATCCACAGCCTTGGGCCCAGGGAAGATCTGGAGCAGGAGCACAAGGAGCGCAAGCCACCATGGCCGCTATGGAAGCCATAATTGCAGCTGTAGTGCAAGCCGGTGAGAGCGAACAAGCATTGCAGACAATGTGCAATACCTTTAGAGATGGTACAAGTGTGTGACTCTCAGCCCCCATTCACATTACTGCATGAATTTTGACTCTCGCTCTACCATGAAGGCACTCACTCTACTAACTCTGGAGGCAATGAATGTCTGAACACAGTCCTGCGCAATGTTCAACTGCACCCACAAGAGTACCCCACCTACTGGCTTCTTTTGAGAAGTCAGCAGGGCCTGCTCAAGTTATCTCCATGCAGTTGTGAGAGCAGCACATGTACAAGATCCACTGTCCAGTACCCGTCCCAGGGACTCCAAGAAGGCCGGGTACTCTGCACTGTTGTATGGCCCGTAAGCCGACACAACAGTGAGAGACCTGTCCCCGACACCTGACCCACCGGGGTGAACTCCAACACACGGTGGCTGAGCTGTGGGGCAATGAGCAGGCCGCCTGCCGCCACTCCCCGCGGGCAACGCCAGAGAAATGGAGAGTCCAGCCCCCTTCAAGAAGTTGGGTTCTAGAGCCCAAACTGTGTGTGGGGGTGAGGCCAACTATCTAGTCGGTAACAGTCAACGTCCCGCACGAGCTCGGGCTCCTTCTCCCCCAGCGAAGTGACATCCCATGTCCCCAGAGCTACTCTATGGATCCTCCTGTGGGTGCTGAGTCCACCGGAGGACGCCCCCACGTCGCTCCTTCGGGCTGTGTCCGGCTGGGCCCCGTGGGGAGAGGCCCGGCCACCAGCCACTTATTGTGGAGCACCCACCCCAGGCCTGGCTCCAGGGTGGGGCCCTGGTCATGCCAATCCAGGCGACGTAACTGTTTGGTCTATTCCTCATCATAAAGTGGCTCATGTGAGGACATTTAATACAGTGCAGATCTTTATAGTTTTTTGTGCCTTGTTATTTTCAGACACAAGGAAAAGTAACGTTTTTTTACAATCTGAGCCTTCTTTCGGCAATAAAACAAGTAGTTTTACTCACCCATAGCAGTTTGGTGTCATTTTGAGCAGTTTCGTAGAAGTTATGTTGTAGCGTATCCGTTAACTTGAGTTCTCGGGGCATTACTTTGCGGTCTCCAAATAACACAAACTTTAGCACTTTTCAAATCATAGAAGCCCGATATCTTAATCTATGATTTCGTTTGAAGCAAAAGTGGCCTGTAATCCGAGATTTATCCATAGTTTCGAGTAGATGAGGAGGCCAGTGCGCATGTGCAGACTGTGCTTTCAGCTCCCGGGACCCAAACATGAAACGCAAAGCTGTAAACTATGGATAAATCTCGGATTACAGGCCACTTTTGCTTCAAACAAAATCGTAGACTAAGATATCGGGCTTCTATGATTTTAAAAGTGCTAAAGTTTGTGCTATTTGGAGCCCGCACGGGGCATATTATGGCTAGAAGTTGCGCTAGGCTAATGCTAATCTAAAACATCTCTGGAAGTATTCCATATGACACCAAAGTGCTATGGGTGAGTATTACCGAAAGAAGGCTCAAATTGTAAAAAAACGTTACTTTTCCTTTAATTGAAAAAATGTAGACCTACTGTTTTAAATGACTGTGAAAAGCAGTGAAACTTCTTTACTACAGTGAATGTGAAATTTAGACATGAGGATCAAAATGTTTATCAGATAAAATGAATTTGCGTTATATACACTATTTTCATAAAAGTACAAAACATGTGAGCATACAGACACAGCCAGAATAAAGGAACGATTGTTTCAGGAGATTCTGTACAAAAACTACAATAATAAATTTTCATTCTTTCTTTTCTTTTCTGGCGTCAGGTCAGAGGTCAGTGGGGTTTCGTCAGGTCAGAGGTCAGAGGTCAGTGGGTCACGTGTCCTGAGGCGGAAGTGCCGCTGTCTCTTCTGGCGCAGGTTTTCAGCTCAGGTTAAACGCAAACAAATGGAGGCAGCGGCGGAGCTCTGCGGCACAAACATGAGCGATGTGCGCAAACGACGCCGAGTCAAAGCCGTGAAATGCCCGGACAAAAGCGGAGATACAGCGTGCGCTTCCCCCCGGTGAGTTTCGAGTTTACGAGGTTAAATATGCGCAGTTTGGAGGGATGTTTATGTCACCTGTGATAAAGTGTGAGTGACAGCGGAGCAAGGAGACCAAGAAAAGTACAACACTCAAGTACAAAGTGTAGATTCTGTACGTGACTTGAAGGTGCATTGTGTAACTTTTCTGGTAGACGGTCCATCACCTGCTTGTTTCTATGGATACATCATTGCGCTGCCCGGAATGTTCCACAGTGTGACATTAAACAGCTTTACTTTTACTTTTGTTCAATTACAGGTGGTTTTAGAGCTCAAAAATGCCTAGAAAAACAGACATTCTGACTGTGAGCAGGGTCGCCTCTCCACAGATCTGACCTGTAACTTGGTCTGGTTTGATCTCCATGAAGATATAAAGATTTAATGCCATACTGTGAAACATTCCAGACAAAGCAAAAAAGAAAAGCATTTGAAGGACCCTCCACCAGAAAAATGACACAATGCACTTTTATTACTTTTAAATTGTACAGTGGAAACTTTTTACTTGTACTACTACATTTGAGAGCATGTATCTATACTTCTGCTGCACTACATTTTTAGATCTGAACTGAAAAGTAAAAAGTACTTTTCTTTATGGTTTGAGACCTGCTGAAATACCTGAGACTTAAGCAGGTTTAATTTGAGTGAACGTTCCAACTTTGACCAAACAAAACACAACACAAAAGCAGCTACAATTAAGAAATCAGTTGAATCACTTAAAATCTGCTAAATTTGCTTTCAAAGTCACAACATTTCATCCTTTAATTGCTTTAAAAAATCTCTGCAAAATACATTTTATTCTTTAAGGGATAGTGCGTTTTTAAAAAAAAAAAGTTAATCTGTATGGGTTTCCTTCTAAAAGTTCCGTGTGTTGACACCGGCTTACCTCTGACACTCTCAGCTGATCCCGGTTCGGCTCGCTTTCTGGAGCCCACGTAAGTAGGTCCGGTAACTTCCCTGGAACATGAAATAAAGCTTGTTTTTCTTCTCAAAACAAAACATTTGTCTGAAAGGTGATATATTTGCGTTTGAAACAGTTGTCCACGAAACATCCAGCAGCGTATTTCGCATTCGCGTATTGTCTCTCTCCACTCGTATCACTACGCCCATGTTAACTCTATCAGCCTGTTCACTTGTAAACTTCGGCGTAGACATCCGCTGAAGGTGAACAGGCTGATAGAGTTAACATGGGCGTAGTGATACGAGTGGAGAGAGACAATAAGCGAATATGAAATACGCTGCTGGATGTTTCGTGGACAACTGTTTGGGACGCAAATATATCACCTTTCTAACAAATGTTTTGTTTTGAGAAGAAAAACAAGCTTTATTTCATGTTCCAGGGAAGTTACCGGACCTACTTACGTGGGCTCCAGAAAGCGAGCCGAACCGGGATCAGCTGAGACTGTCAGAGGTCAGCCTATGGAGTAAGAAAGAGGACAAAATAACATGTATTCACAAGAAATGAATCCACGCGAATAACGTGTCGTCATGCATATTTTGGATATACACGCGTCTTTGGTTGTAGTTGAGCATAAAATAAATATTTGCAAACTCTAAAATGAGGTGTTGTGTGTTTGATATTTGTCAGAATACAAATCTAAAAGTTACGACATCGAAAAGTTACGTGTACTGTCTTAAGTACGAATACGAATTTCTCAGATGGAAGAAAGTGGACAAAAATACGTCATCGGTTACGTCATCACGTCACGTCGGCCGAGACAAACGTGCAAGCCTACATGACTTCGGTCCACCATGCAGACTGTTTAGACTGTCAGAATTTAGTGTCAAACTTCAGCGCATGCGTAATCTCGATGCTGATCGACTTTTCTTCTGCTGACGCTTGTGACGTGATGACGTAACCGATGACGTATTTTTGTCCACTTTCTTCCATCTGAGAAATTCGTATTCGTACTTAAAGGAAAAGTAATGTTTTTTACAATCTGAGCCTTATTTCGTTAATAAAACAAGTTGTTTTACTTATCCATAGCACTTTGGTGTCATATGGAGCACTTCCAGAGATGTTTTAGATTTGCGATCTCCATAACATGAGTTCTCGGGGCACAAACTTTAGCACTTTTCAAATCATAGAAGCTCGATGTCTTAGTCTACGATTTTGTTTGGTCAAAAGTGGCCTGTAATCCGAGATTTAGCCATAGTTTCGAGTAGATGAGGACGCCAGTGCGCATGTGCGGAGTCAGTTTATTTCGCTCTCAGCTCCCGGGACCCAAACATGAAACGCAAAGCTGTAAATTATGGATCAATCTCGGATTAGAGGCCACTTTTGACTCAAACGAAAGTGTAGACTAAGACATTGAGCTTCTATGATTTGAAAAGTGCTAAAGTTTGTGTTATTTGGAGTCCGCTGGGGGCATATATTACATGCTCGGGGAATATATTATATGCCCCGAGAACTCACGTTACGGATATCGCTAATCTAAAACATCTCTGGAAGTGCTCCATATGACACCAAAGTGCTATGGGTGAGTAAAACAACTTGTTTTATTACCGAAATAAGGCTCAGATTGTAAAAAACGTTACTTTTCCTTTAAGACAGTACTCGTAACTTTTCGATGTCGTAACTTTTCGATTTGTATTCTGACAAATATCAAACACACAACACCTCATTTTAGAGTTTGCAAATATTTATTTTATGCTCAACTACAACCAAAGACGCGTGTATATCCAAAATATGCATGACGACACGTTATTCGCGTGGATTAATTTCTTGTGAGTACACGTTATTTTGTCCTCTTTCTTACTCCATATAAGCCGCTGTCAACACACGTAACTTTTAGAAGGAAACCCATACAACATAAAAAAACGCACTATCCCTTTAAAGTATATTTTAAACGGGTACATTTTTTCATGTGATACTTTTACTTTAACTTGAGTAACAGTTTACCTTTTTGTATCTGTACTTTTACTTAAGCAAAGAAATGGAGTTCTTCCACCACTCCTGACAGGGATGTTTGTTTTGCCAGGGGCGCGTTAAAAAAATCATGCAGAAGGACACAGAGGTGGGGAGGATCGCAATGGCTGTACCTGTCCTCATCTGTATCCTTTATTATGGAAATGTGAAGTAGAAAACCCTTAAAGGAAAAGTAACGTTTTTTACAATCTGAGCCTTATTTCGGTAATAAAACAAGTTGTATTACTCACCCATATCACTTTGGTGTCATATGGGGCACTTCCGGAGATGTTTTAGATTTGCGATCTCCATCATGTGAGTTCCCGGGGCACTTGTTTGCGGTCTCCAAATAACACAAACTTTAGCACTTTTCAAATCATAGAAGCCCGATGTCTTATCCTACGATTTCGTGTGGTCAAAAGTGGCCTGTAATCCGAGATTTCGCCATAGTTTGGAGTAGATGAGGAGGCCAGTGCGCATGTGCGGACTGTGCTCTCAGCTCCCGGGACCCAAACATGAAACGCAAAGCTGTAAACTATGGATAAATCTTGGATTACAGGCCACTTTTGCTTCAAACAAAATCGTAGACTAAGACATCGGGCTTCTATGATTTGAAAAGTGCTAAAGTTTGTGTTATTTGGAGACCGCACGGGGCATATTACATGCTTGGGGAATATATTATATGCCCCGAGCTATGGCTAGAAGCCGCGCTAGGCTAACCGCAAATCTTAAAACATCTCTGGAAGTGCTCCATATGACACCAAAGTGCTATGGGTGAGTAAAACAACTTGTTTTATTACCGAAATAAGGCTCAAATGGTAAAAAAAACGTTACTTTTCCTTTAAAGGGCCCATGTTGCGATGTTTTCTTTATTTTCTCATGTCGTTTCCTCAGCACAAACAGACCTGGAGTTGTGTTTTGTTTCATTCACACATGAAACACACAAAAGATTTAGGCTGAGTTCCTCTCTCAAACTGAAAACACTCTGTTCCACCTTGCGTTGTCATGTGAAAGTTGTGAATTCTAAACCACAGACCTAAGCTCGAGCTCTGGAGATGTTCCTAAAAGCTCTTCTGACTAAAACCTTTTTAATCACACAGTCCAAGTTAAGCACAGTGCTGTCGGTTGCTCACATGTAAGTTTGCGGTTTAATATTATTTAAAAATCCATGTATTTTGTGGTGAAATGGTAAATATATTTCGTCTCCAGGAGGCAGTGCATTGAGTCAGAGAGACTGTTCCACTTCCTGTTGGATTTACTGGAGCAAATGTCGACAGCTCAGAAGAAAGAGCCCAAAAACCTGAGCATCTGGCCCCTGTACAGGTGAAACTACACGAATGTCATCTGTGTCTTTGATTTAGTTTTATTTTTTTTATTGTTTTATCCATTTTATTACTTTTAATACTGCTTTTATTTGTTGCTTTTATTATTATTTTTAATCTATTTCTATTATTTTCTTTTGTCTAGAACATAATTCTGCTGACCTTTGGAAACTTTTTTGTTTATAAAATGCTATACAAATCAAGTTGGATTGGAGAAATGTACTATGACCATTTTAAAATGTTTCTTTTCCGGTTTGTATTTAGGCCATCACATCATGAGAATTCTGTAAAGAAACCAACAGAGCCTTTTTACAGGTGAGTCTACGCATTATGTCTGAGAGGAAAAAAGTATTGGTAAATCATAATGGCGAGTTCTACAGTGACAATTTAGGTTTTTAAAATGTGCACTGCAGCTTTTCTGGTGGAGGCAGGTCTGTCACCTACTTGTCTCCATGGAGATGTTATTTCTTTGTCTGACCCTCATGAGTGATACCATCAGGCTTACTTCAGGTCAGATCTCTGGAGAGGTAATATTGCTTTTCAGGGTACCATTAGCAAACACCTGTATCACATCTTTATATAGCGCTTGTAGTGGCACTCTGTCTTTTCAAACTTTGTTGTGTCACTTTTGCAGCTTATCTAACAACCACTATTTGAAACACTCGACTGAAACCAAGTCTTACTTTTATGATGTTTACTTAAAGGTCCCATGACATGGTACTTCTTGATGCTTTTATATGGTGCCTTAATGATTCCCTAATACTGTAAATCAGAGGTCTTCAACAGGGTGGTCGCGACCCCTAGGGGGGGTCGCGGAGGTACTGCAGGGGGGGTCGCGAAATCTTTTTTTTTTTTTTTTCACTTTAAAATAATATAATTTTATATTTTATAGTGTAAAATACAGTATTAACCTGTGTATTATTTCCTTGTATTGGATGTACCATAACAGAGTAGCAATGTTTATACATGACACTAAGCTCAATTTAATATAAAACACAATTCTATGCCGTATATATAGTAGGGGGTCCCTGGCCCAGTTCGCCATCTGTTTGGGGGTCCCTGGCCTGAAAAACGTTGAAGACCCCTGCTGTAAATGAATCCTGCTCCAAAATCAAGCCTGAGTGCATGAGAAAGACACATGTACACAGTCAGAGTCCGAAAATCTCTGAACAACTCATTCTGGGCCTTGTTGCTTGAATGCAAATGAAAAGGACAGAGATAGGTTAGAGGAGCAGGGCGGGGGGGGGGCAAATGTGCCGCTGGTTCCTTGTTTTAGCGGTGCGCTGTGTGCTGGCCCCACTTCCGTGGTTTAAGCGCGGAGGAAGAAAGGAGAGGCATTTCAATGAAAAAAACACATTTTCACAGAAAATAAAATTAAACCACTGCTGTTTCAAAGGTCCACAGGCTCAGATAAAGGACTTCCGAGCCTAGAAACACTCACACGTGCCTCCAGGCAAATAAAAAAAAACGCATTTCGCATTGCGTAGCTCATTCGCGGTCCAAACTCTCTGGGCGTGATTTACAGAGACGGTGGGTAGACATCCAGACGGGGGGTGGAGCTGCATTTTTCAATGTGACGTCAGAAAGTTTCCTTGTTCAGAACCGCCCGTTTGAGCTGTGTTTTTTTTCTAACGCAGAAAAGGATCGCAAATGCTCAGTTTAGACATTTCGCAACTTTTAGCCATGGGGGGGGGCCCTAAACGGGGTAGGGGAGCTCACATTAACGTTCAAAAACCTCAGAAAGTGAAAATTTCATGCCATGGGACCTTTAAAGAACTTAAAATACATTTACACAGAAAATAAAAGGTTATAAATCGTTTCAGCTAGGTCTTCAGCTCGGTCAAAAAACTGTGTTGCTTCCCTCGTATCCAGCTGCAATCTGACACTGACGTGCGTACAGGCAATATCAAAGTGACACATTATGTAGTGAAAGCCAAAATTACGTTTCACAGTAAAAACTCTTTTTATTTTAACTAAAGTTATGCATTCTTATGAAATATAATAATCACGAATTTCTTAAAATTAAATTAAGCATATTTATACATTTTTAAACTAAATTATTACTCTCTTATGAATTCCCCATTAACTGGCTCTTACAGCGCTTTTCCACCCTCAAGGCACCCAAAGCGCTTTACCACTCACCCATTCACACACAGTGTCTTGCCCAAGGACACAACAGCAGCATTCATCTGTGGGAGCTGGAATCGTACCGCCAACCTGTGGGTCAGTGGATCTGACCGCTCAACCACTGATGTTTCTTATGTCAAGAGCGGGATTTGAACTGACTAAGTGAGTGTGACGTCACCCACAGCGTTCAGCTCAAATGAAGTGGTTACAGGAGCGAATTTGGACTCAGGCTCTATATTATGAATAGGATTTTTTTTGACAGACAAATTGGCGGGAAAAAAAACCCCCTCAGGATCACGTAGAGCGGGTTAGTGTCTGCGTACACTGATGTGTGAATGGGTGAGTGGTTCCTTGTTGTAAAGCACTTTGGGTGCCTTGAAGGTGGAAAAGCGCTGTATAAAGATGTGACTTTAATACGAAGATTTGAAGACCAGAATGACAGGGCTCACTGCAGCAGTTACAGAGAAAGGAACGACAATATTCCAGTCCAAGTCAAAGGGAGCCACAATCAGTAGGAGCTGGAAGAGCCACATGTGCCGTTTGGAATGCGGCTCGTGCGTTAGCTTTGTCCATTTATATATACAACTGTAACTGAGACCAATATAAGGAGAAGTTCAATTTGTCAACTGGACAAAGTTTGTTTGGTTGAAAACGTTTCGCCGCTCATCCGAGAGGCTTCGTCAGCTCTGGTTATTGTACTGGTTAGACCCTGCTTATATCTAGCTGCCGGGAGGCGTGTCTGACAATGACAAAAGCTCTGAAACCGATCCCCCTAATCTGTCTCTTTGTTTTTCAAATTACTCTGATGGCTGTTTCGACCCCCTATTCAACGTCTAACGACCCTCTCCACCCCTCTGCCCTGGCTCTGTTTGACTGGTCTAAGAATCCCATTATAAATGGGAGACAGGTTATATCTCACTCCCCCATTTCTGTTTAATGACGGATTCTCTTTTTTGACAAAAATAGCCTCTTTAACTCCCCTCTCAAACCAGTTCTTTTCCCTGGCTAAGATCTGAACCTCACTGTCCTCAAAAGAATGGCCCAAATGGCTCAAAAACAGCCACTTCACAAGAGGATGTACCAACACAGACAGGCGTGCCAGAGTGGACCGGCTTCTGCGGTACATCTTCACCTAGAAGCCACGGGCCATTCTTTTGAGGACAGTGAGGTTCAGATCTTAGCCAGGGAAAAGAACTGGTTTGAGAGGGGAGTTAAAGAGGCTATTTTTGTCAAAAAAGAGAATCCGTCATTAAACAGAAATGGGGGAGTGAGATATAACCTGTCTCCCATTTATAATGGGATTCTTAGACCAGTCAAACAGAGCCAGGGCAGAGGGGTGGAGAGGGTCGTTAGACGTTGAATAGGGGGTCGAAACAGCCATCAGAGTAATTTGAAAAACAAAGAGACAGATTAGGGGGATCGGTTTCAGAGCTTTTGTCATTGTCAGACACGCCTCCCGGCAGCTAGATATAAGCAGGGTCTAACCAGTACAATAACCAGAGCTGACGAAGCCTCTCGGATGAGCGGCGAAACGTTTTCAACCAAACAAACTTTGTCCAGTTGACAAATTGAACTTCTCCTTTGATCATGGATTCTACCTGGACGACTGAGGGACTTTTCACGAGACCAATATAGTTAATGCCATACTGTGAAACATTCTTAGCAAAGTAATGACATATCCATGGAGACAACAACAGGGCTCTCAAGTCTCACGCATTGAGAGTGTGACACACGCAATTCGACGTGTTCACACGCTCACACGCCACACATGGCATTTCTCACGCTGAATTTTTTTGTTTTTTATTTTTGTGCCCAGAAAATCAGTCTGTGTGGCTCAGTTTATGCAGGCACTGCGCGTTTTCAGCGAAAAAAACTCCCCCGCTCCGCTCCCCGGAAAAAAATCTCAGATATCAGGCGCCGCGCCCTTTTCAGCCAATCAGAAAATAGATTGTTCTGTTGTTGGGCAGACTGTTGACAGTGCAGTGCGCGCTCAGTGATGAGGACAGCGACTGAACAGGAGGAGATGATAAAACAAACTGAGAACCATCAGGTAATAACTTCATTTATATAACTCTCATTAGTTGCTTTGTAGTTTAAGTTTGCTCTTTAGACAAACATTTACACAGGGCTCTCAAGTCTCACACATTGACACCGCCCCCCCCCGCTCCTCGGACATTACGCAGTCTCACGCACGACCCCGCTCAAAACTTGAGACCCTGCAACAAGCAGGTGTGAGACCCAAGTTACATGGTGTATCTTTAAAAATGAAGATTCAGTTCTGAGTGCACATTTTAAAAACTTCTAGCTGTTTTCATACAGTTTGGTTGTTTACAGTGGACATTATATTAGATTGCCTAAATAACAGTTCAAATAGCGATTTTATTTCTACTTCTGGTTTATTTTCATGGTGTTTTACCTTGTGTATTTGAGGCTGTCACATCACGAGACTCCACTGAAGAACAAACCAGAGGTGAAAGAAAAGGCTCCACGACAGAGTTTAGACTCACTCAACGATGACTACGACTCCAGTGTAAGTGATTAAACGTGACAAAAATTCTACTATTCATGTTCCTGACCAGCTGAGAGGCAGTTACACAATGGCCTACTTTTTATATTTTAAAAAAGTTTGATTCTCTCAGCATCGTAACACTTTATAACCTCTTTTAACAGCCTTAAAGCATGAACAAAGACTTAACTCATAATGAACAAATAGTTGATAAAATGATTCAGGTTTAGTAACTAACTAGTCCAATAAGGTTCATTTTGTCTTGTGTTAATTTATTTATTTTAATTAGGTTATTTTTTTCAGACCAAGAGTTTGTTTTAGGGGCCGTTTAGACGAGGACGATAGCGACTGAAAACGACAAAATATTCTATCGGAAGTGTCTTTCGTTTACACGCCGGCGGCGCCGTCGGGCTCTGAAACCGCAAAAATCTGAAGACTCCTTCCAGAGTGTGGAGTTTTGAAGACGGCCCGGGTCGCGTCTCCGTCTAAACGGCAAGAAGCGCAAAACATGTTCACGCCGCATACAGCTGACTGGATGCGCCAAGCCGGTAAAAACAATAACAATACATCGCAGGCGACAGAGGCGAGTTTGGACAAGACAAAGAAGAGAACCAGTCAGTGGTGGGACAATTTTGAGAATGGATTAGTTGCTGACAGTGCTTGGGTGGAAAACTTCAGAATGACTAAACAAGCTCTTGTTGCATTAAGCCAGTGCTTCTCAAATAGTGGGGCGGGCCCCCCTGGGGGGGCGTGGTATGATGCCAGGGGGGGCGCGTATGACCCTGGGAAACATGTTTTTTTGCTGTACTGTACTAGAACTAAGTGTAATTGCACATCAACAACAGTAGTTGGCAGTGGCGTTCTCACATGCGATTTACGCACAGTCTCACCATTAACAGAACATCCTCTGTCACAGAAAAAACATGTACAGTATATTCCACTGAGTCGTGTCCTTTAGTCCGACACAAGCTGACGCATCAGTGGCACAAGGAGAGAGTGTTTTTTTCAGTGCTTTTAGCTTATGCAAATGAGGTGGTTTTAAGTTTCATTTCTGTAAAACGTAAACAAATGTGCGCAAAGCTGCATTAAAAACACATTAATATTTGAGTCCTCAGTGCAGTCTTTGTTGTAAGTTTCTTTCTTTTTTTTGTTTATAATGTTAATAAAAGGATACAATGGTGTTCTCATAACAATTTTCTAGACACATAATACTATTTATAGTCGCGCGCAGGAAGGGGGCGTGAAATTTTTTCTTCTTCCTAGGGGGGGCGTCACAGAAAATAATTGAGAAGCACTGCATTAAGCGAAGAGCTCCGACCCGACATCGAGGGCGAAACAACCGTAATGAGAGCCCCTGTCGGTGTCCTGAAAAAGGTAGGTGTTTTTATTAGCGGCCTGGCATGCATATTCAACCGAATTCGCCCACTTTTGCGTCTTCGTAAAAACAAACATTTCCTGTTGAGAACGCTCGTCTAAACGGGGATAAAAAATTGAAGACGAGACGCCACTTTTGCGTCTTCTGTTTTTATCGTCGCCGTATAAACGTAGCCTTAATATCAGTTTTGACTGATCACTAGCGATTTTGGCGCTGTCATCCTGATGGAGGCCGGAAGACGGCGCCAAAACCTGTATTAATCAGCTGACCAGACATGTCACAGCAACATGTGATCACACTGAGGAAGACCGCTAGTGAGCATCAAAACTGTCAGGTATGAAAACAAACCCTTGGTCTGAAATAAAAACATTACGATTTATAGTATCTAACTAATCAATACCTTAACTCCTAGGATAGGTTGAGCAGATGTCCCTATTTACCCGGGACAGTCTCAGTTTTGAGCCCCATGTCCCCTGTCCCAGCAGATTTATCCAAAACCACTGATTTGTCCCAGTTTTATACAAGAAATGTCCCAGGTGTCCCTATTTTTGACCAATCTGATCCCTGCCAACAGTAAAGAGGCATAAACTGTCATTTGTTTAGGTAAAATACAGAAAAGCTGCTTAAAAATGACCAAAACACACAAAAAGTGACTATACTGACTCACATTAGTCTTTTTACGACTTGTTTCACAAATATATTATTACCAACCACCAAAAAACTGGATGTCCCAGTTGTTTATTTTGAAATTCTGGTCACCCTATTCGAGTAACTAACTTTCTTTGCACTAAACTGCCTGGAGCTAATGTGGTAAGTGCGAGATCAATAAAGTCTTATCTTAGTGGCTTTCTACCATGTCATAATGTTCCCTCATCAAAAACATGCCTCAAGAGGTTTTACAGTTGAAGACAAAATTATTATCCCCCCTACAAAATAGTCATTGTTTTAAAAGTATTTCAAAAGTGCTTTGAACCAGAGCAAAAATAAATAAATAACACGGCTTTTGTAGACATCCTAGTTTTATTTTGGGTGCTTTCATTATTTTATTTTCCACACAGAAATAATATAAAAAAAAATCACAAAACACAAAAACTACCAGGGTCAAAATTATTAGCCCCCCACATTCTAATAGTCAGTTGTGTACCTTTTTGCTGGATAACTGCCTGCTGTCGTTTGTTGTAATCTTCAACAAGTCTCTGGCACTTCATTTGGGGAATCCTGGCCCATTCCTCTTTGGCAAATCTCTCAAGTTCCTCCAGATTTGATGGATTCCTGGCATGGACATTTTTTTCTTTGGGTCACCCCACTTAATTTCTATTGGATTTAAGTCAGGGCTTTGTGCAGGCCATTCGATGACATTTACCTTGTTCGTCTGCAGATAGTTCTTCACCAAGAGAGACGTATGTTTAGGGTCATTGTCATGTTGGAAGATGAAGCGACGACTCAAGACCCAGTTTCACTGCTGACTGCTTAAGGTTTTCTTTCAAAATATCCACATATTTTTCTTTATTCATGATCCCTTCCACCTTGACAAGGTTTCCAGTTCCAGATGCACTGAAGCATCCTCACAGCATAATCCTCCCCCCACCGTGTTTCACTGTGGGGACGGTGTTCTTTGGGTTGAATGCCTCTCCCTTTTTTCTCCAAACGTAAGCAGTGTCTCTGTGGCCAAAGAGCTCTAGTTTAGTCTCATCAGACCATAAGACACGCTTCCAGTAGGGATGCAAATTATCGATTAATTCATTAATCTATAATTGATTGACCTTATCGATCGACTTACGATTAACTGATAAGCAGCTTTTTTCACCTGAATTTTAGTGTTTCAATAGAGTCTTTAAGAATATAAGCTATAGTAACATAACACTGAGTCAAAAATATATATAAAAATAAATATAAATATAAAAATAGTATTATTATATTGTATATTCCTCAATTAATTATTCCTTAGTAAAAAGCAGACAAATGTATTGATGCTGAATAACAAAATACAGTAATCCCTCGCTCTATCGCGGTTTGCAGATTTTTTTTTTTTATTTTTTTTTTTTTTTTTTTATAGTGTAACATTCTTTTTATAGTGTAACATTGTGTTCTGCCTCCTGATTGGCTAAGAGACTAGACCAGGACTAAACGTGGACTAAACCAGGTCTAAACCAGGTCTAAACCAGGACTGGACCAGGTCTAGACCAGGACTAAACCAGGATTAAACCACCATGTGCCGCTGCTGGTTTCGTGCGGCTGGTTTGTGGCTAGGGCTGAGACTACGCATTCCGGGCGCCACGGTTCGATCTCGTGTTCAGCGTACACCGGGCAGTGCCGTTGAGTGAGCGCGGTGCGCGGTTGCCTTGTTTCGTGACCACGCGGGTGCACGATTGGTGATTAATTACAATTAATGCATTTTGTTCAACTAACGTCTTGATCGACAATTAATCGTAAGTCGATTAATTGTTGACATCCCTAGCTTCCAGTATGAAAAATCTCTCTCTAAGTTGTCCTGAGCATACTTAAGTCTGGCTTGAAGGTGTCTTTTCTTCAAAAGTGGAGTTTTTCTTGGTCTGCAGCCTCGCAGTCCATTCCTGTGCAGAGCTCTAGTGATGTTCTTCTTAGAGACTATGATTCCTGATGTGGCCAAATCATTCACCAGTGTCTTGGCAGTTGTTCTGGGGTCTTTAGACACATCTCTCACTAGTATTCTTTCCAGTGTCTTTGAAATATTTCGCTTCCTACCTCTGCCAGGCTTGTTCTGCACTGTGTGGCTGTCTTTGAATTTCTGGATTATGCCTCTCACTCCAGTTCTTGAGACTTGGAAACGCTTGGATAGCTTTGTATATCCTTCTCCTGTTTTATGTGCATCAATAATTATTTGTCTCAAGTCCAAACTGATTTCCTTTGTTTTTGGTATGTTGCTTCCTCAACTATCAGCTCAATGACCCATACTGAGGCTTTTATGCCTTAATTTAACGTAATCACCGAGTGAGATCACCCGTTTCACCTGATCACCTTTCAAGGTAAAGCACATCACTGCACAAAGGTGGCTTGTGTGATGACTTAATAAATGGTAATTTCTTAATAATGTCCCTGGTCATTTTAGCTTTTTCTTACTTAACACTGTGTTGGTGTGCAAATATAAGTATTTTGGTCCTTCAAACAAAAAATAGTATGTTCAGAAATGCTGTTAAAAATTCCTTGCTCTGTTAAATAGGTACTTGGGAAAATCTTGGGGAAACTTAAAATTTCAAAGGGGGGCTAATAATTTTGTCCTCAAGTGTAAATGTCATCCATCCATGTTTGAGTAATCTTGCGATCTCTGATTAGCAGTACGAGCCCACGCCTTCTGTACAATGTTCAGTGCACAACCCCACATCATCCATTTTCCTTAAATACAATATACAACAGTA
Source organism: Paratrypauchen microcephalus (assembly GCA_036785185.1). Taxonomy (NCBI): domain Eukaryota; kingdom Metazoa; phylum Chordata; class Actinopteri; order Gobiiformes; family Gobiidae; genus Paratrypauchen; species Paratrypauchen microcephalus. Next base: position 1,058,478 of record JAVJIX010000108.1, read on the forward strand.
TGACCCAAAACTATACCCTACTGAGTTAAGTCTTCCTTCATGCTTAAAGGGATATGCCACCCCCAGGTCAAACTTGGGCATCTCCCCACAGTCCAGAGACTAAAATAAGTGGTGGAAAGCGTTTTCCTGCTCACCCAGCCATTGTCCAGGTCTGTCAGCACTGACCGCCGCGGTATCTGCAGCTACTCCGCGTTAGACCGGAGGCTAACGTCGCCAGAGAAAGATTTCGGCCAAAAGGAATTAATTAATTTGCTCGATGCGTTTCCCAATTACTTACTGTGTAGTGCGCATTCATATCGAGTGCAAATAAATGTGCAAATCAACACGGAGAGCTTGACTTGGTCATTTTGGGTGGGAACTATTTTTCAGTGCGGAAAAAGAAAGCCGAAGCACAGAGCACGCTGCCAGGGGAATCCCTGTTACGCACCAGGAAGGGAGTTCCCCTGTTGCGCAGCGTGCTCTGTGCTTCGGCTTTCTTTTTCCGCACTGAAAAATAGTTCCCACCCAAAATGACCAAGTCAAGCTCTCCGTGTTGATTTGCACATTTATTTGCACTCGATATGAATGCGCACTACACAGAAAGTAATTGGGAAACGCATCGAGCAAATTAATTCCTTTTGGCCGAAATCTTTCTCTGGCGCTGTTAGACTCCAGTCTAACGCGGAGTAGCTGCAGATACCGCGGCGGTCAGTGCTGACAGACTCGGACAATGGCTGGGTGAGCAGGAAAACGCTTTCCACCACTTATTTTAGTCTCTGGACTGTGGGGAGATGCCCAAGTTTGACCTGGGGGTGGCATATCCCTTTAAGATAAGGCTTATTCATGCATAGATATTATAACTGATACTCTGTGATAAAAGACGAAATTCAATTTGTCTGTGACTCTGTGTTTTAGTCGATTTACTTGGTTTTAAATATTTTTTTCCTTCTTTCAGGAACCTGAGCTTGTGATTTGTCTTTGAGTGACTTTTATAAAAGTCGACCTATGTGACCGTTTCATATATAGTTGTGTATATTATTTATGTTATGAAACTTTGCTAATATTAAGTTATAATTCATGGTACAGAAGTTTCAGTGGTTCATTGCTTGGGAAATAACTGCTCTTTAATTTTCTGTTTTAAAGAACTGATAACTTTTTTTTTTTTTTTGAGTTTATGCTGTAATTAATTTGTAGAAAAATATAGAACCAAGTTCCCATCACTGATTGTAAATAGATCAAACTTTTACATCTTGTTTTAAAATGCAAGTTTGGCTAAAAAAGTAGAGTTTTTGTTTTGATTTTCTAAACAAGATGTAAAAAGTGTATTTCAATCTTCTTTAAAACCAGAGTGCTTGTTATGCTAAATTTTGTTGTGCGTTTAGCTTTTAGAGCACTTGTAAATATGTGTTTTAGAGACAGGAAATTAATGAAATGTAAATAAATAAGGTTAAAAAAAGTCAATGTTTTTGTGGCTTGAAAAATTTATTGTTATAAACTGAATTATCGTGCTCACATAAATAAAACAAAAAGCAGACATTGTTTATTCCTTAATTTCCTTTGTACATTTTGTGAAGCTTTAACTTGAATAAGTCTCTAAATGTACAGATTCTTTTAAGCCAAGTTTAACGGTTTGACTTCACGCTGATGCTAACGCTAATGCTAACGCTAGCTAACCCGCAAATGTCATTTTTACAAATATGAACAAATATACGTGACAGAAGACCGTATTTAGGACAAAGAAACAAAATGTCTATACAGTAAAGGTGAAATTCTGTGAACAATATTAAAGTTATTCATGATTGAACAGGGTTGTATGGAAATACCTTCATCATCATGTTCTGTTTCCTCAGCACAAACACCTGGAGTTCAGTGTTGCCAACTCCTCAGCATCGGAAGTAGCTATTGGCCCGCCCAGAAGTAGCTAAAAGTAGCTAGACGAGCGAGCGGTCCAATCCAAACGTGAGAGCGGGGCACATCCTAACCTTCCTTACCCCGTGACACTAACCTTTTATTGGTGTTGTTATTACATATACTTGTTTGTTTTTTATTTTTTTATTTGGTTTTTATTTTTTAGATATTTTTTGGAGCTGTAGTCCAAGATCTATAGCTTGCTTTTTTATTTTGTGCTGTAGTTTAACTAAAGCGTTTTATTTCTTTTTTATTTTTTTGTGCTATAGTGGGCAAACTATAGCTTTTTATTTTATTTTATTTTTTTTTGTGCTAAAGAAGTAGCTTTTTTAAACTTTTCTGTGCTGTACAACTAGCTTTTTCCCACTCCCGTCTGTACTTTTGTGTATACACTTTTGGTTGTGGCATTGCGATTGAATACAAGAGGAGAAAAAAGAAATGCTCTAAAGAATGAGAGGGATATGCACGTGACGAGAGAAACTGAATGACAGAAACAGAGAGAGGAATGACCAGACTCCGAGGCGATCTGACGAGATGGGAGGGAGCAGAGGAGAGACTGGTGTGTGTGTCTCTCTTCCACTGCCCCTCTCTGTCTCTTTCTCTGAACGAGGAAAGAGAGGGCGCAATTATTTTTTCCCCCTCCCGCGATCTTGGAGCCTCTGATCACCAAAAAAAGTCGCTAGATTTGTCGCTAGTCGCTTTTGTCTAATTTTCTCGCTAGGGGGGTCCAAAAAGTAGCTAAAAATAGCGACAAAGTCGCCAAGTTGGCAACACTGCTGGAGTTGTTTTGTTTCATTCACATATGTTTAACACACAAACCCTGCAGATTTAGGCATATTTATACTCCGTTCCACCTTGTGATGTCATGTGGTAATACACGTGTTTTTAAACTTAAAACTTAAAAAAAAAAAACTTTTCTAAACTCCACACACCTTCATTTGGATCATTTCAACCCTGGAATTGCCAAACTCTACTGAATTAAAAGTAAAAGTTTACTTGAATACTGCTGCTTTATGACATCACAAGGTGGAACAGAGCATTTTGAACTTTGGAGTTGTAGACAGACTAATAATAAAGGGTTCTTCAAACATGTGGATGAAACAAAACAACTCCAGGTTGGGAAACTAAACTCAAGACAAGAAAGTATGACAAGTTTTTATTTAGGTGTTAAGTTTTCAGCACTAACGAAACTAGCTTTGTTTGTTTGTTTGTTGACCTGTTAAACTCCTGAGTGCTACAGTAAATGACCAGTCCAGCCATCCAATGTGTATTAGGTCCTATATTACGTGACATGTACTTTTGTACATGATGTGTCATTTCACATATAAATTACAGAAGTCATAGTGTTGTCATGATATCAAAAACTCAATTTCGATACTAAAGGAATTGGCTCGATACTCAATTTCATTACAACGATGATAACAAGGCCCTTTTTGGACAACTGAATGTATTATTTAACACAATAGCTGGTTTCAGATTACATCACCTCAAGTGCACTGTGCAACTTTCTCTACCTTGCATCTTTTTAATTACAAGTGGTTTTATAGCTCAAAAATACCAAGAAAAACAGACATTCTGACTGTGAGTGGGGTCATCTGTCCACAGATCTGACCTGTAACTTGGTCTGATTTGATCTCCATGAAGATAGAAAGGTGATGCCATACTGTGAAACATTCCAGACAAAGCAATTACATCTCCATGGAGACGACTAAAGCATTTGACAGACCCTCCTCTAGAAGTTACACAATGCACCTTTAACACACCAATGTTTTTTTTTTTCCACACAAATTAATGTGTAAAAAATGACAATTTTTGTTGTAATAAAGTAAGTTCTTGGGCCTAGTAAATATTATAAACGATCATATGATGCATTTGTGCATTCATTTTTTGGGTAACTCATGGCGAGTACAATGTTATCAGAAGGGAAACTCATCACGTTCCAGAATCTGAAAACGACCCATTGCCGATGTGGTCTTGCGTTAGTTGTGATCAAGCTTGTATAAGACTGGCAGCCCTGCTTAATATTTTCTATTGATTCTTATTCAAATTAGTATCTAGTTTCGGCATCTGATTTTCTTTGAACAACTCTACATAAAAGTGAGGTACTGACACTAACGTTCCATACAACCCCATTAAAAAAAAAAAAAATCTTCCTCATCCTTCCTCCATCTGTTCAAAAGAGAAACATGCAACACTACAGAGCTACAGCAGTGTACAAAATACATTCCCAAAGCAACAACTTCCCAAATACACTAAAAATGTATTCCTTTGCATTAGATAACGTATTTTTAAAGCTGCATTGTGTAACTTTTCTGGTGGAGGATCCGCCAATTGCTTTTCTTCATGAAGATGTTTTGTCTGGAATGTTTCACAGTATGGCATTAAACCTTCAAATCGTCATGGAAACCAAACCAGACCAAGTTCCAGGTCAGATCTGTGGAGAGGCGACCCCGCTCACAGTCACAATGTCTGTGTTTCTAGGTATTTTGGAGCTATAAAACCACCTGTAATTGAATAAAAGTAAAATAAGAGCTGTTTAAGGTCATACTGCGGAACATTTCAGGCAGAGCAGTGACATCTCCATAGAAACAAGCAGATGACAGACCCCAACCAAAAAGTTACACCGTGCAGCTTTAAGCCAATGTTTGAGTGGTTCAATAATAGACAGCATTCTTTTTTTTTTCTTCTTTTTTTTTCACGCATTCCTTCTGGAAAAAAAACATCAGAAAACACGGACTTAAATACAAATTAAAACATTTACACATACAGAGGTGGGTGAAGGTCTGTCTCTCCCCATTTTTCAGTCTCTTTTCAGATGATCCAGCTGGATAGAGAAAAATTCAAGGATAAGGGTTTGTTTTTAAAATCCAAATAAAGAGTGGAGCGGGCAGGAGAGGTGGTGTCATCAGTAAAGTCGTGCCCCAAAGCCAAAAGTCATTTTAATGCTTTCGAAGTAGTATCTCTTCCATCCGTCTTTTGTCCGCTCCTCTTCGTTCTCTGGGACCCCTCTGAACTCGGCCTGGAGCTCGGTCTCGCTGCTGCGGTCCACAAGGGTCAGGGAGATGGTGGCGTAATGTTCTGGAGGAATAAAATATATAAAAAACAAAACAGACAAAAGATGCACTATGTAACTTTTTTGGTTGGGGGTCCGTCACCTGCTTGTTTCTATGGATATGTCATTGCTCTGTCTGGAATGTTCCACAGTATGACAAACAGCTCTACCTTACATTTATCCAATTACGAGCAGTTTTATAGCTCAAAAATACCTAGAAAAACAGACATTCTGACAGTGAGCGAGGTCACTTCTCCACAGATCTGACCTGTAACTTGGTCTGGTTTGGTCTTCATTAAGATAAAAAGGTTTAATGCCATACTATGAAACATTCCAGACAAAGCAATAACATCCACATAGAGAAAAGTATTTAACGGATCCTTCACCAGAAAAGTTACACCTCTAAGATTAAAAAAAAAAAATTAAATGTGTTTAGAAAACGCATTTTATCTTTGTTTAAAACGCTGTTAATTCAATGTATCATCTACAATTGGGACAAGATCCAAATGTCATTTTTATTGCACTTTTGATTTGATTTGCTATTATTCTGCAAATAATGTAGGTTATTTTTAGATTATTTAATTCCATCCTCATGATTAGAGGGTGGAGATGAAAAAAAAATATTATTCAGAGAACTCTTCATGCTAGTTCTCTTTTGTTGGATGCATTAAAAAATGTTATACCACAGTCAGTGAGAATTCCAAAGTCTAATGTTAATGTTAATACTGCATTACACACAAGAAGTTCCGGCAACAGCCAAATCACCGTTCTATATCACTGCTCTGCGGCCATGACAACACCATAGCAAGGAGTAAACAAATACTCATCTGCTGTGACAGGTTGAATGTAGTAACTCGCATCAATTAAAACACTGAAATAATGGATATTTGAAACATTTACACACAGTGGACGGGCCTTTCACATTCACAAGTGACACATTTCAGTTTGTAGCCATGGTAAAAGTGCACTATACAATTTGCAGCCGTGCATTATACAGTTTTAATGCCCTACTCCTTTTACATATCACTGCTCTGTGCCATTGTCATGACATCACTATAGCAACTGGTAAACACATCCTCAATTGTTATGTTATATTAATGTTGTATTCTACAGGGATGAAAGTGACCAAAAAGCTAGGGGGGTCCAGGAGCTAATAAATTTTACAAATATATATGTTTGCAATAAAGTAAAACTGTAAATCTAAGCACAAACCAATTTTATTCACAGGTACTAGTGGTGACATACACATAAATAAGTTTTCATAACTATCTCCATTTGATCTGATAAATGTTCATTTTAATCTTAAAATAAGCCAAGCAAACTGTACTACACTTAAACACTCTGTGCCCAGTTTTTGGACCCTCACCCACAGTTTGAGGACCCCTTCTTTGATTTTTTTTTTTTTTAACCTGTTTTTTTTTTTACTGGTTTTGCAGTGGTATTTACCAGCCTCTGCACATTTACCAAATGCATGTTGTGACAAATGTGCACTTTTATTAGGCAAAATTCAACCACATGTCGTGGTAGGCCTGCTCTGTGCTGTAGACCTGCCCTGTGTTGTACGCCTGCTATGTGCTGTACGCCTGCTCTGTGCTGTAGGCCTGCTCTGTGCTGTAGGCCTGCTCTGTGCTGTAGGCCTGCTCTGTGCTGTAGGCCTGTGCCAACACTAACATAAATTTAGATTAGTTTTTGCTTTGCACTTAGTCTTGCACTTCTAATCAGAGGCATTGAGGAGGGAGCTGGTGTGCGCTATGAGCAGGAGGAGCGAGAGCGTGAAAAGGCGAGGAGCGGCGCACTGACGTGAGACAGACGTACAGGTAGGATGTTTTATAAAGTTTAACCTGCTCTGTGATACACGCTGGGACACAAGGGTACACGCTGTAGTGGACAAGCTGCGTGCGCTGGGGGCGCTTGTGGTGTCCGCGGCTCCAGACGAGCGCACAGAAGCCCTGCGCGGTCCCACACACCGGTTAAAATTTATTGCTAACGGCAGCGGCCGTAATAAAATATGATCGCACTCATCTCGAGACCAAGACCAATGTCGTACTACGACACTACGATCTACCCACACTATCTGGGCGATCAACTGGTAGCTCGCGATCGACGTATTAGGCACCCCTGTTTTAGGTTGTTTTCACACCAGGAAAGTCCGAAAGTTCACTTGATTTGGTCCGGACCAAAAAAAACAAAAAAAAAATTTTGGTGCGGTTCGCTTTCACACTGCACTTTTTTTGTAAGTGGACCAACATCTGTAAAGAAAACCACGTGTGCTGAGGTCGCTCAGCCATTGGACAGAAATGAGCCGTGTCCAGGAGGACAATCATGGTGTTACGGTTTTCAATGTAGTCATAGTGATATGGTTTGCTCAGTTTTTACAGTTCGCACAAATGTTTGAGCAGCATCGTGAGGTTTACACTATTTTACAATCAATTTACAAACGACGAAGACACAGGACAAGACGACTACGGAGGACAGCGCTCATGTGTATCAAGTTCTGACTCTTGCTCTTCACGCAAAACATAAATAAGCCTTGTTTCGTTTTCTTCAGCCTCGGTTTCCCATAATGCTCGACATACGACGGGAGCTCGTTAAGTACAAAAAGCCAACTTGTGTCGGATCGAGTCCGGTCTGCATTCTCACCTCAAACGAACCGCGCCAGGTTTCGAATGGAACCGTGCCGAGACCGACCTTTTTAGGTGGTATCGGTTCGCTTGTTTGCTCCGGATCGAGATTTTTGGTTTTTATTCACACCAGCCCAAAAGGTCCGAATCAAAGGAACAAACGAACCAAACAAGGCAGGTGTGAAAACGACTATTTTTGATTCAAACTGTAACACGGGACAAAGTCCATCCATATTCAGCTCAATACGGGACGTGTACTTTTGTTTCTGAATATGGGACGATTCCGTTTTTCAAGGGCCAATATTTGTCCAATATTTGAACCTCAACTATGACATTACAGGATCATTTCAGTACATTTCAGATTATTTTTTGTAATATTCTCTTAACATTGTCATTGGGATAAATAATATAAAGATATCTTTGAACCTCTAATCCTAGTAACTTTTACACCATGGCATAATAATCAATGTAACCACAAGGGGGAGCAGCTGCACTAAATGGCTGCTTTCACCACGTGTTGATGTGTCACGCTGCAACACCTCAACTCAAATGTACATATTCCAGTCTTAAATCTTGACTCATTTCAAACAGTTTAAAAAGATAAAATACTAAAAAAAAGTATTTAAAACATAAAACATACCACAGGGCCAGTTGTTAAATCGCCACCTCATCACAATCTTCTCATCAGGGACCTAAGAAAATGTCAAGATAACATTTTAAGAAACCACTGAAACTACATTTGGCTTATAAAGCTGCATTGTGTAACTTTTCTGGTGGAGGGTTCATCAAATGCTTTTCTCCATGGAGATGTTATTGCTTTGTCTGGAATGTTTCACAGTATGGCATTAAACCTTTCTATCTTCATGGAGACTAAACCAGACCAAGTTACAGGTCAGATCTGTGGAGAGGCGACCCCGCTCACAGTCAGAATGCCTGTTTTTCTAGGTATTTTGAGCCATGTATGCTATGTAAGGAAGAGCTGTTTAATGTTATACTGTGGAACATTCCAGCCAGAGCAATGACATATCCATAGAAACAAGCAGGTGACGGAGCCCCAACCAGAAAGTTATAGTACACCTTTAAATATTATAGGTAAAAAACAGGTGGTGGTCTTACCAGATCTATGAATTCACCGTAAACATTTCCGTCGAGCAGCCTGAACCTGCCTCCTCGTTCTGCGTCCACTGTGGCCACACATCGGGTAAAAGCCTGGACCATCTAAACGAAAAAAAATAGTGAAACTGTATTTGTAATTTAATTTCTGGTTTCTATAGCTCTAGTCCCCTCAATGTTTAAAAGAGACAATATGCAAATTTAACTTTTGAGCTTTAACAATGTCACTTTTGTTTTTCCTTCTTATTTACCTGCTCTGGGTGTATTCACAGTGATTCATGCATGTCTGAGTAATATATGCATGACGTCAGTGCTCCAACCCCCCCCCCCAAACCCACACACTGCTCTGTGCTTCATGCTTCTTTATGAAAACCATGATACACACAGGATTCAACAGTGTTGCCTGGCCATTCCACAATGGCAAGAGGATTTTAAAATATATAAAAAGTAATCTGGTGTCATGGATGATTACGCCATTAAATAAAAGGCGACAGATGAAGTCATTTATAATAGTTTGTTCTGTACTAACCTCCTGGTTCACAAAGGCCCTGTAGAGCTCAGAGGGAGACGTGAGGAACGTTTCCTTCATGTTAAATTTACACGTCGGGATTTTGACTCCAGTGTTCGCTGGAGCAATCGTATTACAGGGACCAGAAATCTGTAAAAAGAAATGAACAACAGTCGTGTATACTTTCACATAGAGCACATCAAAACCAGGACTAAACCACAAGAAAAGGAGGAAACCAGGTCTACAATACAACTAAACTGGAGACAAGCGAAAACCCAGAGTCAACGCAGCCTTAAAGTGATACTCCGGGATTTTTGACATAGGGTCCAATTTTCTAGTTAGCCAGCGTGTAGGATATGTGTAGAGAAAGTTATTTTGCGATTTCATGCAGTCTTTGTAAAATCTGAGTTGGCTGTTGCTAAGCTAGCGAAAGTGAACGTCCTGCAGCTAGCCAGCCACTAAAATAGACATACCCAGTACAAAACAAACACCCAAACAAATCAGTTATTATGCCAGGGTATCGATTTAAATATCTGTGTTGATATAATAAGATTTTGAACGAAACGGACCTTGCTTCAAACGACTTAATTGACGCATATTGGGGGACTAGTTTCTAAGCAGCGGCGGAATTTTACTTCTCCCTCGTCAATTCATCAGCAGCAGTTGTCATTATTACAAAGAGTAGAGACTGGAGGCATGCATTACACACGTTGGTGAGTAACAGAAACAGGAGGCCTAACTTAGAAGATGTGAGTATAATCATCTCACTGATTTTGCAACTGGCCAAACGCTCCTACATTCAACATTTTTTTCTGGCACACCACTTACCGCATTGATAACTGGCCATTAGGTCCAGCAGGTCTAGGTCGTTTCTTCCAATTTATCTTTTCGACGCAGAAGAATGTCTCCAGTACGCCACGATTGAGATGGGGCAAGAAGTCCTGGTGCTCTGTTATGCAGACATCATTGGAAGTGCTATGGCCACCAGACACATCTAGACTTCGAAACGAAGTATCTAGCTCCAGCTCTTGCATTTGTGGGATAACTAAGTCCCACTCCCTGCAGCAAAAACATTCATCCTCGTTCTCCATAACTTCGCAATTTCGGCACTGACACCACCAATCCCCGTTTCTTCTGTCCCGGCTTTCTGCTGCAGCTTCGGCGGCGGCTGCATTTGCAGACGCGCTCTCTTGTTCTCTTGCTCTTTGTAAATCCATCTCTTTCAATTCTTCGTCCGTATACTCCGGCTCATACAAGTATGGTTCACTGGAAAAATGCAACTGCTCTTCCTCCTCATCAAAATAATCGGGCTCGCCAAACATTGCCATACTTTGAACAGGCTCCGTGTGCTCACTTTTACAGTTGCGAGGTTGCTAGTAAACAAACTATTAGAGCCGGTCGGATTGGGACATGCGGGTGATATCAATCCGCGGCTGTCAAGCTTTCAATGAGGAAGTACGAATTGCTGATGATGATCAAAGGAATACATGCTTGGTTTACTTCCTTAATCATTCTATCAACACAGATATGTACATCGATACCCTGGCATAATAACTGATTTGTTTGGGTGTTTGTTTTGTACTGGGTATGTCTATTTTAGTGGCTGGCTAGCTGCAGGACGTTCACTTTCGCTATCTTAGCAACAGCCAACTCAGATTTTACAAAGACTGCATGAAATCGCAAAATAACTTTCTCTACACATATCCTACACGCTGGCTAACTAGAAAATTGGACCCTATGTCAAAAATCCCGGAGTATCACTTTAAAAGATTCTTCAAACATAATACAGTAATTTATATCTAGGTTAAAGGAGAATTAACATTTTTTACAATCTGAGCCTTATTTCGGTAATAAAACAAGTTGTTTTACTCACCCATAGCACTTTGGTGTCATATGGAGCACTTCCAGAGATGTATTAGTTTAGCGATCTCCGTAACGTGAGTTCTCGGGGCACATGTTTGCGGTCTCCAAATAACACAAACTTTAGCACTTTTTCAAATCATAGAAGCTCAATGTCTTAATCTACACTTTCGTTTGAGTCAAAAGTGGCCTGTAATCCGAGATTTATCCATAGTTTCGAGTAGATGAGGAGGACAGTGCGCATGTGCGGAGTCACACTTTATTTCGCTCTCAGCTCTCGGGACCCAAACATGAAACGCAAACCTGTAAACTATGGATAAATCTCGGATTACAGGCCACTTTTGACTCAAACGAAAGTGTAGACTAAGACATTGAGCTTCTATGATTTGAAAAGTGCTAAAGTTTGTGTTATTTGGAGACCGCTTGGGGCATATATTACATGCCCCGAGAACTCACATTACAGATATCGCTAATCTAAAACATCTCTGGAAGTGCTCCATATGACACCAAAGTGCTATGGGTGAGTAAAACAAGTTGTTTTATTACCAAAATAAGGCTCAGATTGTAAAAAACGTTAATTCTCCTTTAAGTGTTACACATCAAGTCTACATTTTAAGAACAAGCTTAAGTGAGATTTGACGCACCTGAGTTCTGTCACTTTTGGCTTTCGATTGTGAAGTACTCTGACTTTTGGACACACCATTCGCCGTCGGCAGGATCATTCCCGCTGTAAATTCTGCAACAAAAAGTCAAACGTGTCTTAAAGATCACATATTGTACTTGAGCCTGTTATATCATTCAAATGTACAACACCCGTCATCCTGTTATTTATACATTTTAAATTGCAGTATTCATCTAAAACGATTTAATAGAAACAGTCCACAGACTTCTGCTTTAGAAAGATGTGGTGCCCAATGAAAGCTGATGCCACCGTAAACATCATCACAGAGTTGGTGTTATGGTTTTATTGGGGCCGGTGTGAAAATGGCTCATACTGCGCACACCACAGAAGAGTGCCCTCTGCAGACAGATGCACAGGCATCTGCCCAGACACCTGTCCCAGGGCCTCTGGGGGCACTGCCTAAATAAAATGTAAATGTCTTTATGTGGCTTCCTTTCTGCCCTGTCTGAAGTGAAAATGTGGATTTACTTGTGCGCACTAAAGAAAATCAGTGAGGTTTGTTTGTGACCCACACCGAGTATATTATGTCTCCTTAGGAGTCGATGCAAACGGGCCGTGATCAGCAGACTTATTACTACATTCACACACTGACACGCCCGCTTTGCCTCATATATATATGCCTCAGGGATGATTTAATAAAATGAAACTCAGATACAGCGTTTAAAACAAAATATTAGATTTATTAAAACTGGGTCCTTGCAAGGCCACGCCCACATCGCCCTGTGTGACATTTCGCCACAGATCCGCAACACTGGCAACTCTTGTGGATATCTGCATATCAAGGAAGCGAGCAGATTTTTTTTTTGTACCAAAATGGCTATGCTGCTGAATGCTACACATATCACTGAGAAAATGAAATTGTAGCATGAAGTTAGGATAGAGCAGTGGGCGTGTGCCGGTGGTGGTGAACACAGGGCATGATCGGCAAAATGGTATCTTGATCAATTTCACAGATAAAATTAATGTTTTTAGTTCATTGTGTTGTATTACACACTAAGCTGAATGAGCATTAGCACAAACCTGTTTTTAAATAGCCCACGTAGCTGCCCAAAGCCTCTCGCACTTTATCAACACCTTTGGTCTTCATCAGCTTCATCAGGGGCGTGTCTGGTTCGTCTTTATTCAGCGACACGGAAATCTAAAAGATTTAACAAAATTAGAACATCTTCACTGAACAAACTTTGACATTTCATTTACAACAAAACATACTTAAACTTAAAATTTGTAAACAACTCGTGATGTAGAGACGTATGGACTGTTTAAAGGCACTGTTCACGAGATCTGGAGTTCTTACTAAGATGCCGTCCCTTTTATCTACCATGGGAGTTCATGTGTGTGTTTCTGGACGCTGTTTACATTCACCTGCGCACCGACTACACAGCTGCTCTCAGTAAGCTCCATGACGTCATCAGTGATTTGGAGACGGCTCATCCTGACGCTGTTTATACTGTCGCTGGTGATTTCAATCAGTGCAATTTATGAACACGTTGGACCATTTTACCGCAATGTAAGGGGTGCACTCAGGGCAGCACCCCGCCCCCCTTTGGAGACTCAGACCACATCTCTCTGTTCTTGTACCCGGCCTACAGACAACGACTCAAACAGTTAGACCCTGTCACCAGACAGGTTCAACTTTGGACACCAGAGGCTGAGAGCACTCTGCAGGACTGTTTTGCCACCACAGACTGGGATGTGTTTAGAGCTGCAGCTACTAGTGAGGACTCTTCTGTCACTGTAGATGACTATGTTGACTATGTGAGTGGGTATATTAGCCCTTGTATTGAGAACATCGTACCCACAATACAACAGGAAGTTCCCCAACCAGAAGCCCTGGGTAAACAGTGAGGTACTGCACCTGCTGCGCGCTCGCTCTGCTGCATTTAGATCTGGCGATGAGGCAGAGTACAAAGCTGCGCAGTACCGACTGCAGAAGGCCATAAGAGGCAACACAGAGAGAAGACGGAGGGCTTCTACTCTTCTGCCGACCCCAGGAGGATGTGGCAATGTCTGGACCACATCACAGACTTCAGGACAAGCCCAGCTCCACCACCATCAGAGCCTCAGACAACCTTCCAGACGACCTCAACGCTTTCTACACCCGCTTTGAGGCCACCACCACTAGAGATGCACAATATATCAGTATTAACATCGGTATCGGCTGATATCGCCCAAATTTTACCATATCGGTACTGGGCCAATGTGTAAAAGTGGGCCGATATTAATGACCGATATTTGTCAGTACAGTAATCCCTCAAATTAACGTTTTCTCACATTTCTCTCTCGTTTAAAAACTCAAACTTTCGTAGATTTTCAACAAAATGTATTAATAGTGAAGCTTGGGGCGGGGGAGGGCGGAGAAGTGTGCGCGAGGACACGTGCGCTCATCGTGCTCAAATCCGTGATGACCGCCGCAGGGCTAATCAAACAGTTTGTTCTCCTTTTTTCCCCAAATTAGAATCGATAAAGAATTGAATCGTTAAGCATCGATAATGGAATCAGAATCGTAAAAATCTTATCAATTCCCATCCCTAGAGCTGATGTCTTCACCTCCATTTTCAACCTCTCCCTCAGCCAATGCACTGTCCCCACCTGCTACAAAACCACCACCATAGTCGTCTCCCTCCCAAGAAGAACCCCCCATCCTGCCTGAATGACTACAGGCCACTAGCACTCACTTCAATCATTATGAAGTGTTTCGAGAGAGTGGTACTGCCCCACATTCAGAGCAGCATACCGGACTCTACTGACCCCTACAATATGCCTACAGGCCCAACGGGTCCACCTCTGACGCCATCGCCGCCGCCCTCCATGTCTCGCTCTCCCACCTGGAAAATAAGGACTCCAGGATACTCTTTATTGACTACAGCTCTAGGGCATGTCGCCCAAAATCCTCAGCAACTTCTACAGCTGCATCATCGAGTCCATCCTGACCAGCTGCATCACTGTGTGGTACGGCAGCACTACTGTGAAGGACCGCAAACACCTGCAGAGAGTGGTAAAGATAGCCACATAGATAACCAGGACTCCTCAACCGTCTCCACCACAGAGTCCGCAAGAGAGCTGCCTCCATTATCAAAGACCCCACCCACCTCCAACATGGACTATTCACACTCCTACCTTCAGGCCGGAGGTACAGGAATGTGAAAAGCAGGACTACCAGACTTAAGAACTCTTTCTTCGCAAATGCTATTGGACTCTTGAACTACTGAGCAATAGCCCCCCTGGACATTGATTGACCTATATGTAATTTGGACTATTATTGACCAACTGTCAAGTTAATCTGTCAGATTACAGCTGCACATGTAACTGCTTGAATGTTTACACTTCCTGTTTGCACTATATCAACCATGTTTACACTTCCTGTTTGGACTATATCAACCATGTTTACACTTCCTGTTTGGACTATATCAACCATGTTTACACTTCCCGTTTGCATGATATCAACCGTGTTTGCATACCATTTTACTCCTGACAGTTGCACATAAAACTCATAAAACTAATGTTGCACATCATCTGTAAATATGTACATAGCACCTAGCCTATATTTTTCATAGTGTATATTCTGTAAAGATTGTTCTATTTGATTATATTTGACATGCTTCTCTTTATCTTATTTATCTATTTTAATTTGGCATCCAGGGTGGGCAATAAAGTAAGAATTTCATTGTACAGGGAAACGTGTTTCTTTACTGTGCATATGACAATAAAAGCTTTGAATCTTGAATCTTACATCGAGATCCTCCATGTCGTTCTCGTCTGATAGGTTTGGGACTTCAATTGAGCCTTTAAATTTGATTCCTGTTTGTGTTTTTCCTAAAATAAACAACAAGAAGACTCATTAGTTTAGGTGCTCTCTGGATAACTAGGAAACAAAAAGCAGTTAACAGCAAAAAGGTGTTCTAAACTATTCAGGCCAAAAATATCATACACACAAAACAAAATGGGCTCAAAATAAACCAAATGGACATCAATATAATAAAAATACACCAATATTTCCAGACAATAAAAAACTAAACAAAAAAGCTATTAAAACATACAGTATTTACAGGAAATATCTATAATTTAACAGTATTATTTTCCCTTGTATATTTTTAAGAATATCTGTTTTTTCCTCTTGTATAATTGATTTTTGTATATCGCCCTATATATCGTATGTATTGTTTTGATAATTTTGTATAATTTTGACATCCTTAGTTATCCCCTGCCTTGGTATCTGTGTTTCATTTTTAATTAATTTTTTTATATTCAAAAAAGCACTGAGCGCAATTGAAAAAAAGTTCCAAATGCTTGGGGAGTCTGCGTTTCAGTTTTCTGCAGCTAAAACCTGGTCTTCCCTCCAGACAGGTCTCTACTTTGACTCCAGGTTCTGTTTAGCTACAAATGACTGAAAGTTTTTCATTCTGCACGCTTCCCTCCCATTTAATGTCTTTCTCTTTTTTATTTTATGATGATTATTTATGTTTTGATTTGAAAGCTTTTGTTATTGTGTAAAGCACTTTGAATTACTTTGTGTACGAATTGTGCTATACAAATAAACTTGCCTCGCCTTTGTTGTACGCCAGTGTTGGCCCTCATGGTCCTACACAAACTAAGCAAATTAAAAGAAAAATTAAAATACCTTTTGTGTGTTGTATTGTCAAAAATATCTTATCTATTAACATCTATCCATCTTTAACCAGTCCTTTTTTAAATTAGTAGACAATAAATGGCATGTATACCCCCAAAAAATGTATTCTATAAAATTATTCAAATAATCAGAATCAGTATGAATCTGTGGGAAACACTGTAAGCGTGCAAGAGTAAAAAAAAACAAAAAAAACTCTCACAGTTGTATATCAATATAAATAAAATTACAAATGTACACTTGTACATTATTAAGCTAACTTATTCTATAGACTTTTTTCTAATCGTCTCTATTGGACCAAAACAATTCTACAGTTACCTTTTCAATAATGGGTGGAAATTATGGAAATTACTGTAATCTGTTCTTGTAATAGACACAGACATTCAAAATATGAATTGTACTTTTTCATACAGTTTAACTGGCTTTACTAAACAGCTACAGCAGAGTTACTCACCGGTCCATGTTGCCTTCAGGTTCCACTCGTAAAAGAAAATGAGTTTGCCTTTGCGGTTGTTGATTGAAGCCTCTCCGTCACATTTACTGACTTCTGTGATCTCACACGTCCCCACCTCGTTCTCCACGCTCAGACCCACCAGCAGCGACTTCAGCTTCTCTGACGACCAGTTTGTGGCGTCCCTCTCGGTCCTGCAGGGATAACAGAAAAACATATTGACCACCTGTAATTTAATAAATGTAAAGAGCGGTTTAATGTCATACTGTGGAACATTCCAGGTAGAGCAATGGCATATGCATAGAAACATGCAGGTGACGGACCCCCAACCAAAAACTTACATAGTGTAACTTTATTGTGCATATTTTGTTATTTTTTCTACTACTACTACTTACTACTACTACTACTACTACTACTACTACTACTACTACTACTACTACTACTACTACTACTACTACTACTACTACTACTACTACTACTACTACTACTACTACTACTACTACTACTACTACTACTACTTACTACTACTACTACTACTGACATAATCATGTAAATATAATTTGTTTCTCATATACTTTTTAGTTGTAAGAATCTCTCCACTTATACAGTTCAATTAGTGCTGGGCAAGAAAACAAAAAACAAACAAATAAAAAACAAAGACAAAATGGCTTTAAAGGTGCACTGCATCACTTTTCAGGTTGGAGATCTGCCACCATGGAGATGCTATTGCTTTGTTTGTAATGTTCCACAATATGGTCTTAAGCTTACATAAGATGCATTTATACAATTGGGTGTTTTATTGCTCAAAAATGCCTCACTTGTAAAATAGCCTAGTGGCATCTCCTGCTAGTCTTTATGGATTGGATACTGATTAAGTTTAATGCCATATTTTGGAACATTTCAGACAAAGCAATAACATCTCCATAGACACAACCAGGTAACAGGCCCTCCACTGCGAAAGTTACACAATGCACCTTTAAGTAATGATTTCATGAAGCTAAACCAAGATCTTAAAGGGATATGCCACCCCCAGGTCAAACTTGGGCATCTCCCCACAGTCCAGAGACTAAAATAAGTGATGGAAAGCGTTTTTCTGGTCACCCAGCCATTGTCCAGGCCTGTCAGCACTGACCGCCGCGGTATCTGCAGCTACTCCGCGTTAGACTGGAGTCTAACGTCGCCAGAGAAAGATTTCGGCCAAAAGGAATTAATTTGCTCGATGCTTTTCCCAATTACTTTCTGTGTAGTGCGGATTCATATCGAGTGCAAATAAATGTGCAAATCAACACAGAGAGCTTGACTTGGGTCATTTTGGGTGGGAACTATTTTTCAGTGCCGAAAAACAGAGCCGAAGCACACACCACGCTGACAGGGGAATCCCTGTTACGCACCAGGAAGGCAGTTCCCCTGTTACGCAGCGTGGTGTGTGCTTCGTCTGTCTTTTTCTGCACTGAAAAATAGTTCCAACCCAAAATGACCAAGTCAAGCTCTCCGTGTTGATTTGCACATTTATTTGCACTCAATATGAATGCGCACTACACAGAAAGTAATTGGGAAAAGCATCGAGCAAATTAATTCCTTTTGGCTGAAATCTTTCTCTGGCGACGTTAGACTCCAGTCTAACGCGGAATAGCTGCAGCTGCATACGGCGGTCAGTGCTGACAGACTCGGACAATGGCTGCGTCACCAGAAAAACGCTTTCCACCACTTATTTTAGTCTCTGGACTGTGGGGAGATGCCCAAGTTTGACCTGGGGGTGGCATATCCCTTTAAGCTTACATAAGATGCATTTATACAATTATGGGTGTTTTATTGCTCAAAAATGCCTCACTTGTAAAATAGCCTAGTGGCATCTCCTGCTAGTCTTTATGGATTGGATACTGATTAAGTTTAATGCCATATTTTGGAACATTTCAGACAAAGCAATAACATCTCCATAGACACAACCAGGTAACAGGCCCTCCACTGCGAAAGTTACACAATGCACCTTTAAGTAATGATTTCATGAAGCTAAACCAAGATCTTAAATCAGTCCACATTTAACACAATATTGTCAAGTTTCTTCCTCCAAACTCTGCTCCAAACCAGATGCATTTACTGACAGAGGACTAACTATAGACCTCAGTTAAAGACAAGTAAAGTGAATCTCAATCTTGATTCAAATTCGATTAATATCAAATCTTCTATCGCAATATTGACAGTTATATATGCCTTTGGTATTTTTAGCTAAATCTAAAAATGTCTTTTATAATCTAAAACTAAAAATACTTTGCTTGCCATTTCTAGTCTCAGTTAAACACATATGCAATTTCAAAGTGTAACAGTAACACAGATAACAGTGAGAGAAGAGGAGAAGCACCTCTTATCTACCAAAGCAAATAAACACACACAATTGCCTCGCTTGTTGAATTCTTCTTTTGACATCAGCTATGCAAGTAATGGGTTCAAGAAGATATCAGCTTTGTGCACTAAGAAAAGAACTGCTACAGGCCATAAAGTGCAGTTAAGGACATATTACTTTGAGAATTTACAGTCACTATTACTGTATTATTTAGGAGGCAAAGTTCAAATGTAATGCTATTATGTGTGGTACTTTTTGGTGTTGGTGTTTGTAATTTTTACAGCCAACGATACAAAGGCTGTACCACAATGAATACAAGGAAGTAAGACTGTTTCCAATACACATGTTGTTCTATTGTTGAAGCAAAATTAGGGTGACCAGATTTTCAAAATTAAAAACTGGGGCACAGTCGGGTTGGGATGTTGGTTTAAATGACATTGTGAAAAGAGAGCATAACATTATCCATTCTAGACTCACTTGTGGGTCAGTATAGCCTTTTGCTGGCACATTTTTTTCTCCTTATAGTCATTTCCAAGCACAGTTTTCTGTATTTTAGCTAAACAAATAATAATATATTCCCCTCTTTACTGTTGGTGGGTATCAAATTGGTCAAAATCAAGGACAACTGGGACATTTCTTGTATAAAACTGGGACAAATGAATGTTTTTGGTTAAATCTGATGGGGCATGGGACACAGGGCTCAAAACTGGGACTGTCCCAGGCAAATGGGGACATCTGATCACACTGAGTAAGATACGTAAAGATTTTATTTTAGTAAGACCCCCCATTCAAAGTGTACATGTTTACTGATCGATCTTTTCGTGTTGAGCAATACGGCATTGTGTTCCTGTGGAGGAGAGAACCATCTAGAAACTAACACAAGACTGACCAAAAATAGTGTCAATAATTCGTGTATGTAAAGACATCCACACAGACAATCTTCATAAACAAAAGGTCGAAGTTATAAGCTTGTAATTATACTTTCCGTTCTTAGATTGAGACACGTGCTGTAATAACTTCAGCCGCTATTCATTCCACTCAGCTGGAGTTAGCCACCGGTGCTAACAGTAGACGAGGCTGGCTCATAAATGTTAACTTTCCACAAATCAAACCGGCATAATTACGAGCCTATTAACTGTCCCATGTGTTAATAGCTGCGAGACAACGTGAACTAGCCATTGCGCAAAAATATACACGATAATTTACAGTTTAATTTACAGCAAAACGAGCCCAGGCTGAACACTTAGCATTAGCTCCAATGCTAAGATCCAGTGTCCTTTTTGAACGTTCTTACCAGTGCCAGTTGTTGACATTTGTGGCATCGGCTCTCTCCTCCACGATCCACCGCGGGTCTCCTTCTCCCCACTTCGCCATGGTGTTTGTGGGATAAAAACAGCAGCTGGGGGCAGATCGGCCGCACGGGGCAGGTGTTTGACCGGGGGATGTTCCAGAAGCCTCGGCTCCTCAGAAAATGCTCGAAAGGAACGGAACTTTGTGGAAACAGGCTGGTGAAATGTGTCCGGCCGAAAATACGGGAGAACTGAAGAAGGGTTCCGTGAATGACTTAAAAATAATAATAATAATAAAAAAAATCCAAACATAAGAGCAGTGTTTTTCGTAGTCGTTTATTTTGTATATTACATATTACGGCATTTTTTGACATTGATTCAAGTGCTGCTTCATTTGAGAGAAAACACTACAGGCAAAATACAATATAGATTTTTATCTTTTCTTTTTCATAATAAAACAATGGACACCATTTAATCAATATCTTTCTTTGATTAATGTTCCTGTACATGGTCCCGGTAAAAACAACTAAACTAAACTAAAAAATAATTGGAGCAGCACTGTATTGTTATACTGTATTACAGTAGATCAAAGATCAAAGTCAGCTTTATTGTCAATTCTGCTATGCAATGTGTTCAACATACAGTGAATCAAAATTTCGTTTCTCTCTGGCCAGGTAGTGCAAAAAAGACAAAATACAATATAAAGTGTACACAATACAATATAAAGACGAAACAATACAAAAACTATCTAAGACAAAAAATCTAAATCTAAAATCTAAAATCTGAAAGCAGTGCAACAGAATAAATAAATACCTATTTACAGTCCTAATTGTATTTTTTGAAGTCTCATTTTAATTTAAATCAATTTCTAGGAAAACACAAAAATAGGTGTTTGAGCACAGACATTTTATTTATACAGTCTGTTTGAGAGAAATCGTTGAGGTTGCAACAGCTCCATCTGGTGGTATAAATGAGATACAACAGCAAACAAAGTAGTTTTAATTCCCTTTTAATAACTGTACAATTATTGAATTTATAATAAGATACCCAGAGGAGTACTGTTCCTCATATGAATGCACTGTGTTATGTTTATTGTTTGTTAGAGGGGTAACTGTCTTCACTCTCCATGGAGAGAAGCAGGTGACTGCACCAAAAGCCTTTTTGGCAATAAAAACACATGAATAAATGTGGCCAAACCTCTTTGTCAAAGTCTGATCTTGTCTGATCTCAGAAGCTAAGCAGAAGCCCCCTTTTTAAGCAACTGGCATTCATGTCAACAACTGGTGCCTGCTGACATGGCACGGTGGCATCGCCAAATTGTAATTGTTCACCCCAAAACATTGCTGGCCCGCGTGAGCTGAGACAGAGTGTGAAACGCAAGCATAGTGGCACTCATGTCAGTTACTTGTGCCCGCTGACATGGCACGGTGGCACCACCCGTGGCCACAATGGCAGCAAAATTGTAATCAATTTGTGGGTGCGCAAAGCGCTCTCCTGTTTCTAAACACTCAATGCCACACTATAGTGACACTCACTCATGGCATCCAATAGCACAGACTGGCACTGCCCATTGCCGCGAAAGCGGCAGAATTGTAATTGTTAACCATCGTAAACGCCAAAAATGTGTATTGGGCAAGTGAGTAATCGATGAGGTCAATGATGAGTGCAACGCGCTCATCATTGACAATGGACCCCACGGGTGCATTACTGGACGCGAGCCCTTTCCATTGATATATATAGTGCCACCATAGGTGCACATGACATCGTGCACAAAATTCAAGAACGCCAAAAAAGGAATTTACAAATAATCTGTATTTTTTAATACAGATTATTTGTAAATTCCTTTTAAAAAATGACTCGATAGCGCCCCCTGGAAAATCAAAATACATTGCGCTTATGGCTATACCCGAAAAATGAACTTTATCGTAGACAAACGAAATTCGGGTGGTGGATAGGACATGTTGTTCCGAACCAAAAAATATATTACGCTGTTGCTAGGCGACCAACAGGAAGTCGGCCATATTGGCCCAAGCACACGACCCGGCACCAAAGGCGCATTTTCTTGTCCTCGTATTTTAAGATAAGATATGCCTTTATTAGTCCCTCAGTGGGGAAATTCCAGTGTTGCACAACTCCTCCTAGGGTTTTTGACCCAGACTCACCAGAATCGTGCTGTATCATCTAGACAAGTGGGACATTAAAAGTTATTAAAAGCGTTCTAAAAGAGTGAATGGTGTTTCCATGACAACGCCACAAATTTTGGTTTCGTTTTTACGGCTTGGCATCAAATTTTGACGAGCGATAATTCGCACATACTTTGGCCGATTTCACTCAAACTTTAATCGTTGGTGGACACCCCAGCCCTGAACAGATTGATATAAGAAAATCTGAAATAGGTGCTATAGCGCCACCTAGGGAGATTGCACGGAAGTGCAAAATTTTACTTTGTCGTAGACATACCAAATTTACTACACACATTCGTGACACGGTCTCGATCAAAAAATTCAATGACGCCACAGTGCCATCTCCCATCGTGTTGCCATGTCAACAGGCCAGACATCTGTCCTCACCAATGGGACACCCGGCAAAAACTTTGTCGTAGCCAAACCAAGTTTGGTACACAGATGCGTCATGAGAATAGAAACAAAAAAGTATATTATGCCATTGCTAGGCAACCAACAGGAAGTCCGCCATATTGGATAGACCAGGGGTCGGCAACCTTTACCACTCAAAGAGCTATTTGGACCCGTTTCAGACAGTAAAGAAAACACTGGGAGCCACAAAACCCTTTTGAAATTTAAAATGAAATAACACTGCATATAACATATACATTTTTTTAACGTCTTTGTGCCATAGAATTACATTTTGAAAATGAACGAACTAAAATAAAATATATTTTAATTAAATACAGTGGTCCCTCGCTGTTTCGCAGATTTTTTTTAATAGTGTGTCAATACGCATTGTTCAAGATTCAAGATTCAAGATTGTTTATTTGTCATATGCAGAATCAACACAAGATCAACAATGCAATGAAATGCTTAGGATCAGTAGAACCGTTGACTCGCTAAGATAGTCAAGAAGTACTAATAACATGCAATAATAGTACATGGTTAAAAAAAAGTGTTGCAAAAGTGCAGGGGAAGAAGTAAACAATATAATAAACAATATAATAAAAAATATAATAAAATATGTAATAAAATGTAATAAAAAATACAGGGTACAATGTACAAGGTGCAGGTAGGATTAAATCAGAGATCAAATAAGGTGTAAGTATTTCACAGATTGCACATAATATGGTGTGGTGTAGGTGTTGCATGTGGATTTCGTATTGCACATAGTATGGTATAAATATTGCACATAGGTTATTGCACTGATTATTGCACAGGTAACAGTAATTTACAGTGAGGTCGTGACAAACATGATACATTCATACAGAGCAGCAGCAGTAAACATAATTATGCATAATGGAAAGTAGTTTAGTGCAGTATTATTGAGAGTTCAGTATTATTTAGAGTATTATCCAGAGTTCAGTAGTCTGACAGCTTGGGAGTAATATCTGTCTTTGAGTGTTTTTGTGCGTGCTGGCAGGCTCCTGTATCGTCTACCAGAGGGTATCAGACGGAAGAGTCCTTGTGCCGGATGAGAATGGTCCTTAGTGATGCTGCGTGCCTTACGCAGACCCCTGCTGTGGTAAATGTCCTGGATGGAGGGGAGACTGCTGCCAGTGATGTCCTCTGCGCACCACCTCTGTAGTGCTTTGCAGCTCTGAGCAGTGCAGTTCCCATACCACACTGTGATGCAGCCCGTCAGCAGGCTCTCGATGGTGCACCTGTAGAAGTTTGTGAGGATGCTGGTGTTCATACCAAACTTCCTCAGTCTTTGTCGGGCTTTCTTAACCACAGTGTCTGTATGTAGTGTCCAGGACAGATCCTCAGTGATGTGTACCCCAAGGAACTTAAAGCTGCTGACCTGCTCCACCTCAGCGTTGTTAATGGAGATGGGGGGATGCTGGTCTACACGCTGTCTCCTGAAGTCCACGATCATTTCCTTAGTTTTGCTGACATTCAGAGAGAGGTTATTTTCCTGACACCAGCTGGTCAGTGATTTCACCTCGTCTCTGTAGGCGCTCGTTGTTGGTGATGAGGCCTAGGATGGTGGTGTCGTCAGCAAACTTGAGGATGGTGTTGGAGCTGTGCCTGGCGGTACAGTCGTAGGTGAACAGGGAATACAGGAGAGGGCTGAGAACACAGCCCTGGGGTGCCCCAGTGCTGAGGACACTTGTGGAGGAGACGTGGCTGCCGATCCTCACCGCCTGTGGCCTGTTGGTGAGGAAGTCCCATATCCAGCAGCAGATGGACGTCCCCAGGCCCAGGGCGGTGAGCTTAGAGACCAGTTTGGGGGGGATTATGGTATTGAATGCCAAGCTGTAGTCGATGAAGAGCATTCTCACATATGTGTTTCCTCTCTCCAGATGACTGCGAGAGGTGTGGACTGCTAGAGCAATAGCGTCGTCTGTAGACCTCTTTGCTCTATATGCAAACTGCAGGGGGTCCAGGGTGTCAGGGAGGGAGTCACAGATGTGTCTCTTAATGATTCGTTCAAAGCACTTCATGATGACAGATGTGAGTGCTATGGGCCGATAGTCATTAGGACAGGATGCTGTGGGGGTCTTTGGGATGGGGACTACAGTGGAGGTCTTGAAGATGGTGGGCACAATAGACTGGCTCAGAGACAGGTTGAAGATGTTGGTGAACACCTCGGCGAGTTGGTCAGCACAAGCTCTCAGCACCCGTCCGGGGATGCCGTCGGGTCCTGGTGCTTTGCGGGGATTCACTCTCTTGAACGCCCGTCTCACTGTAGCAGTGTCTATACAAAGTGCAGCGAACCGGGCATAGAAGGTGTTGAGTTCGTCCGGAAATGATGGGCTGGACAGCTCCACGGGCCCGCTCCTCCCCTTGTAGTCAGTGATGCAGCGTAGCCCATGCCACACCCGTCTCGGGTCATTGCTCTGCTGGGCAAACTCCACTCTCTCCCTGTAGTCCCTCTGGGAAGTCCTGATGGTCTTTCTGAGGTCGTACTTGGCTGCTTTGTAGGCTTCGGGGTCTCCTGATTTGAAGGCGGCGGAGCGAGCTTTCAGTTTAGCACGCACCTCCGGTCCCGCCCAGGGTTTCTGATTAGGGTAAGTGCAGATGGAGATTTTGGGCACCGTCCTCAATGCACTTCCCTATGTAGCCTACGACAGAGTCTGTGTACGCATTAATGTCGCCATCCGCTGCGTCTGCAAACATCTGCCAGTCTGTTGTTTCAAAGCAGTCCTGTAGCACCTCATCAGACATACTGCTCCATTTGTGGATTTGTCTGGGAACCGGTTTTTCCAGTTTCAGCCTTTGTTTGTACGCAGGCAACAGCAAGATGGCGCTATGGTCAGATTTATCAAAGGCTGGGCGGAGGAGGGGTTTGTAACCGTCTTTAAATGGGGTGTAACAATGGTCTAAAGTCTGCCCCCCCCCTGGTGGGGAGGGATATGTGCTGGTAGCATTGTGTTCTGCATCGTGATTGGCTAAGGGACTGTAGACCTTTGCCGATTCGTCATTCTCCTCCGTGTCTGCTGTACAGTAGGCTACAGAATGCGTTCAGTTTGCCAAATTTATTTTAAATGTGATCACGAGCAGTGTGACTCTGAAGCAGTGAGGACTGAGCGGTCTGGCATTTCGGCACATGCAGAAGGGCTGCGGCCGAGGGTCTCACCTGGGGCTGGTCGCACCGATCATGCTGCTCTATCACGGATTTGACCACGAGTGCAGGTGCACATGTCCGCGCGCATGCTTCTCCGGGTGGACAATGCGCAGTGTTTCCGCAGAACGAACTGGTGGACCCTGGAGTCCAGGCGGTGGAACCAGCCCTGAGAGCGCACGGATGCGTTCTCACTACAACAAAACCCGCAACAGTGCAGCGGCACCAGGCGCCTCGGTCAGAGGAACTGTGAAATACACGCATATTTATACACGCAATATAAAGCTGACTACTTCACTGATTTCGCCTGTCGCGGGTTATTTTTACAATGTAACCCCAGCGATAAATGAGGGACCACTGTACTGAGCCACATCAGAGGGATCAAAGAGCTGCATGTGGCTCTGGAGCCGCGGGTTGCCGACCCCTGGGATAGACCATGTGACCTGGTGGCGAAGGCGCCACTTCCTGTCAAAAGGCACATTAGCGTCCCCAACTGGTTAAAAGTTGAGACATACATAAAATTATAATGGACAAAATAACGCTGCCCAAAAAGAGAAGATTTTGTGTGCCACAGTGCACCACAGGCCAACTCTATGGCCAAAAACATGTGCCACCAGAAACTGAATTTGAATCACATAATTTGAAATTGTATTTTTTAATTTGAATCATTGCATTGAAAAATTGAATCTGAATAGTACCATTTGAAATTGAATTTATTTTGTTGTTGAATTTATTTATTGTTTGTAACAGGAATCTAATTTGAAAATTCACTCTTTTTATATGCTCATGTTCAGTTCTCGAAATTCAAATTCAGTTTACTGTGACAAACATCCGGGTAGTTTAAGGATGAAGGAAGAGCAATCGAGCTCAGATATACAGGACTACAGGACCTTTTGATAGCCTATTGAAATAGTATATAGCATTTTAATGAGCGCAGATGTTTGGTGCTGAAAAAAAGACAGCCCAAACGGGCGGGTTGGAACAAGCTCCCCTTATGACGGCAGAATTTGGACCGGTGTACTGTCAGAGTGAAACACTTTGTCAGTTTAAGACGCCTCCTCGAGATAAGCGCTACTGCGCAAGTGCGCATGATGTAATGGTTTAGAAACAGCTGAGCTACAGCTGGGATGTGAAAGCCGTACGCTTTCATGCGCTACTGCTTAAGTAAGTAACATTTTAACAGTCTATTGGTTTTATTGTATGTTTTAACCAATTAAGCATGTAACGAACGAGATGTGAATGTTAGATTTGCGGCAGAATACCTACGTCAGATAACTGAGACGCTTTGTCACTTTCAGACGCCTCCTCGACTCCTCGAGATGAGCGCTACTGCGCATATGATGTAATGGTTTAAAAACAGCTGGGCTGTCAAAGCGTCTGGCTTTGACAGTTTTATGCGCTACTGCGTGTACTGTCAGAGTGAGGAGACACAGGAGACGTGACGTCTCCATTTCTCAAAATCTCTTCTGCAAACTTCAAAACACGTGCACTCCTAGAGGCCTCATCATAAATAAATAAATATATAAATAAATGTTTCTTCTGTTGTACCTTTTCCTGTCCTCATAAATCATGAATAAGAGACAAGCCCATTGTTTTAAATTCAATTGCATGAAATGTATTTATTTACATATTTATTTATAACGGACAGTGCATGTTGACCAACAGTAACTGTTTAACATGCCAGAATTAGCCAAGAGGCTAGTTTTCATCTGTTGTCCGTTGTCATGGTGTACAGATGGCTCCTTAAAGACATTTGCAGGCGTGGTTAAGAAGTAGAAAAGCATTAAGTCTTGAGCAGTGAATCATAGCGAAGACAAATGACAAACAAAATAATTAAAACAGACAGGTTATTAAGAGCAGCTTGCAATTAATAACAGTAAAAATAACAGTAATAATAAATGGAGTACTAATTAGGGGCCAAGCACCGTAGGTGCTAGGCACCTTATAGTGGCCAT
Organism: Paratrypauchen microcephalus; assembly: GCA_036785185.1. Lineage (NCBI taxonomy): Eukaryota > Metazoa > Chordata > Actinopteri > Gobiiformes > Gobiidae > Paratrypauchen > Paratrypauchen microcephalus. Next base: position 1,086,594 of record JAVJIX010000108.1, read on the forward strand.
AGTGTTTGTACTTCAAAGCGAGCACACGTACATACGGTGCGCTCCGCCGGAGCGGGCCTAGTTTGGTGTTTTTTTTCGTTTCCTTCTTTGAACTTTTTGGATAATTTTGGCTTCTCAGCTCCTTTTTGGTTGTTGGCTCACCTCCAGTGAAACCTCCGGGATGGCGGTTTCACTGTGCCCCGCGAGCTTTGCTCCCCCCCGGGCGGGCAGCGCAATGTCAACCCCTGCAGGGCCCCAAGGCCCGGCGGCGAAGCCGCCTGAGGACGCAGGTGGTAGGAATGAGGATCGTACCAGGAAAAATGGTGGCGATGCGAGGGAGAATATGGGTGTAGAATACTGTAAAGATCTGACGGTCCTTCTGGACCTGGTGGGTGGAGCCGGCCTGTCCCCTATGGCCTTGCTGAAGACCGCACAGGAGATATGTGGGACTGTGCTTGGCTGCCGCATGGCGACCAAGGATAAGTACGAGATAACGGTGGCGTCCCAGGCAGCCAAGGAAAAGCTGCTGGATGGGTTCCGGATCGGCGACACCAGGGTCCATGGGCGAGCCATCGGCAGGAACGAGATGGTGGTCTCCTTCTTGGGCCTGCCGCTGTACGTCCGGGATGAGGAAATCGTGCAGAAGCTCAACTCCTGGGGAGTCTCCGCTGTTTCCGGGATACGGAGGAAAGTGTGGCTGGGGACTGGCATCGCGGACGGCACCAGGTTTGTGAGGGTGCGTTTCACTGCCGCTGTCAGGTCTCTGCCGTATTCTGGCAGGTTCGACACTGAGGAGGGGCCTGCGTACTTTAGGGTCATACACGACGGCTGTTTCTCTTAGCCCTTGTGCCCAGTGGTGTTTATTCCCGTACCCGCATCCCCCGATGTGTCTTCTGAGTGCTTTGTGAATGTTATTGTGGTGATAAAATATGTACTATTATGTACCTGAAGTGTGTATTATTGTGTACCTTGTAATATTAAAAGATTTAAAAAAAATATATATAGTGTTTGTACTGCGTTGCCTAGCGATGTTGCCTAGCGACGTTGCCTAGCAACCCTTTGATCATTCCTTTGATGTGTCTGGTCTCCTGATTCTTATTATTATTTTATATTCTTCTCAACATGGGAGTCTATGTTGACCCAAGGACCCACACAGCTAACCAGTGTGGGTCCTTGGGCAAGACCCTTCACGGTACTGCCCCCCGGGCGCCAAAAAAGATGGCTGCTCACTGCTCCTGAAAAAGGATGGGTCAAATGCAGAAGTCAAATTTCTCCCGTGTGTCACTGTGTGTCATTGTGTGTGAGACCAATAAAGGCTAAAAGCCCAAGCTTAAATTAATCTTAATCTTATGGCAACCCCTAGAACCGTCTGGTAAAAAGTTGTGAAATTTTGCATGTACATTCCAGCCAGTCTCTTCATTACCCACAGCAATTTATAGGCCCCCAGCCCCAACCGTCTAGTGCCACCAGCAGGTCAAAGTTGCAGGAATTTTCAGGAATTGCCTAGCAACGCACCTAGCAACCGATCTGTCTTTGATCTGTTAAACCTTGTTAGACCCTGTTAAACCCTGTTAGACCCTGTTAGACCCTGTCAGATTCTGTTAGACCCTGTCAGACTCTGTTAGACTCTGTCAGACGCCGTTAGACCCTGTCAGACCTTGTTAGACCCTGTCAGACCCTGTTAAACCCTGTTTCTGAGTCTGACAGGGTCTAACTACCCTGTTAGACCCTGTCAGATCCTGCATGCGGCCTACATGCTGAGGCCTACATGCACCTCCGGTGCTTGGCCCCACATTGCTGCTTGCAGCTATATTTTGTCATTATTTTCTCTACTCAGACCAGCGCATCAACTCTGACTGGATGCGTAGGATCACACAAGCTGGAATAAGGACCCAGATTCTGCAGCCCCAGCCCCAGCCCCAGCTCACAAATGAGTAATGGGAGGGATGACAATCAAAATGATATTTAGTTTAGATATTTGCAAAGATTATCATTGGTTTGTGTTCTTGTTCTGCAAATATTCCTATGCTTCTATGGATCACCTTCAATGCTTATGTTCTAACAATTTTCAAAGTTTTTTTTCCCTGTCTACACCATTGAATGAAAAGGCACAAGGCTCTAGATTTGTGGGTAGAATTAACTGTCAACAGTTTATTTATTATTTTATTAACTTCTGTAAAAATGTACTGGTGTATTCCTCTCAAACGTAAAGCACCACAGTCAGCTCTGTATATTTGGCTGTATATTTTGCAGAAAGTACACATTGAGCTAGACAGGCTCCAATCCAGGATGGTCCACCACACATGTGAGCTGTCCCTTGACCTGTCGTAGTCTTCTAGTAACCTAATTAGGATTAGAAATGGTAAGTGTCATTTTTAGGCATAAGTAGTTGTCAAATGAAGATACAAAGTTGTTTTCAAATTAGAGTGTTATCTGAGATATCCAAGCAGCTTCTGAGGGCATGGTAGCACAATTTCCAGTGGCACCTATCCAAAAAATATAGGTCGAACTTGGTAAATCTTCAGGTAAATATAAGGTAATACAGACAGATGTGATGATGGTAAATCTTCAGAAGTCATAGGTTAACATGACGTCAATATACGTGAGCATAGAGAACTTTATCGTTAAATATGAGCCAGAATAGTCATAGAATAGATTAGAATGCCTTCTATTATTAGTGTACATATGTACAATGAGATTAAAAGCAGCCCATTCTCCAGTGCAGACATGTATGTAGATTATTTACATACATTTATAACATAGTGCAAGAAAAAATAGCAAAAGGGGGGTAGGTGCACATTTTTGAGGTGCAACATACATAATATGTATAATATGTAAATATTATTTACATGCACTTAAAGGGATATTCCAGGATTTTTGACATGGGGGCTCATTTCCGAGTTAGCCAGAGTGCTGCAGAGATGTGGAGACATTTTTTAGCGAATTTCATGCAGTCCTTCCAGCTGCAGAGTTTTCAGTTGCTAGGCTAGCGCAAGTCAATGGTAAATGGTAGAAAGAAACACTCGGACGTGCCTCCAGGCAAATAAAAAAACGCATTTCGCATTGCCTAGCGCATTCGCAGTCCAAACTCTCTGGGCGTGATTTACAGAGACGCTGAGTACAGACAGACGGGGGTGGAACTGCATTTGCATTTCTTTTTTCGATCTGACGTCAATAAGGTGCCTTGTTCAAAATCGCCCGTTTGAGCTCCGATTTTTTGTAACGCAGAAAAGGATCGCAAATGCTCAGTTTAGACATTTCACAACTTTTAACCATGGGGGGGATAAACAGAGTAGGGGAGCTCACATTAACGTTCAAAAACCTCAGAAAGTGAAAATTTCATGCCATGGGACCTTTAATGTAACAACACATCAGTATACTAGTGTTTTTCATGTAAACCGGGATATCAATAACCCCATTACTCTGTGTTCATATAAACACTGTGTCCCAAATTTGATCAAAACCAGGATAAGCCTTATATTCGCGATATTAGATTAAGATTAAGCTTGGGCTCTTTTTAGCCTTTATTGGTCTCACACACAATGACACACAGTGACACACGTAAAGTGCACGTAAACATAGTCAAGTCATTCAATCAGAACAACATCCAAGGCTCTCAAATCTCACGCATTGAGAGTGTGACACACGCAATTCAACACATGGTATTTCTCATGCTGAAATTTAGTTATGCAATTCAAGCGCAGCGCTTCTGTGCCCAGAAAATTGGTGCAGGCACCGCGCGGTTTCAGCGCCATTCGCCCCCCACCCTTCCACCGCCCGCTCCTCGTGGAAAAAAAATAGTCACTCGCAACCCCTCCCCCCGGAAATTAAGCAGTCTCACGCACGACCCCGCTCAAAACTTGAGAGCCCTGTGAAAAGCTAACAACATAGGCTAGATGCTGGCTACATGCTAACCGTAACAGTATACATAAACAAGCTAACGAAAGTATTCTTTCCAGACATAACATTTCAAACTAACCATTCGGAGACGTCCTGCTGAAGCCGCTGAGTTGCAACTTCTTGGCGTTCGGGATCAGACTCGGGCCGTACTGAAAAGTTTTTATGAGTCTCGGTGTAGCAGCAGACAGAGGAATCCTGTATATCTGAGCTCGATTGCTCTTCCTTCATCCTTAAACTACCCGGATGTTTGTCACAGTAAACTGAATCTGAATTATGTGAACTGAATTTGAATTTCGAGAACTGAACATGAGCATAAAAAGAGTGAATTTTCAAATTTTTATTAGATTCCTGTTACAAACTAATAAATTCAATTTCAAATAATACTATTCAGATTCAATTTTTCAATGCAATAATTCAAATTTAAAAATACAATTTCAAATTATGTGATTCAAATTCAGTTTCTGGTGGCACATGTTTCTGCCCATACAACTGGCCTAGAAAAAAGGGGAGGAATATGGTGCGTTAACGCCACCCCCCCTGCGAGTGCAAGCAAGGGCCGATCATCGCCCCTTGCTGCTATATTATTATTATTATTATTAATAATAATAATAATAATCATAATAATAATAATCATAATAATTATTATTATTAATTATTAATAATAATAATAATAATAATACATGAAAGATAGATAGGAATACCATACCATGGGACATTCAAGGCAATTTGTTGATTTGTTATTTTTTTGTCATGGTGTGGGATTTCAACATGATTTAGTTTTGCTTTTACTTCTGGTTTAGTCCAAATGTAATTTTGTAGTAATGCACTATTAGGCAGACATTAGTCAGAAATGAATTGGCCATTCTTTCCCTGTTAATTTACACTTATTTCTTGAAAGTCATGAACTGCACAAATCATGTTATTTTCTGTTTGAGAATGAATATGTGTTTTTTTTAATAGGCCATTTTTGTTTGGGCCTCCTGCCTGTCCGCGGCCCTCTGCAGCTGCAGCCCCGGCCCTGGTGGAGGAATCCCAGTGAGAAGCGCACACACACACACACACACACACACACACACACACACACACACACACACACACACACACACACACACACACACACACACACACACACACACACACACACTGGGACTGTGTGTGTGTGTGTCAGAGTGTGTATCTGTGTGTATCTGTGTGTGTGTAGTTCCCCTCCCCCTCTGCTTCCTCCGGAGCTCGGAGCCCCAGTCCCGCCTCCCTCTCGCCGCTCCACAGCGCTCCTCCGCACCGCAGCAGCAGCAGCACACGGCGGCCGCAGCTCCTGTCTGAAGCCGTGGCGTGAATGATCTCATCCGAACACGATCAGCGCTCCTTTCCCTATGACCGAACCGGGAGTAAAATAACACAACACACGCGAGGTGAGTTGGAAATGCGTTTTTGTAATAATCTAAAGCTCAGTGTTTGTCTGGAGGAAGACAGAACTTTACGATGCCCCCCCAAAAAACCGCGGCGAAAAGTCGTGTTTTTGGGGCAGGGGAGGAGGAGGCTGCCCGGTGGCGCGGTCAATGCTCGCTAAAGCTTTATTAGCTCTGTAACATACATACATTTAAGGATATAAGTAACTATATCAAATATAAAAACAGCCTTTTTAATCATCATTAAAAGCGGACTTTTAAACCCAGGGATATGTCTGAACTAGTCTACTCTTCCCATTCACATAAATAGGCTGGCATTTCCTGCATGACTTAACATGGAGCTCTCCGAAATAGTTAGCATCTTACATTTTCCTTATAAATCATATATATTTGACTTTGCTTAATACTTGTGCCGGACATTTAACCATAAAACATTACTTTTGATTGGAAGAGTCTTAATTTAAAATAATGATGCTGAAATGAGGCCTCTAAAAGCTGTTGTAATCGTGTTCCCCGGTGCTGTTGTGCGTTTCCACAGGCTAAAGTGTAGTTTTGGGCTCTTTCGGCCAGTGCTCACACACTGGCCGCGGTTGTAGCTTCTAGCGCAAAATGGCCTCATTGTCGCTCGGTTTCTCAGATGCCGAAAAGACAAAGCATGCTGCAGTCACGGCGAGGCCCACGAACGCTCTTTAAACCCGCTCCACTTCACCGGGATGGCGTAATAAAGCCGACTTCTCCATGTTTACTCCATTTCCACCGGTCTGGGGCTCAAATGTGGCGGGGCTTGACTTTATTTGTTCGTTTGGAGAAGCTCGAAAGTGCGGCGGTGGGGGATGGGGCCGAGCAGAGCGAGCAGCCATTGACGTAAAGAGAGATTGCATTTTGTTTGGTTTCAGGCTCTCCCAGCTGCTCTCAGGCTTTTGTTTATCTGTATATTTTACTTTTATACAAACCACACACTGCATGCTTAATACTGTCGTTTTGACCAAGATTTGGCAAGGTTTTTCTTTTGAATTGAAATGGTCTGCTTTTGATTTGGCCTCTTAAATTGTTTGAATCATCTATTTCTGGTCCTAAACCATAGCAGCATGCTCCCAGGTTGAAATAGTAAACAGGAGCTTTCATACATGCTACTGTTGTTGCTTGGCTATTGCACATTAGTGTAATTGAGCTTTCTACAAAATTAAAGTAACTCTGTACACAAAATGTGGTTCAGTTTGATATACTAACTTGTACAGGCATTTTTGTGTAGAAGTCTAAATCCAAAATACATTTTAGGTAATTGTATGTTTTGTTTTTTCATCCTGATTTTGTCTGTGTGACCTTGCTCCTGTCTGCTGTTTCAATGTGGGAGTCAACCTGCATCTATCAGTAATGAAATTATATTTAAATCAGTATTAAACCAATTCATAATTTAATATAGTCTTAAGTTGTGTCAAATGGACATAGTGTGTACAAAATAAACATGAACTCTATTGTAAGAAACGCAGATGGGATTAGCAATAATGAAACCTGTTTTAGTCTGACTCATAAATATTAAATTGGCTCATGAAATCCACAAACCCCAAAGAAGGTATTTTACATTGACTAGACTGTTACACTTCAGCTTTCCTTAGATTACTCATTCCAATTCCAGTCAAACTTTGGAAATTTTTTTGCTTTTCTTCCTTGTAAACAAATAGTACGTGGCTACCGCTAATACCGTGGTAAAAAGATGTATTTAGTTTCATTTCTAGTTTTGCATTGACATGCTCAATGTTAGTCACTTCCTGCTTTGTGTTTGAACCCTCTTTTTAAATGTCACTTGCTAAATCCTATAACCTTGAATTTTTACAGGAAAGAGCTACACTTTGTTTTTAATGAGTGGTTTATGGTAAAAAAGAAAAAGTCTACTGTAACTACTGCTCATATCATGGTAACAATTTATTTAACTGTTAGATTAAGAATGATTCGAGACGTGCACCGTCACTGTAAGTTATGAATATTTAATGGAGAAAATGTTGCAACTGCTACATAGGCGTCAGAAAACGAAAATTTATTTAAGCGTTGAAATCTTTTACCCAGTATTAGTTGTTAAAGGGCCTATATTACGTTATTTTCAGGTTTTTAATGCCGTTTCCTCATCTTAAACATGCCTAGAGTTCTGTTTTGTTTCATTCACACATGTTTAACATACAATTTCAGCTGTTGACTTGAAAACTACCGCTTCATGACATCATAAGGTGGAACAGAGCATTTTGAGCATTGGAGATGTGGACAGACTGATAATAAAGGGTTACTCAAACGTGTGTGAATGAAACAAAACGCATCTCCAGGTCTGTTTTTGAGGAGGAAACAACATTCTAACATGGCTTAAAGCTCACATGAGTCCATTTTGTGTCATTTTAAAACATTTTAAGTAGTTAAAATCTAATATGCACAGCAGCAGGTATTAAAATTTGTGATGGGGTAAAACAAGACATCTATAATTTGTTACAAAACATGAATCCAGGTGAGTTGTAGTTTTAAAATTGTCATATCATTTTTAGATGTTCACAATGTCTTATTTAGTCATCTTCTTATAGCTAGAGCAGGTTTCTGTTATGATAGACTTGATTGACCGCCTTCACTTGCTGCCTCTCCACATTTTTAAGGTTTAGCATCAGTTTTGATGGAATGCTAATGGTATATAGTATACATATTGCTCGTATAATCTTATAATAATGTGTGTTGCAAGGTACGGTTAACATTTAGAATAACATTTCAGTTATTTCTAAGACTGAGATGGTTGAAGATTAGAGCTAACGTCCTTGTAAAACTGTAAAACTTGTACACAAAACAGATTTGTGTAAGCTTTAAACCATAATGTTATAATGTTATCCCATCAAAACATACTTGGAGTTTGTTTTGTTTCATTCACACATGTTTGAGTAACGGTAACCCTTTATTAGTCTGTCTAAATCTCTAAAGCTCAAAATGCGCTCTTCCACCTTGTGATGTCATGAAGCAATCGTTTTCAAGTGAACCGCTCCTTTTACCTTTAGTTCAGTAGCGACTGGCAATTCCAGAACTGAAATTATCCAAATGATTCTAATGAAGGTGTGTGTGGAGTTTAAAAGCACAGTGGAGCCCTTCCTCTGTTACCACATGACATCATAAGTTTGACCCAGAGCGTTTTCAATGTGTGTATTAAAAATGTGAATGAAAACACAAACTTGAGGTCTGTTTGTGATGAGGAAACTACATTAGAACGTAATATGGGCCATTTAAACCAAATGAATGGAGTTTGCAGAGATGCTCAGACCCCAGTACGGGACCATAACCTCTACACGTCTTGCAGTATTCAGTGGTTTAGTTGCATCATCCGCGAGACACGCGATGCAATGTTTGTCTGGTTCAACTGCGACCCAACCAAAGCGAAACCGCAGCCCCTTTAGTCCTTATTGATCTCTCTGAAAATAAAGTAACTTGCCTAAATAAATAACGGGCTTCCATCACATCCCATTTATGTCCATGTGAAGTGAATTTTGTGAGATTTTAACAATCTTTTCCCGATATTGTACATTTTCTTGACTCATTTATCTGATTTTGTGCTTGTCTTGTCTTCAGGGAGATAGTGCTGTCTTATTCAACAGGCCACACTACACAATGAGGATACCATTCGACTATAATTGTTTTCTCATCTTTTGTATTTTAGATCTCCAGGCGCCATGGCTTTTGTAAAATGACTTTTCCCCTCTATTCTGTCCACTGTCAGGAACCGTAACTCTATGCAAACCAGGACCCATGGGCTCCGCTCTAACAATAGGCTCTGACTTTTTATACCCCACAAATCTGTTCAGGTTCAGATCATTTTTGTTTAGTTTTAATTCATGAATTGGACGTAATTTTTCTATTTGTACATTGTTGATCATTGTAAGGCATTTTGGTGTTTTTGAGCTGGTTGTAAAATGTATTCAATGTAATGCCATTTGTAATGATTGCACTGGGTTTGGCAGTAACCTCTGTACGTTTCTACAAGATCTGATGAGGCTTAGTGCAATAATGTTAGTTTGATTTTTGTCACATTTTTGTAAATTGGAGTGTACGAGTAAAACACTTTCCCAGGGCTAAAGTGCAGTAACTACAGGGAACAGCAAACTGTTTTTTCTGAATAAACTTTTTGTTTTGAATTCAGATATCCAGGAAAGAACAGCAAAAGAGAAAATTATGCAGTATAAAAAAAATAAGACACAAGATGCAAAGGTATGAAGTAAGTGTGGTTTTAAAGATGCCCAGTAGGGGAACTCTAACCCGTCTAACACGTCTGTTTTTTCTTTTATTTTATTCATTTAATTTTTTTGATAAATGACACCCAAACAGTGTTTTACAAGAGGTCAATATTTTTTGTTAATTCTTTTAAAATACATTTGTTTTGCCAGGTTCTCTTTGCTATTACACCAGTACTCGTCAAGTTTAAAGTGTTAATTAAAAGTTTATTTGGGGTAATCAGAAATGGTTCATGTTGTAACAGGGTGAAATGCCAAGGTTAAACTGCTTTATTTCCTGTTGTGTGGGAGGGTGAAATGCCCGGGTTAAAGTGCTGTACTTACTGTACTGTGGCAGACTGGGGCAGAACAGTCAGACGTGTACCCTGTTCACTGTGTATTTTTCTCCATTTTGTGATGCCTTTTTTAAAAATAGAGACCTGAAACAGAGCGCTCATTGAGCTGAAGCCCTGCCCACAGGTTTTACAGAGGAGACGCAGCCGGACACTCGCTCCGTTTATCTGTCTAATGGAAAATGAAATGCCACAGGCCGCTGTTCAAAGCTCTGTATTTACTCGCATCAGGCTATTTTTGGACAAGTCAGATGGCCTCAAATGCTGGCACTGTTGTTTTTTTTTATTCCACTAAAGACATGTGTTTTAAAAGTGGTGTGTTATAAGGAAGTTGACACCATTTTCTTCCCTTCCCCAGTGAAAAGAGTGAAAATCTGGTTCTACTAGTTTAGAAGCGTGCCGTGCGTAGACTGGGTAACCTGATCCATGTTGTAGAAGCCAGTGGATAACGGAGGTGTATTGTTTCCTGAATGTAACTTCTTTCTTATTGTCACCTTTTCCTTGTAAAAGCACTTTTTACTGATTTGTTGGACTATTTTTAATCACAGGTGGCAGTTGGAAACAATGATTGTGTTTTTGTTGTTTTTAACGTGGTCTTTCTATCTAGTCTGTCTTAACATTGATGCCGCGTTGCATTTAGTTGTGCTATTTTGGGTGGCTCAGTGGTCTGTTTAAAGTGTGGTTGTTCCGCCCAGCAGGAGTCTTGCCTGAGACTGGCCTAAAATGGGCAGAAATGGTGCTGAACTAAAGCTGCTTGTCGCTCAAACAAAAGTACTTGAAGCATTGACGCAGTCGGGACCAAGCTGCTATGCTAATGCCTGTGCCTCTCAAAAGGAAAGGTATAGCAAACTTTAAGAAAAGCAACAAATTCACTTTACTCTGTTTAGTCACACACATGTGCAGAGTTTAAAGGGCTAGGAAGCATTGTCATAGGGAGGCATTTACTGTTTTTATCTCAGTATACTGGCACTCTGCTTTCGAGAAACAGACTTGAATAACTGTCCATTTAGAAATGTATATTTTTGCGTTTGTCCCAATTTCTGGTCACTAGGGAGAGTACACAGATATAATACACAACTCCCTTATTGCATTTTTATCCATATTCAAAATATTATTTATATTTCAAATATGTCAATATAAAGGGGTAACTACAACCAGTAACTACAACTGGGGAAAGCCCAGTTGTAGTTACTGGCTGACATGTTTTTCTTTGTGCTCCCCGGTGCTCAGGTCTGCTTCAACAAAACCAGAGTGTCTCCTTGTTTAGACGGTACTGTGTTTTGGCATCTCAGTCTGAGAACAATGCTCCTATAACTTTAAACCTGTGCAGTTAATGTTGAAACAGAAATAGTGCACACATAGCCTCATTATGTCACATTACATTATTAATTACATGGCACTTACTGCTTCACTAGCTGTACTCACACTGTGTTTGTCTGTTTGAAATGTCCCAGAGTATAGCTTTGTTTCTAACAGTCTCTTTCTCTCATGTCGCAGACACACACCATGTTCCCGAAGGGCACCAAGCGTAAGTTCTCAGACGGAGAGGAGGCGGCCTCCAGCGAGGCTCTTGGGCCCACCACAGTCCGAGCGCTGTCTTCTGCCTACAGCCTCCAGAGGCAGTCTCTGCTGGACATGTCCCTCATCAAACTGCAGCTGTGCCACATGCTGGTGGAGCCCAACCTGTGCCGCTCGGTGCTGATCGCCAACACGGTGAGACAAATCCAGGAGGAGATGACCCAGGACGGCACCTGGCAGATCATGACCCAGGCCCTGTCCCAGTGCCCCTCGGACAGACTAGTGGCCAGTGAGGTGCTCTGCAGGCAGGACCCGGCTGCGCAGAGCCCCAAACCTGTGCCCTCTGCCCTGGAGCAGAGCCTCCAGGAGGAGGGCTACCAGGAGGAGGTAGTGATGGAGGAGGACAGGCCGGTGGCTCCCAGCCCTCAGCTGGGTGGGGCCACGTACCTGGGGCCCTTTAGCTCGTCGTGGGACGAGGAAGAGGAGGCAGAGGACGAGGAGGACAGTGAGGAGAGCGTGTCTGAGCCAGAGGAAGAGCCCAGGACGGAGCAGGTTTTTGGAACTTTTGAGATCAAGCAGCCTCCAGCCGACCCAGCACTAGAGGAGCTGTTCTCAGACGTGGATCCATCCTACTACGACCTGGACACGGTGCTGATGCAGAGCCCAAAGGTGGGCCCCTATGACCTGCTGGAGTCTCTGTCCCACAGCCCTGCGCTCAGCTCCACAAACAGCTGTCGCTCAGACCTCAATGAACTGGACCACATCATGGAGATCATAGTGGGCTCCTGAGGGCCACCACTGAGGCCTCATAGACTCATGTTACAGATGTCAGCTTTGAGACAAAGTGGGAAATTAACTGAGAGATTTGGCTCTGAGAGCCGAGTTTAGTCTCCACATAAGGCCTTTCTTCACATTTGTACCAGGCAGGTAGCTCTCATTATTCATACACACACACACACACACTGGGGCTGGGCCAAGATGAATTTATTACTGTTTTGTGGTTTACACAAAAAGCTGGTCAGACATTTGGATAGAATCTCACTGTGTATGTGCAATATGCAAATGCAGACAGCACTTGCAAATGCACCAGCTGCATTTGAACCTCAAATTTTTTACAGACTAAACATTTATATAAAGATTAAACATTTCAAAGCAGAATTATTTGCATATCTCTGCAAATCTTGTAAATGGTTTATCCTTTGAACGCCTTCATTAAGTTTACCCACAGTCATGAAATAAAATTAGATGGAGATTTTAAATGTTTTAAGCCTGAATGGTTTCGCCCAGCCCTGCACAGAGGCCTTTGGGTCAGTTAGTTTCCTACATTGTCATTGGATCCAAAAGGCGCAGATAATTACAGTCAGACCTGAACCTGTATTTGTTTTCATGTTTACGTCTTGTATCTCTCTCATACTCGTCCTGTGGGACTCTGCCTTTCTGTCTGTCTCTATTTATTGTTACATGAACTGAGGAACAATTTACACTACATCCGACACAGAACAAATTGTAAATCCAAATCTATGAATCAATGCATATTTTCCTAAAGATTTGAGCAATTATGAATGGATTCTATGTATATGTACGTAAATGTATATAGAAATATATTTTTTTGCATTATACAGTTGGGGGATTTTGCAAGTATCATTTGATATTCTTATTTTGTTCCCTGCCAGGCGGTTTTTAAGATTTTAATGTAGCCAGACTCGAGACAGTGTCTTCCCATGGTTTGTTAAGTGTCTTCTGTGACACGGCACATTTTCTATGGCGCTGTTTGGTTTTACTTTGGAGCTTTACGGAGCGGGTCTGGGTCCAGTCCTGCTCTTCACAAACTGACACATTTTACATTTCGGAGACACCCAGGTGATAACTGCATCCAAGCCATATTTCTTTCTCTCATTTGTGCGAACGACAAATGAAGACTGTGTTTAAACCCATCTAATTTATTGTTTATTTATTGTATTTATTCTATCTAGGTACACACTTTGCCACATTCAGAAAACACCCACGAGGCCCATTGAAACTAATTCAGCCCTCTGTTTTTGAATGCAGTACCTATTTATTCATCACGTTTCTTTTGAATAAGAAAAACCGGGTTACTACCAATTCACTATGCAGCTCTGTCAATTCAAAATGATTGTATAAAAACTCCTTTATGCAAACAGTTGCCTTTCTCCTAAAGATGTGGAAAACTCTAAATTGTTCCTTATTATTGTGATGAAGAGATTAAACTCAGGCAAACTCAATGTATTGACGAGAATACAGTATTACGACACGCTTGACCTTACCGCTACACTCCTGAAGGATGTCATATGGTCTGAATGGGAGCTAGATCTTCAAAGACTTTAATTACTGTTGTATAATGTATGCATTTTTTATATTAAGGAAAAACATTGCAGCATCTTTGTAAATATTTTTTATAATAAAAGGTGCAAATATTAACCGTGTGGTCACTTTTTGCAAAACATGGACAATTTGATGGATTTTATATAATCCAATTGTGAAGCAGCTCAAGGTAAAGTCAGGTCGGAGGAGGGTGGAGGACGAGTGGTGCCAGTTGGTGATTGTCCAGAAAAATGGGAAGAAACATTAAATAGTTTAATATTTGATGCTTAAAATGTTCAGAGGTCGATCCTTATTTGTTAAGTATGAATATTATGTATTTATAAATGTTAAGTTTATGTAATGTAATTCCTCGACCGTTGTGCAGGTGGGGTGAACATAGACTGTATATAGAAGTGGACTATGTATGGCATCACCCATAGTGTTCAGCTCCAGTCAAATGAAGCTCACAGAGGTCAGCAGTTATAGGAGCGAATTTGGAGCCGACGTCCATATTAGGAATTGATTTAAAGGGATAGTGCATGTTTTTTTATGTTAATCTCTCTGGGTTTCCTTCTAAAAGTTACGTGTGTTGACACCGGCTTACCTCTGACAGTCTCAGCTGATCCCGGTTCGGCTCGCTTTCTGGAGCCCACGTAAGTAGGTCCGGTAACTTCCCTGGAACATGAAATAAAGCTTGTTTTTCTTCTCAAAACAAAACATTTGTTAGAAAGGTGATATATCTGTGTCCGAAACAGTTGTCCACGAAACATCCAGCAGCGTATTTCATATTCGCGTATCGTCTCTCTCCACTCGTATCACTACGCCCATGTTAACTCTTATCAGCCTGTTCACCTTCAGCGAATGTCTACGCCGAAGTTTACAAGTGTTAACATGGGCGTAGTGATACGAGTGGAGAGAGACAATACGCGAATGCGAAATACGCTGCTGGATGTTTCGTGGACAACTGTTTAGGATGCAAATATCACCTTTCTAACAAATGTTTTGTTTTGAGAAGAAAAACAAGCTTTATTTCATGTTCCAGGGAAGTTACCGGACCTACTTACGTGGGCTCCAGAAAGCGAGCCGAACCGGGATCAGCTGAGACTGTCAGAGGTAAGCCGGTGTCAACACACGGAACTTTTGGAAGGAAACCCAGAGAGATTAACATAAAAAAAAAAACAAAACAAAAAACGGACTATCCCTTTAAGGACAAAATAATGAAATAAAAACATTGGGATCATGTAGAGCGGGTTAATACTAACATTTTCAGATAAAAATAAGGAGCCTGACGGCAGCAGTTGCACAAAGAGGCTTGAGGTTTATACAAAATGAACCTGTGAAAATGCACCTGTGATCATTTCCTATTTGGAACGTGGAGCTTAGAAGATTAACTGTGTCCGTACAATCTATGGGGGTGAAGGGAATTGCCATTGGGTCCTTGGGCAAGACATTTCACCCACATTGCCATTTTAGTAATGTTATAAGAATGAGTACTATTGGAAGGACATGCAGCACAGAGACTTATTCTAGAACTGTGAGACTCGTGCACATTTGGCAACCACAAAACATGAAAAACAAAGAAGTAACTCTTATTTTACTGATAAATAATACGCACTGGTCAAATATTAGTTTAAGAGATGGTAATATTTGTGAAAACTAGAAAGTGGGGAATATATAAGCAATAAAAACAGCTGTGGTTGAATATAAAACAGATAACGTACAGGAGAACACTTGAGGCAAAGCAACATCTCAAAGAAAAGTTGCATGTTTATTTGTTTATTCGTATTTAACTGTTACTCTAATAGCTTTGCTTTGTTGTTCACAACAATTTTAAGTGTAATTTACTACAAACATAAACTAAGATGTTAAAAGTGACATTATACATGGCCATATCCATCTGAATTTGCATGGAAATTTTGAAAATTACGAGGGCAAAGATAAAGGGTTAAGGTTTAATTGAGGGAACAAGCTGGAGTTACCCTAATTATACAGCACGTTAACTTTGAGTCAGTATTTAATTGTTTTAATGTAGAGTGATATAGAGTAATATTTTCTGAAATCCAGCCGTAGTTTGTCCGTTTAACGCTCGTCACATGCTCTCACATGATACAGTCTCTGCCTTTTACAACAATGCAACCTTTTTGTCCAGTGTTCATTAACCTCTGAACTGAAACCAGACTCTGCACTCTAAATATACCTTAAACCACACTGATTTCTGTTATTTATGGGGGAGATCTGGGCTAAGACTGTGAAAAGGTGTATTGAGATTTTAGCTTACTGTGCACATTGGACCGCAGCCAAAACCTGGGTCCCTCCGGTTAAAGATTAATGGCGTCTCGGTGATTCAGCAGAACAGCAGTAGGAGGAGAGACTCTCACTCTACAGAAAAAAAGACACAAAACAGTATGGGACAGTGCGAGGACAGGGTGGGGTACATGTAATACTCACAGAAGTGTTCCCTCGTCATTACCTCACTCACTTGTCTTTTTCTATTTTGATTGCTTCATGCATGTTTCAGTTATTCTGCATTCAAAGCTAGAGTGATCAGAAAATGTCAGTTTTACCTACCCCCTCAAACCCCCTAAAAAAAAACAAAGTCATGCATGGGTCATATATGTAGGGTTAAAGAAGAATTAACGTTTTTTACAATCTGAGCCTTATTTCGGTAATAAAACAAGTTGTTTTATTCACCCATAGCACTTTGGTGTCATATGGAGCACTTCTGGAGATGTTTTAGTTTAGCGATATCCGTAACGTGAGTTCTCGGGGCATATGTTTGCGGTCTTAAGTCAAAAGTGGCCTGTAATCCGAGATTTATCCATAGTTTTGAGTAGATGAGGACGCCAGTGCGCATGTGCGGAGTCACAGTTTATTTCACTCTCAGCTTTCGGAACCCAAACATGAAACACAAAGCTGTAAATTATGGATAAACCTCAGATTAGAGGCCACTTTTGACTCAAACGAAAGCGTAGACTAAGACATTGAGCTTCTATGATTTCAAAAGTGCTAAAGTTTGTGTTATTTGGAGACCACAAACATGTGCCCCGAGAACTCACGTTACGGATATCGCTAAACTAAAACATCTCTGGAAGTGCTCCATATGACACCAAAGTGCTATGGGTGAGTAAAACAACTTGTTTTATTACAGAAATATGGCTCAGATTGTAAAAAACGTTTATTATCCTTTAAAAAACTCTGTTAAATATAGCTTAGGGCCAAAAAAAACTAAACAAAAACTAAGATCTGAATTGCAAAACAAAAAAATGCACAGCTATGATGTGTCCTTGGGCAAGACACTTCACCCATTTTGTTAGAATGTGTTTGCAGCCTGATGATTGGAGGTTGGTTTGTAAAGAGCAAAATAACACAGAGCCATTATAAACCATTTGTTTGTAGTATTAAAGGAGTCATCACAGAAGTAGTATTAATAATAATAAAAAAAGGTGATAAAAGGAGAAATTCAATTTGTCAACTGGACAAAGTTTATTTGGTCGAAAATGTTTCACAGCTCATCCAAACTGCTTCATCAGTTCTGGTTAGAGTGCTGATGGACACTGCTTATATCTCGCTGCAGGGAGGAGCTAACTACACTGAAATTATTCTGAAACTATCTTTGTTTTGAGTTTCTGTTTTTTGTATTCCCAGTCTCTCTGGCGTCTAGTTTAGCATACCCATTCAAACCCTAATGGCTGTTTTCACACCTCTGGACCTGACCTGGCGAAGCACCTTGGATGAGTTGCGAAACGTTTTCGACCAAATAAACTTTGTCCAGTTGACAAATTTCTCCTTTTATCATGGATTCTACCTGGACGACTGAGGGATTCTTCACACAATAATAAAAAAGTAATAGCAGTAATAAAAAACAAATTGAACTTCTCCTTTTATCACGTAATAAAAAACGTTATCCATACATTGTCTTATGCAACTGTTATTAAAGGGCCTTTATTAAGCTACTTTCTGATTTGTTCTAATGTCGTTTCCTCATCACAAACAGACCTGGAGTTGTGTTTTGTTTAATTCACTCATGTTTAACACACAAACCCTGCACATTTAGGCTGAGTTCTTCTCTCATACAGAAACACTCCACTTCACCTTGTGCTACATTAAAGACTTTCAAAATCTCATCAAAGATCAAAAGATCAAAGTCAAAGATCAAAGTCAGCTTTATTGTCAATTCTGCCATATGTGTTCAACATACAGTGAATCGAAATTTCGGTTCTCTCTGGCCAGGTCGTGCAAAAAGACAGTGTACAAGATACAATATGAAGACAAAACACAACAAAAACTATCTAAGACAGAGATCTAAAGTTAAACTAAAGTCTAAGATCTAAAATCTTAAAGCAGTGCAACATAATAAATACCTATATACAGATGTACAAAGTGTGCAGTGTGCATCAAAATGTGCAATGGAAGATACAGCAGTGAAATGGTCATGTGCAATAGAATGTGCAGTTGAGTTAAGATAAAATAAATGTGCAACAGTAGTAATTCTAGTGCAATAACAGGAGTAAACAACAGTAGTAAAATTCCAGTAGTAAATGTAAATGTGCAACAATGCAACAGTCGTCCTTAGCAGCAGTTTTTTAAAGTGTCTAGAGTGATATGTCTTTTTATGGAATACAGGTTATGCCAATCTGGGGGGGGGGGGGGGTGGGAGACGGGTAAGGTGAGAGTTCAGCCTCCTGACAGCCTGGTGGGTGAAGCTGTTTGACAGTCTGGTGGATGAAGCTGTTTGACAGTCTGGTGGATGAAGCTGTTTGACAGTCTGGTGGAGTGGGCCCGGAGACTCCGGTACCTTCTCCCCGAGGGCAGGAGGCTGAAGAGGCTGTGTGAGGGGTGGCTCGGGTCACCCACAATGCTGGACGCTCTGCGGGTGAGGCGGGTGTTAAAAATGTCTAGGAGGGAGGGGAGAGAGACACCAGCGATCCTCCCAGCTGCATTCACTATGCGCTCATAGCATCACCTATTCTTAATTCTGGAGCTATTTTAACCTTTTTAAGTAAAAGCATTTGGGCCTATATATACATGAATGTATGAAAAGTCCAGACATAGATGGTCCAGACATGTTCAGGAAAAAGGATTGTGAAAAGAAAAAAAGGGAACAATGGAAGGCCAGAGAGGAGATCTGTGATGTAAGAGGACATGGAGTACATGGAGTTAGTTGGTGTGTGGGGAGAGGGTACAGAGAAGAAGGTCAAATGGAGCAGAGGATGAGAAGAGAGAGTCAGATGGAGCAGAGGAGAGGGTCAGGTGATTTGCAGAAATGAACATATGTGGCTACCATTTTGAATCTATATGCTTGTTCTAGTTTACAGTTCATTATTTATTATTACTGAAGCACTAAACTAATATTCCACTATTTTCTAATCTCTGTTCTAATGTCGTTTCCTCATCACACACAGACCTGGAGTTGTGTTTGTTTCATTCACACATGTTTAACGCACAAACTCACATTTAGGCTCTTCTCATGTGGTGATACAGGAAGTGCTCCACTGTGTTTTTAAACTCAAACACATCTTCACTAGAATTATTTTGACCATTTCAGCACTGGAATTTCCAATCTCCACTGAACTAAAGGTAAAAGTTAACTGTTAACTTGAAAACTGCCGCTTCATGACATCACAAGGTGGAACAGAGCGTTTTGAGCTTTGGAGATGTAGACAGACAAATAATAAAGGGTTACTCAAACAAGTGAATGAAACAAAACACAACTTCAGGTCTGTTTTTGATGATGTAACAGCATTCTAACATGGCTCACAAGAGTCCATTTTGTGTAATACAGGCAGTACTCATCCCCCCTGAGGGAAAAAATAGTCAAAATCATCCCTCTTCTAAAACGGGCATCCCTTCTTCCATCCCTTGTGGCATTTTATCAATCAGGCATGAAAATCTCTCACCTTTTGGCGAAATTCACCGTTTTGAAGTCAAAATAGGTGACCTACATGAATCATGGCCAGTTCCAAGAGCCAATCATAGGCCGAACTGCGCTCCGGCTTCCAATCATGTTGCAGCATACCCACCAATCGCGCTCCCGCCAATCATGACGATTAGCGTTGTTGTGTTTGCGCCTGTTCGCTGATCAGCTGTGAGCGAGCCCCGTTAATATGTACGCTACGTTAATGCTACGTAAGAAGGAACTCTCGCCTCGGGACTCGGGATATGTCCGTTTCTCCGGAGCGCATACACGTGTACACGCAAATTATCGCACACCGCAAACTACGGAGCTGACCGTGTTCTTATGGGGTGAGTTATATTATCATATTATTTCTGCATCAAAGGGACATATTAGCTGACAGCAGGAGCCCGGGACTAAACCGGGACTAAACCGGGACTAAACTAGGTCTAAACTAGGTCTAAACCAGGTCTAAACTAGGTCTAAACAAGATCTAAACCAGGTCTAAACCAGGTCTAAACTAGGTCTAAACCAGATCTATACCGGGTCTAAACTAGGTCTAAACCGGGTCTAAACTAGGTCTAAACCAGATCTATACCGGGTCTAAACTAGGTCTAAACCAGATCTAAACCAGATCTAAACCAGGTCTAAACCAGGTCTAAACTAGGTCTAAACCAGGTCTAAACCAGGACTAAGGTGTGTGTGTGTGTGTGTGTGTGTGTGTGTGTGTGTGTGTGTGTGTTCCCGCTGGAAAATATGTCACATAAATGAAAAATTTCACCATCCCCCCGGTTTCATTTTACAACTCAACTACTGAATATAGGACCTTTAAAGTGGGAACGTGAACAGCCTTATGTTCTGTCAATCTGAAAAGGAAATATTTTATGAAATTTACCAAAACGTTAGTTATTACAATATAAAAGTGGGAAAAAAATTTAGCTATATTATTAGTCTTATTCATGGGTTTTAATTTCTTGTTACATGGAACATTTTGAAGACTTTTTCCCCATTTAAAAGATATAATATTTTATCTTAAATTGTTAATCACTACAGTAATTGTCCTATTTTTCCCCATTGTGAAACTCATGGACAGGACGCGTAATGGAGCAGAAATAGCGGGAGACTTAATACAACGTTTCCGTTTGCTCAGAAGAAGCTGAAAAAGCAGAAGTGAAGCAGAAGTGAGGCGGGCGTCAGGGAAAGAAACAGCGAAAACGTGAATGGAGCATGTCCTAATATGGAGCTCGCCTTCCCCACTGCTTCCGGTCACGTGCACTGCGTCCTCCTGCGTCACCTGTCCCTTTAACACGCCGCGTTCAGGGACACTCGGACTTTTCAGCTCTTCTATATACTTCAACCTGCAGAGAGATAATAGCACAAAATGTTCATCGCAAAAAGACTTATGTAAGAAAAGTGCAAAATTAAAAATGGAACTGTTAAAGGATATAGAACGTTTATCGACATTTACAGAAGCTTAAATGACCTATATTACAGAAAATTGATTCTTTTGAGCTTTAATCCATGTTATAATGCTGTTACATCATCAATGTTTAGTAGAGATTGGTAATTCCCGGACAGAAATGATCCAAATGATCATAGTGAAGGTGTATGGAGTTTAAAAACGCAGTGGAGTATTGTACACTTCCTGTATTACCACGTGACATCCCAAGGTGGAGTCTAAATGTGCAGGGTTTGTGTTTTAAACGTGTGAATGAAACAAAACACAACTCCAGGTGTGTTTGTGATGAGGAAACAAGACGACACGTAAGAAAACGGTGAGATTTGAACTTGTAATTGTAATCAATGTGACGAAGTGTCTTGCCCAAGGACACATCACTATGCAATATCAGTAGGAAATAAAACTTTCACACAAACAAGCAGCAAATATACGCAAAAGGGACACTATTTAATTCATGAATAAAAATGTGACTTTTGCAGATACTTGTACGCAGGCGTGGACTGGTAATTGGGCATACCGGGCATTTTCCCGGTGGGCCGACAGTTACATAGAGACCGGCCCACAATTTAGGACTGAACCAGGATTGAACCAGGACTAAACCAGGACTAATCAGGTCTAAATCAGGACTAAATCAGGTCTGAACCAGGACTAAACCAGGACTAAATCAGGATTGAACCAGGACTAAACCAGGACTAATCAGGTCTAAATCAGGACTAAATCAGGTCTGAACCAGGACTAAACCAGGACTAATTATGAGGGGCCGGTCTAAGCCAAAAATGCCAGGGCCATTTTTTTGTCCCAGTCCAGACCTGCTTGTACGTAATGATTGGACCACATAATTCGTTTTTCTGAAGTAACTAGGGGCACACACCAGTAGAGGGCCTTCACTCCAGACTAACTTTTACCCCCACATCACCCCCTGAAGTATGCAGCCAGTTCATACCGGCGGCTCAGAGGAATTAAAGAGCGTTTAAAAATGTCTGACTACAGATGTGAACATTTTCCAGAAATCTGCAAAGAGTATAACAGTATAGTGATGAGAAGCATTCATATTATTTCACTTGCAATATTCCTCTTAGTAATAATTCACAGTACACTATGCTGAATATTATGTTATGTTAGACAACGTTAAGCCTGATGCACGATGGCACTCGGAACGTGCAAACAGCATGGTATGATTCGATCTTATATATCAATATATCATGTTTTATTGTAGAAACACGCAAAGAGTTTGGGAAGCACAGTTTTAAGGGTTAGGGTTAGGGTTAGGGTAGGGCTGTCCGGTATGAAAGATGACACATAATGGCTGCGATTTAACGTAATTCCAATCGAACAGACGAGGACTCAGGCCTGGACTGGTAATCGGGCATACCGGGCATTTTCCCGGTGGGCCGACAGTCTTAGGGGCTGATGCCGTTCTTTTTTTTTTTTTCTTAGAGACAGGCCCACAATTTAGAACTGAACCAGGACTAAATCAGGTTTGAACCAGGACTAAACCAAGACTAAACTAGGACCAAATCAGGTTTGAACCAGGACTAAACCAGGACTCAACTAGGACTAAACCAGGACTAAACTAGGACTAAACCAGGACTAAACTAGGACTAAACCAGGACTAAACCAGGACTAAACTAGGACTAAACCAGGACTAAATCAGGATTGAACCAGGGCTAAACCAGGACTAAATCAGGATTTGAACCAGGACTAAACCAGGACTAATCAGGTCTAAACCAGGACTAAATCAGGATTGAACCAGAACTAAATCAGGTCTGAACCAGGACTAAATCAGGTTTGAACCAGGACTAAACCAGGACTAATCAGGTCTAAACCAGGACTAATCAGGTCTAAACCAGGACTAATCAGGTCTAAACCAGGACTAAATCAGGATTGAACCAGGACTAAACCAGGACTAATCAGGTCTAAACCAGGACTAAATCAGGTCTGAACCAGGACTAAACCAGGACTAAATCAGGTCTGAACCAGGACGAAACCAGGACTAAATCAGGAATGAACCAACTAGGACTAAATCAGGATTTGAACCAGGACTAAATCAGGACTAATCAGGTCTGAACCAGGACTAAATCAGGTTTGAACCAGGACTAAACCAGGACTAATCAGGTCTAAACCAGGACTAATCAGGTCTAAACCAGGACTAATCAGGACTAAACCAGGACTAAATCAGGATTGAACCAGGACTAAACCAGGACTAATCAGGTCTAAACCAGGACTAAATCAGGTCTGAACCAGGACTAAACCAGGACTAAATCAGGTCTGAACCAGGACGAAACCAGGACTAAATCAGGAATGAACCAACTAGGACTAAATCAGGATTTGAACCAGGACTAAATCAGGACTAATCAGGTCTGAACCAGGACTAAATCAGGATTGAACCAGGACTAAACCAGGACTAAATCAGGATTGAACCAGGACTAAACCAGGACTAATTATGAGGGGCCGGTCTAAGCCAAAAATGCCAGGGCCGTTTTTT
This sequence comes from Paratrypauchen microcephalus, assembly GCA_036785185.1. Classification (NCBI taxonomy): domain Eukaryota; kingdom Metazoa; phylum Chordata; class Actinopteri; order Gobiiformes; family Gobiidae; genus Paratrypauchen; species Paratrypauchen microcephalus. The sequence goes on from JAVJIX010000108.1 coordinate 1,110,138, forward strand.
TTGTCCCAGTCCAGACCTGCGAGGACTGGTGTGTTTTTGTGGCCTCAAATAAATGAAAACCACTTGTTCTTCTTTAACTACAGTGATAATCTCATCTCCTCCGGTGGGTTTGATTTCCAGCCCTGATTTGTGCCACGGTCGCCGCTCACGTGTTTCCGCGCTCTCGCCTCCGTGGTCCGTGGAGGCGGCCGCCGCGGGGGCCACGGGGCTCAGGCGGCGCTCAGTTCCGCTCGTAAGTCGCACATTCGCTGCCCCGTGCTGACGGCAGAGTGCGGCTCTGATCTGCGGCCGCGCGGACCAATCCCCGGCCGTGTTCTGCCGCGGCCCCGCCCTCCACATGTCCGCCCTCCTACAGCGGACTGCGCTCCGTGGAGCCGCCGCGCATTCCTCCTTCTCAGTCCCCCCGACCTGAGGCGCACGAACGCGGCTGCGGTGGACACGAACCCGGCGCGGACCCATCCACGGAGCTCATGACAGCTCCCCGCCGCGCGTAAAAGGTAAGAACGGCGTTTCTCCGCCTCGAACTCAAACTAAAACCTCGATAAGTTGGTCAAAGTTGGTGAGAGGAACGAAGCGATGGCGTTTTCCAGTGGAGTCCAGAAAAAGCTCCAAGGGTCATCCTAACACCTCTGCCGTTTACGGACTGTCCTGCAATGAAAGTCACTCCAAATGGATCCAGACGCGACATGTTTACGCGCATAATGGCGAGTTAAACAGTTTGTGCGCACGGCTTGGGTAATATTGGAAGTAGAAGCGTTTCGTTTCCAGACAATTCTAAACGGATGAGTAGGTGTGTTGTAAGATCATGACCGAACTAAGTAGGAAATATGTGTATTTATTAGGCGAATTTGGTCATAACATTAGATTTCAGATGATTTTGCATTGGTTTTTTTTGGTCAAATTACGCATGGGGTTTCATTACTTAACTGTGTAGTTGAATAAATGTTGTGAATATTCCCTCTTTGAAAAATGATCCAGTTGAAGTCCACATTTCAGTGGTTCCTCTAGGATGTCACTCCGCGTTCTGGCTGGAAGCAGTATGTATGCAGCCTACTACAGTTCGTGTCTTTGCTGCTGTGGCATCAACAACTGCAGTCAGCTTTTCTCCACTCAGTATCTAAGATTTTTTGTTGTTGATGTGTGAAGAATCCCTCAGTCGTCCAGGTAGAATCCACGGCAAAAAGAGAAATTCAATTTGTCAACGTCTTCAACCAAATAAACTTTGTCCCGTTGTAATTTTAGTAATATTTTTGCAGTGGGAGGTGACTGTTTTCTGCACTATTGACACGCAACTACTACTGCTGCTGGGGTAATAGTCAAATTTAGGATCTTTTCCGTGCATCTTGTTTGTTGGTAGTTAGTTTGTTGGCTGTTGTTGACACAAGAAAGACTTGGTGGACTAAAGACATGCCCTGTGCATTGATTAATTGACTGAAAGAGGGTTAAAATGGTCAGGATCTCATGCAAAAACTACTGCAAATACAGAGAAGTACAAGAAAATCGCATATTCTTTAGTCAAAAGGCAGATTAAACTGTCCAGTCACTGCAAAACTCACTCCTTTCTACTGTAACCTATATAAGTCTTTATAATCACAATAAAATCATTAATTAGATACTAATACTAATACACCATTGGGTGATTAATGAACTAAATGATTTAAGGCGTACAGCCCAGTTACTGCAATACAAGCTAGTTCTGATGGTTTGTGGTTTTAGTTTTGGTAGTAGCAGCAGTAGTACTAGTAGTCATAGTAGTAGAAGTAGTACTAGTGCCTTTGTATATTGCCAGATGAGGGTAGTAATGTTTTACTTAGAATTATATTCTCTATCCAGCTCTCCCCATCCATGGTTTTCAGAATGATGGAAAATTAGGACCACTGCCAGAGCGATAAACAAAACAGTTTATTGTTTTAATCTTTTGAATTTGAAGCTGAAACTCATGAGTTGCAGTAATGACGCGCACATTCCATAGTTCATTATCATAGCACAACATTGTTCACATCTAAAGGGCTCCGATCATCCCAAATGTTTCTCTGGAACTGACAGACTAATACATGAATCACATTTCAGAACATGTTTGTACAGATCTAAACTACAGGGTTAGCAGTTGTTATGCAGAATAATTACTAATTACAGTGGTACCTCACCTTACGAAATTAATTCGTTCCAGAAGTGGTTTTGTAACGTGAATTTTTCGTAAGTTGAGTATTTCAATGGAAAAGGCCTGATCCGTTCCAAGGTTGTTGTTTTTTTATAGTGTAACATTTTTTTATAGTGTAACTTTGTGTTCTGCGTCCTGATTGGCTAAGAGACTAGACCAGGACTAAAAGTGGAAGAAACCAGGTCTAGACCAGAACTAAACCAGGTCTAGACCAGAACTAAACCAGGTCTAGACCTGGTCTAAACCAGGTCTAAACCTGGACTAAACCAGGACTAGACCAGGATTAAATCACCCCGTGTGGCTCTTTGCTGGTTTCGTGCGGCTTTTGCGTTCGTTTGTGCGTGTTCGGTTTGTGCGTGTTCGGTTTGTGGCTCCGGCGTCGCGGTTCTATCTCGTGCTCGCGGTGCTCCTGTCTCCGGGCTCCTTGCGTGTTCGGCGCTAGAGCTAAGAGGCCGAGAATGGTGCTTTTTGAGCGGGGATTTAAGATTTAAGCTTGGGCTTTTAGCCTTTATTGGTCTCACACACAATGACACACAGTGACACACGGGAGAAATTTGACTTCTGCATTTGACCCATCCTTTTCAGGAGCAGTGAGCAGCCATCTTTTTCGGCGCCCGGGGGGCAGTACCGTGAAGGGCCTTGCCCAAGGACCCACACTGGTTAGCTCATTGCCCGGGGGGGGTTTGAACCTACAACCTCCAGGGGGAAAGTCCATGACTTACCAGTTGAGCTAACCAGCCGGTGGATAACAGCGGGGCGTGCATCTGAGCGCGCATTATTCGAATTTTTGAGATTTTGCGTTTCGTAACTTGAATTTTCTTTCGTATCTAGAGACCAAAATTTAACGTGAAGGCGTTTCGTAACTTGGATTTTTCGTATGTAGGGTCTTTCGTAAGGTGAGGTACCACTGTACATCCATTGAAATGGATTGGATTATTTCATGTCCAGCTTTAGTTTAAGTGTAGTTCTTAAAGCGAAAGCACATGTGTTCCAGTGCAGAACAGGTGAGCAGTGAGCAGGTAGAGCCCAGCCCAGTGTGTGCAGATGAGTAAAGGCCAGCACATGGTGAGTCACAGAGGAGGACAGAGGAATGTGCCTTAGTCATATTCAGCCAGTGAAGTCACTGCACTCCCCACTGCGTCCAGCCAGAATACAGCAAGAAAAACTGTATTTTCTCAGCTTTATTTAAAGGTGCACTATGTAACTTTCTGCAGGAAGGTCCACCACTTGCTTGTCTCCTTGGAGATGTTTTTGCTTTGGATGGAATGTTCTACAGCATGACATTAAATTTGCCTGAAAATACCTTGGAAAACACAAAGCATTCTTATTGTGAGCGAGTTCACTTCTCCACGGCCCTGATATCTGCTGTCCCCTACTTATATCTTTGGGATAGGTAAGTTTAATGCCACACTGTGGAACATTGGCAAAACATGTCCATGGAGACACGTAAATGGATGGACCCTGCACTAGAAAAGTAGCATAGTGTACCTTTATCAAATTATACATGCTTTGAGTTGGTTAATTAGTCTGTTATTGACTGTTTCACTGTTAAAGCTCAATGAGGCGACTGCTGCTGTTGATAATCTGGGAATCACTGAATCACGATTTGAACACTAAAATATCGTCACAAGGATGATTAGATTAGATCAGTGGTTTAACCTTGTTGGAGGTACTGAACCCCACCAGTTTCATTTGCACATTCACCGAACCCTTCTTTACTGAAAATTAAAATATGATTAATTATTTTTTTCAAATTCAAGACATAGGTTTATGTTTTACTGGTGCACAAAATGAACCGTGCATTAACATCACTGTGTTTAAAGAACAAAACCTATACAAGGCATGAACTCACAACACACAAAGACATGACCTTTTTTAATACTACCACACTGAAATGGTTTTAATTTTTAACCTTATGTATTCCAATAATTAACTTATTGTATTTATGCTATTTATTATTTTTAACATTTCAACTCACACCCATCACCTAATTTCCAATTAGGCTACAATAATAATGAATATTTACTGCAAATCAGTGCTGTTGCCTTTGAGAGACAGTTCAGACACGCGGCTTCACCTCGGCAAGCGTCACTCTCATGTCACTTTCACAGCAAAGTCTGTTCCTTTTCTTAGTTTTTATGTCCATCCTCGAAAAGGAATGCTCGCAAACATATGTTGTAACAAATGGTATAAAACGGTATAATAAGTCTGACTCACCGAACCCCTAGGATGCGACCGAACCCAGGTTAAGAACCACTGGATTAGATCTTATGTTTGTTTGTTTTTGTTGTTGTTTAGGTCGATGTTGGGTCGCGGCGTGAAGCGAAAGTGGAGTTGTCTGGAGGAGGAGCTGGAGGGCCTCCCTGCTGCCCCCCGGGTCACGGAAGACAAACCACACCCCGATGCCTCCGATGGCTCTTCACCTCCAGAGGGGCCCATCGCAGCTCCCTCTAAGTCCCAGCAGAGGCAAGTGGTGCTGGGCTTGTGTCTGGAGAAGCTGCAGGCCGGAGTGGAGCTCAGCTTAAGACGCTCCGTTCTGCTAATCAACACTTTACGGCAACTACAGGAGGAGATGCAGAGCGACGGGGAGGATATTTTTAGTCACAGCGAGTCCCATCTTTTTAGGGAGCACATGAAAGAGGACATGGCTGTAACCTGCCCTGAGTGTACTGAAGATGAAGACGACATAGACAACCTTTCTTTGCTTCCTGAACTGTCCAATCAGGAAGAGGCTAGCTTAAACGATCCAAAAACGATTAGCGCGTTTAGCGACGCAGTTAGTGCTATGGGCTACCTCAGCGATCTGGCCCTGGATGATATTTTCGAGGACATAGACACTTCCATGTACGAGACGTCAGATCTGTCCTCTGCCTGGGCGAACGGTATGTCTCTGTGGGCGGATGAGGATGTTAAAGTGAAACAGCAGGGGGCGCTACAATCCTGTATCTCAGATCTGAATGAACTGGACCACATTATGGAGATACTGGTCAAGTCCTGATATCCCCAAATATAAGTCAAATGATTATATGTTTTTTTCAGTTTGCAAGGCTTCATCTGTTTAATACGTTCCAGTCATCATCAAAATTGGTCTTCGTAAAGCATGAACAGACTTAAGACTTAATTCATCATGTACAAATAGTTTATTAAGAATGATAAAGGCTTATTAGCATTACCTTGGTCTTGTGTCCCTTCATCTTAAAGGAGAATTAACGTTTTTTACAATCTGAGCCTTATTTCGGTAATAAAACAAGTTGTTTTACTCACCCATAGCACTTTTGTGTCATATGGATCACTTCCAGAGATGTTTTAGATTAGCGATTAGCGTTAGCGATAGCCGTAGCGCTAATATATGCCCCAAGCGGTCTCCAAATAACACAAACTTTAGCACTTTTCAAATCATAGAAGCTCAATGTCTTAGTCTACGCTTTTGTTTGAGTCAAAAATGGCCTGTAATCCGAGATTTATCCATAATTTACAGCTAGCGCTACGGCTATCGCTAATCTAAAACATCTCCGGCAGTGCTCTATATGACACCAAAGTGCTGTGGGTGAGTAAAACAACCTATTACCGAAATAAGGCTCAGATTGTAAAAAAAAAAAAAAGTTAATTCTCCTTTAAAATCTGCTTTAAAAAATATGAAATTGAAAACTGAACTGTCAAAACCTTTGGAGCAGACGAGCGCCTTATGTAACAAGATGAAGCTGTGACACACAGACAGGTTTTTCATATTTTTTTTGTATTCTCTCAGTATTTTTACACCTGTAATGACACTTAGTTATGCAATGTGGGAGGCAGTAATATGCGTCTCTAAATTACACTTCTGGGAGTAATTTTGAGATTAGCTTTGCCTTCTTGCCATAGATTTCTGGGGTCCATTTGCAGTGTTCTGTAGCAAAAAAAAAAAAAAAAAGCAAGACAGAAGGTAGCATTCTTACAGCTAGAGTAGCAGTGTCTCATTTAATGTGTGTTGATTAACATTAACATGGCTAATTGGACAGCACTAATCACTGTTTATTTGTATTTAGTAACATTTATACTACGGCTTCTATGAAATACTGCACTATGTCATAATTCACCGTATAATCTTTTCTGAATCTCAAATGCAGATGGAACCTTGCATCTCAAAAACAATGTCCTAAAAGCCATTTTTTGTAGAATTTGCAGAGACACACGCCTACTGTATTTCGATCTATCGAGAGATTCTTTGTCTCTGATTGAAAATTCAGCTTCCCGTCTTCACCGTCGAGACGAAGCAAAGCATTTTCAAAGACAGCCGTGAACTTAACGCTGTTCGGAGAAGCTGAACACAGGGACTTAACACCAAAGACTATTATGGAATGGCTACGCGGTCTTTGAATGACTGCTTGCCTTTATTTATATGTTTATTTATGAATGAAATCACCCACAAACTGCAGTTTTTTTCCTCCTGAGGCATTAATTTATATACCTGATCACTTTTGGACTGCATGGATTGGCCACCATTTTGGGCCTTTATGTCGTGAATCTGTTTTATAATTACTGGGAGAACAACATCTCTCCGGCAGCTTCTATTTAATATGTATTTTAACGTGGTTTGAACTGAAGAGGAGCCTGCAAGACATCAGGACAAAACTTTACCAGAATTCTAACTTCTTAAAGCCTAATATGTATTTTTATGATGGCCTTCTTTTGGAAAAGCATTTACTTAGCATTTAGCAGTGACTGAGTTTCAAATCCTGTGGTTAAATCCAGTGCTACCTCCACATTTCAACTTTCCTGAGCCTTCAAACTGTCTACGGTTGACTTTTTATTTTTGTACAACTATTTCTGTGGTAGTTTGGGGTTAAAACTAAAAGAACTTGTAACGACAACCTGGTATCGTGTAAAATGGACAAAGCACCACAGACGTGCAATAATAATTAATTTAACATTTATTAGTTACATTTACAGTTATCCTAGTGTTCTTTTCTTCTCATTATACGAGCAAAATGTCAATGTAATCCCTCACTCATCCAACAATGCTCTATACTATAGTGGTGTCCAAACTTTTTTTAGATAAAAACATATTTACAGAGGCTGATCAATATAATACAGCCTTTCAGATACATTTTATAAAGGTTTGACAAAGCCCTCATACCGATAAAAAGGCTTGGAACACTTTACGTTTAGGTGTTATAGTTGTACAAACTCTTGTGATTATTTGGACCAGTTCAGCAGGAGGTCTGAGGGCCGAGAAAAATGCATTTGAGGGCCACATTTCGTCCCCTGGCCATAGTTTGGACACCCCTGTTTTATAGTCGCAAAAGTTTCAAAGGCAGTCACCTGGATTAGGTTTTATTTAAAGGAGAATTAACGTGTTTTTTTTTACAATTTGAGCCTTATTTCGGTAATAAAACAAGTTGTTTTACTCCCCCATAGCACTTTGGTGTCATATGGAGCATTTCCAGAGATGTTTTAGATTTGCGATATTCGTAGCGCAAGTTCTAGCCGTAGGGGCATATATAAGGGGCCTGTAATCTGAGATTTATCCATAATTTACAGCTTTGCGTTTCATGTTTGGGTCCCGGGAGCTGAGAGTGAAATAAACTGTGACTCCGCACATGCGCACTGGCGTCCTCATCTACTCGAAACTAGGGGTGGGTATTGGCAAAGAAGTCCCGATTCAATTCGAATCACGATTCATATGCCACGATGCGATGCCATCACGATGCATCACGATACTTGAATTATTGCGATGCATTGCAATATATTCGACATACTTCAGTGAAAATGTACCCCAAAAAAAAAGAGGATAACTTAAATATCAGTGGCTGTGTATCTGGGTCGTGTCTTCAATTGATACAGAACTCTGAGCAACTCAATTCATAACTGAATTTATTGAATAACAAAAACAAATAAACCAAACCAATAACAAAAAGAGTGCAAAGGATTTTTTCTAAAACAAAAAATGATGGTCAAACATTTGCCATTTTGGAGGTAGCTACCGTCATAACAAACAATACCCTTTCACAAAGAAAAAAGTGCATAGGATTTATTAAAAAAAACTAATAATTAATTAATGTATATATCAATATTAAATATTAAATTATTAATTAATAATAATCAATTTTTGGCATCAAGAATCGATGCAGTATATTGTGAAAGTTAGTATCGCGATGCATTGTCATGACGATTATTTTGCACACCCCTACTCGAAACTATGGATAAATCTCGGATTACAGGCCACTTTTGACTCAAACGAAAGCGTAGACTAAGACATTGAGCTTCTATGATTTGAAAAGTGCTAAAGTTTGTGTTATTTGGAGACCGCTCGGGGCATATATTACATGCTCTATGCCCCGAGAACGCTAATCGCTAATCGCTAATCGCTAATTGCTAATCGCTAATCTAAAACATCTCTGGAAGTGCTCCATATGACACCAAAGTGCTATGGGTGAGGAAATCAACTTGTTTTATTACCGAAATAAGGCTCAGGTTGTAAAAAAAAACCCCATTAATTCTCCTTTTAAGTCAAGTTTTTGAATCAAAAAGTCATGTAATTGTTTGTGTTGCCAGTAAGATGCAATTTCAATTTTACCACAAATTTGAAGGTAAAATGTCGACTGATAAGAATTCTATTGTCATTTTTGAGCTGCTTTGTCCATCTTTACACAGTCAGCCTTTCAACTGTTTCCTGCTGTTTGATTTAATTTAAAAATCTTTCACTTCCTCTTGAAATCTTAGTAACCCGCCCTCTCTTCAACTCTGTGCCTTACTACTGATATAACCCAACCTCTTCATTAGCCGATTTATATTTTTAACATTTCGCGTTTCGCTTTCGTTCTCGAGCTTTCCTGCTGAAAACGCTACATTTGTGCTTATGTAAACGTGCTGAAATGGGAGTGGAGCCATGACTTCCTTTGCCTTCCCTCCTCTGGCTGCTCTGAGCTTAATGCATCATGACAAGCTGACAGCAAAGAGGGAGGGAGGGCAGCAGCAGCAGAGAGAAGAGCCACGAGGAGGGACGTACAGAGGCAGCCAGTGGGGGGTGGGGGGTGGGAGGAAGCAGCCTGCGTCACTGGTTCCTGTGGGCGGGACTTGAGGCTTGTTTTTTGCCCGGCGACCAATCAAACGGAGCGAACGGGGAGCTCTCCTGCTTCAATAACAACTTGTTTTTTGCTCCTCTCTCTGCACAGAAACAAGGGACTGACTGACTGAGATTTTCAAACCACTTTTATAATAAACCAGAATTAAACAGGATTTGCATGTCATTTTATTAAGTGTTATTTATAATTGTATGAAAGTAAAAGCACAACAGTATAAATGTAACAGAAGGACGGTGTTTTCAGAGATCTATGTTAATTCTGTATTGTATTTTTGTGAGATATTTTATAGATTTTGTTCATTAATATAGTAAAATGGAAATATCTGACCTGTGCCGTGTGGTTCTTTGGTGCGTGCTTGGATTATGTAACTGTCCTTGTGCTAAGAAAGTGCTGCTCTTTTAGTGAGAAGATTGTAATAATATAATAATAATATCCAAAACACAAAAACACGCCTTCACTGTAAAATTGTAAAAACAAATATTTGTGGTTTCCTCACAATTTTCATATGTTTTTAGCAATTAATTATGTTGATAGTAGAATGCATCAGATGTTCAAAATCGCTTTCCATTTGTGCATGTGTTCACTACATCCAGACCTCTCACGGTAACACATTTTGAAGTCAGTATAAACAAATAGACAATAGATAATTAGCCAATAACTGATATTAATTGATCCTTTGCTATAACATCATGCTGGAGGGTGTTCTGCATAGGGGGACCAGATTTTCAAAATAAAAAACTGGGACATCCCCAGTTTTTTGGTCGTTGGTAATAATAAAATTGTGAAACGAGTGCGTAATTAAGGAAGTTTGTTCTGCTCTTGGCACGATTGTGAGTCAGTGTAGTCACATTTTCTTTGTGTTTTGGTCATTTTTAAGCAGCTTTTCTGTATTTTACCTAAACAAAGGACAGTTTATGCCTCTCTTTACTGTTGGCAGGGATCAGATTGATCAAAAATAGGGACACCTGGGACATTTCTTGTATAAAACTACTAAAATTGGTACTGGTTTTGGATAAATCTGGTGGGCTCAAAACTGAGACTGGGACTGGCAAATAGGGACGTCTGGTCACAGTAGTTCTGCATTTATCTCTAATTGGGGAATGTTTAGGAGTTACCATGGTGACACAATGCACACATTAGCAAATACAGTCCAAAAGTTTTAAGATTGTCTAAAACTCAAGAAAACATATTGATTTAACTGATTTAAAACCTTGTGTGAGCGACAGCTTAACAGCACAAATCGGCTCACCTGTTGTAGTTCAGGTACGTCAGTTCATTGTGGATAGATTGTGTTAAAATAAAGCTCAGATTAAAGTCTAATAAAAGCCTCACACAAAGCAGTGCCTACAGTTAGCATCACACCCCCAAAGAATGACATTAAAGCAGAAGTATTCACTAAAAAGTATTCTAAATGTGCAATAGTTTGAGCTGCAGAATGCAACACTTAAAGGAGAATTAAATTTTTTTTTTTTTACAATCTGAGCCTTATTTTGGTAATAAAACAAGTTGTTTTACTCACCCATAGCACATTGGTGTCATATGGAGCATTTCCGGAGATGTTTTAGATTAGTGATATCCGTAACGTGAGTTCTCGGGGCACATGTTTGCGGTCTCCAAATAACACAAACTTTAGCACTTTTCAAATCATAGAAGCTCAATGTCTTAGTCTACGATTTCGTTTGGTCAAAAGTGGCCTGTAATCCGAGATTTATCCATAATTTACAGCTTTCCGTTTCATGTTTGGGTCCCGGGAGCTGAGAGTGAAGTAAACTGTGACTCTGCACATGCGCACTGTCCTCCTCATCTACTCAAAACTACGGATAAATCTCGGATTACAGGCCACTTTTGACTCAAACAAAAGTGTAGACTAAGACATCGGGCTTCTATGATTTGAAAAGTGCTAAAGTTTCTGTTATTTGGAGACTGCAAACATTTGCCCCGAGAACTCACATTACGGAGATCGCAAATCTAAAACATCTCCGGAAGTGCTCCATATGACACCAAAGTGCTATGGGTGAGTAAAACAACTTGTTTTATTACTGAAATAAGGCTGTAAAAGGCTCAGATTGTAAAAAAACGTTAAAGGTCCCATGGCATGAAATTTTCACTTTCTGAGGTTTTTGAACGTTAATGTGAGCTCCCCTACGCTGTTTAGGACCCTCCCATGGCTAAAAGTTGCGAAATGTCTAAACTGAGCATTTGCGATTCTTTTCTGCGTTTGAAAAAAACACAGCTCAAACGGGCGATTCTGAACAAGGAAACTTTCTGACGTCACATCGAAAAATGCAGCTCCACCCCCCCGTCTGGATGTCTACCCACCGTCTCTGTAAATCACGCCCAGAAAGTTTGGACCGCGAATGAGCTACGCAATGCGAAATGCATTTTTTTATTTGCCTAGAGGCACGTGTGAGTGTTTCTAGGCTCGGAAGTCCTTTACCCGACCCTCTGGACCTCTGAAACAGCAGTGGTTTAATTTATTTTCTGTGAAAATGTGTTTTTTTCATTGAAATGCCTCTCCTTTCTTCCTCCGCGCTTAAAACACGGAAGTGGGGCCAGCGCACAGCGCACCGCTAAAACAAGGAACCAGCGATACATTTGGCCCCCCCCTCCACCCGCTCCTCTAACCTATCTCTGTCCTTCTCATTTGCATTCAAGCATCCATACAGAATGAGTTGTTCAGAGAGATATTTTGTGACTCTGTACATGTGTCTTTCTCATGCACTGAGTGTTGATTTTGAAGAAGGATTCATTTACAGTATTAGGGAACCATTAAGGAGCCATATAAAAGCATCAAGAAGGTGCAATGTGTAACTTTCCTGGTGGAGGATCCGCCAGCTGCTTGTTTTCTGTGGAGATGTTTTTTGTTTTGCCTGGAATTTTCTACAGCACGGCATTAAACAAGAAGCAAGCATGTGACGCTACAAGGCCAAGTTATGTGTCAGATCTGCGGAGAGGCGACTACACCGACAGTGAGAATGCATGTTTTAAGGCATTTTTGAGCCATAAAAATAACTGTAATTCGCTTAATATAAAGCAGATACATTTTATGGCATACTGTGGAACATTCCAAGCAACGCTGTACCATCACCATGGAGACAATTAGGTGGCAAACTCTCTACCTGAAATGTTGCATAGTGTACGTTTCAAGTAATTTGTGTCATTTTAGCTCATAATTCAATCTTCTACACCTCAAATCTTCATCAGTCTTCATAATATTGCAGAACAAATAACCACAAATCTCCCACTAGTACAAAGAAAAAGGACGATAAATACTGACCCTCAAAAATGAATACAATATTGTTCCATTCCTCATATATTAAAGGATAAGTCCATAATAATAACACATGTAATGCCAGTTGTGGGGAATGGACCTTCAGGTTAGTTTAGGTTAAATTATTTATGATCTATAATAAAAATAATGTGTTGGATTTTTGCATAGTGCCTTTAAATGTGCTCCAAGCACTTTACATTACATTATTGATTCTGTTGTTGATGTCACAGAACACAAAATCACACAAACTATTTTGTATGTTGCATTTTTCAGAGTTTATATTAAAGGTGCATACATACATAACGTTACTAGTGCAGTGTCCACCACCTATTTGTCTATTTGGAAATGATATTGCTTTGTCTAGAATGTTCCACAGTACAGATTAAAACCTCTCTAAGCACGTTACAGCACTACGCTACATTAGAGGTCAGATCTGTGGAGAGGCGCCCCATTCACAGAAGCAATTACTGTATTTTTGAGCAATAGAAACATCTGTCATGAATAAATGCGAGATAGAAATTTTTTATGTCATACCATGGAACATTCCAGGGAAAGCAATAATATCTCCATGGAGACGAGCAGGTGTAGACTCTCCACCAGAAAGGCTGTGCAGTGGACCTTTAACGCATGCCCTCTATTTATTTATAGTTTCTGTTTTGTATTGTCATTCATGGTTTTATGTTGCACCATACTGCCGAAGCAAGTGCAGTTTGTGAATTTTTGGTCCAGCTGTACTTCAAAAAACAGAACCAGAATCAGATACAAGAATATAGCTGCAAGCGACAATGATCAGCCCTCGCTTGCACTCGCAGAGGGGGGAACACCATTCAGTTTAGAACGCTTTTAATAACTTTTAATGTCCCACTTGTCTAGATGATCCAGCACGATTCTGGTGAGTTTGGGTCAAAAACCCGAGGAGGAGTTTGTTAAAATATACGAGGACAGGAAAATGCACCCTCAGTGCCAGGTCACGTGCTCGGTCCAATATGGCTGACTTCCTGTTGGTCGCCTAGCAATGGTGTAATATACTTTTTTGTTCCTCTTCCCATGATGCATCTGTGTACCAAATTTGGTTTGGCTACGACAAAGTTTTTGCCGGGCGTCCCTTTGGCGAGGACACATGTTTGGCCTGTTGCCATGGCAACATGGGTATAGCCATAGGCGCAATGAATTTTGATTTTCCAGCGGGCACTGTCGAGCCATTTTAAAAGATTTTTTAATACAGATTATTTGTAAATTCATTTTTTGGCGTTCTTGAATTTAGTGCAAAATTTTGTGAGTTTTCGTCGGTGGGAAGTACCCAAACCCTGAAAAAAGTGTATAGGAAAATAATAATAAGAATAAGAATAAGAAAAACCAGAACAATAACAATAGGCCCTACGCTTTAGCGCTCGGGCCTAATGAGTCAAGGATAGTTTTACAGTATCTCAATCCCATCATTATTATTCCAGTTCCTAAAGCCCTTTAGATTCACAGGTGCACTGCGTAACCTTTTGGTCCGTCATCTGCTTGTTTCTATGGAGATGTCATTGCTCTGCCAGGAATGTTGCACAGTATGACATTAAACAGCTCTACTTTACATTTATTAAATTACAGGTGCTCAAAAATACCCAGAAAAACAGGTATTGTGAGCAGGGTCGCTTCTCCACAGATCTGAGATGTAACTTGGTCTGGTTTGGTCTCCATGAAGATAGAAAGGTTTAATGCCATACTGTGAAACATTCCAGACGACGTAATAACATCTCCACGGAGAAAAGCATTTGCTGGACCTTCCACAGGAAAGTTACACAATGCAGCTTTAAACCTGTAAAATATTGTGTACAGTTCAACAAAATGAACTTCTGTAATCTACTTTTGTACCATCAGATGCAGCTCCACACTCTACATCATCCAAATGAAATAGTAATGTGAAACCGTGGAATTATGAAAAAGAATTAAGATTATGATTAAGAAAAGATATATTTCTGAACAACAGCAACCACAAAACCCATACCACCCTTTTGATTCATATTGATTATGAGCTTTTAAATATACCAGGGGTGTCAAACTCATTTTGGTCCAACCTACTTTGATCCCAAAGGGGCCGGATCAGAAAACTCGTGGTATATATACCCCAAAAAAGTCCAAATATTTGTGCAGAGAAACGCAAATATTACAGAAGTCTTTTTATTAGATTATCTCTTTTACAAAATATTATAATATTATGAACAACCCGAAACTTTAAGAAAAATGCAATTTCAGCACAAGCACACAGGTTTCCCATTCACCTCTGTCAACAAATAGGAATTAGTCTATTTTTCTTGGAAAGTCCTGCGGTATTTGTCCAGAGAAATGCAAATCTATTACAGAAGTCTTTTTTATTTGATGAACTCTTTCATTTATAAAATATTATAATATTATGAACAACCTGAAACTTTAAGAAAAATGCATTTTCACCACAAGCGTACAGGTTTCCCATTCTGTGAACAAATAGGAATTAGTCCATTTTTCTTGGAAAATACTCCACTCGGTGTCCACTTTCCTCATTTTTGACATTTTGCTGATGAGGGTGTCACAGTCAACAGTCAAAACGATGCTCCTTTAAAGGGTAAGATTTTTACCCGTTAATTACTGAAATTGAAGATACCCATTCAAAATACATTGTTTTCCAAGCCTTTTCACTTCCATCATGAAATCAAAGTATTCTTTTGGACTTAGATATAGTCACATAAAAGGGGGATCTTCCCCATGCAGAGGCAGCCATTTTGAATACGAGAGCCGCAGAAGGACATTTGGGCTCCGCCTTCGCCTTCGGCAAGACTCGTGGTTTTGGGTAAACAACACAAGCATGCTGCCGGATCATACGTCGTAATGGATCTAACACGTGTTTTAGACTAAATTGTTTTACTGGATTTTATTCGCTGGATCCTTACGGACAAATTGAGAGCAAGTTTATGGTGAAATACAGAGTTTGACCTGTGCAAAGCATTCTAAGGTAAGCTAACCTCGTTTTGTGCTTTTCCGTATAAAAGCCCCATGTGCTCGGGGAGTGATTATTGTGCAGGGAAATGAATTGCATAGTCAAAAAGAGGAGACTGTAAGGTTTCATTTGATGTGTAGAGTGTCATGGTACATGATCGGGAATGTGTGTTTTCATGAGAGAAAAAATAAAATTAAAAAAACGGGACCGCGTTTTATTTATACAGTAGCGGTGCGCGGCTCGTGCGCGGGTACGAGAGCTGTCCGCGTTACGGCGCGCCCGGGTGACCCTCGAGGTCTGCCGTAGCTAAAACAGAAAGTGCAATAGCACCATCCACCTATGCGCCACGAACCCTACACACTGGGGCTTTAAGAACGTTTGGAAAGAGGCGAGTCTTCATTTGTGCTGCTCTGGTGGGAGGGGCCACGCACAGAGGCACTAGAGACATTGCTATGCTAAACTGCACAGAAAATTACCGATATTTTAAGAGAAAATTTAAATATATTTAAAATACTTTAATCGAAAACCAGATCAAAGGTCTTGGAGGGCCGGATCTGGCCCCCGGGCTGCATGTTTGACACCCTTGAAATATACAATTCTAACATCTAACAGGTTTGTCCTTCAAACTGCAGTCCTTATGTCAGAGTTGTGGGAGCAATGAACAATCACCTGTCCATTTCAAACCAACACCAGACAAGACAATTATGTTTAAGAGTAAAAGCAATTTAGATTCTCTGTTCCCAGGTCGGAGCGTAATCATACCAGCTTATGTAACAGCTCAGGCCCTCACCTTTGTACAACAGATAATTGATTTTCCTTCTTACATTCAAGATGGTCCCCTCCTCACATTTGAAACGCCGACATTATCCATAAACCTATAATATGTGCATAAACTATCAAACATCATTTAAATGAGATGGTGCAGTAGTGAGGGAGCTGAAATCATGGAGTTATGTAAATGAGAATCAAATAGGCACCAAGTCAGCGTGTCGTTTGATTTTAAAGGTGGACTATGTAACTACAATGTTCCACAGTATGACATTAAACTTACCTATCTTGCATTCATTCAATTATATGTGATTGTGTTGCTCAAAAACATGTATTCTTACAGTGAGCAGGCTAGTGTCATACCTTCCAAGTCTAAGTCTATCTATGTTCACCAAAAAAGTTACATAGTGCACCTCCAGAGTGTACATGGTCTTTGTGTAAGACTAACATAGTTCTGGTTTAGTCTAGGTTAAAGGAAAAGTAACGTTTTTTACAATTTGAGCCTTATTTCGGTAATAAAACAAGTTGTTTTACTCACCCATAGCACTTTGGTGTCACATGGAGCATTTCCGGAGATGTTTTAGATTAGCGTTAGGCTAACGCCGTTAGCCTAGCGCGACTTATAGTCATAGCTCGGGGCATTCCCCGAGCATGTAATATGCCCCTTGCGGGCTCCAAATAACACAAACTTTAGCACTTTTCAAATAATAGAAGCCTGATGTCTTACGCTACGATTTCGTTTGAAGCAAAAGTGGCCTGTAATCCGAGATTTATCCATATCCATAGCTTTGCGTTCCATGTTTGGGTCCCGGGAGCTGAGAGCACAGTCCGCACATGCGCACTGGCCTCATCTACTCGAAACTATGGCTAAATCTCGGATTACAGGCCACTTTTGACCAAGCGAAATCGTAGACTAAAGACATCGAGCTTCTATGATTTGAAAAGTGCTAAAGTTTGTGTTATTTGGAGCCTGCACGGGGCATATTACATGCTCGGGGAATGCCCCGAGCTATGGCTAAAAGTCGCGCTAGGCTAACGGCGTTAGCCTAACGCTAATCTAAAACATCTCCGGAAATGCTCCATGTGACACCAAAGTGCTATGGGTGAGTAAAACAACTTGTTTTATTACCAAAATAAGGCTCAAATTGTAAAAAACGTTACTTTTCCTTTAAGCTCCACTCTAGTCTAAGGTGACCAGACGTCCCTATTACCCAGGGGCAGTCCCAGTTTGGAGCCCTGTGTCCCTTGTCCCCAAAGCTATTGATTTGTCCCAATTTTATACAAGAAATGTCCCAGGGGTCCCTATTTTTGACCAATTTCAAACCTGTCGACAGTAAAGAGAGGCATACATTGACGTTTGCTGAGGTAAAATATACAAAAGCTGCTTAAAAAAGACCAAAAACACAGAAAATGTGACTGTACCGACTCACATCTTAGTCATGAATGGGCCAAGTGCAGAACAATTTTCCTTAAAGCGCTTGTTTCACAGTTTTGTTCTTACCACCACAAACCCAGAGTATCCCAGTTTTTGATTCTGAAATCCTGGTCACCCTACTCTAGTCCCATATTAGTCGTGGTTTAGTTTATTATATTTAGCTGGAACTGGTCTTAGAATAAAACTCAGGGCTCTTATTGCCCCGCCTTCCTGTGTCAGTGAAAAGTAGGTCTATACCTCCCCCTGGTGGTTGCATCCTTGAAGAGCATGTTGGCAGAGATGATCATGACACTGCAAATTCAAAGGGGGGTATAACTTTTGAGTCCTGGTCTGAGCATCTCTAACACCAAAAGAGAAAAACGTGTTCCACTTTATCTCTGTGGTAAACCGCCAGTGGGTCTGCAGCCTTTAAATATGAGCTCTTCATGTTTGTTTGTCTAATTCTGATGTGGAACGGTGGTCAATATTTATCATAGTTTTACACTTCAGTAGCAATTTGAGGGGTAAAAAGTCAAGGAAAAAAAGCACACTAAATGCAGGAAGTAGGGGTGAGTTGTAAAAGGGAATCCCTCTACATATGCTTTTTTAAAATTATTATAACTATCGTATAATTTAGAAAATATTTGGCTCTTTTTAACATTAACGGTGCTTGGTAAAAGCTATGTCATTACCTCTATGTCTCACCCAAAATTTTTTTTAAAAAACACCTGAAAAAATGAAAGAAAAAAAAGATATTTTGTTGTAAAACCTTAACTGAAATCATGGGAAGTGTGTTTGAGTGTAATGAAAAGTCCTGTCATAACCTGTCATATGCACTTTAAAGGTGAGGAATGCCTGGTGGAAACTCTGACCGTAATGGAGAGCAAAAGCAGAGGGCTCAGGTTTCAGCCTCCTCCTTCTCTGCAGCAAACACATCTGCAGTGCCACAGGGACGAGTCCCAATAAAACCACCAGCTGAGAGCTCGTCGCCACGCCAACACACCGAGTCCAGAGAGTCCAGGCATAATGGGCCAGTGCTTTGGAATCTAATAGCAATTTAGCTAAAAGTAAAAGCCAGACAATACAGCGACTATAGAGAAACAAATGAACACATGAATCTAAACGTGTGCAGAATCCCAAAAGATAAAAACAACATATGCTCTAATAAACCCCTTCTTTATAAATGACAGAAAATACATTTAAAAATATATATAAATGTTCTATCTTACATATTCTGTACCTTTAAATGAGAATTAAAGTTTTTTACAATCTGAGCCTTATTTTGGTAATAAAACAAGTTGTTTTACTCACCCATAGCACTTTGGTGTCATATGGAGCATTTCTAGTCTGGTTAACACCTGACCATATCACAAGTGAGATATGGGTCTGGAAACTCGCTTCGAAAAATCCCGTAGCGGAGGTGTGGTTAGCGATTGCCAACGGCCGTTTATTGGGCGTTATGAATGTCTATCATTGAGCGTATACGTAAGTCCATAGCCAATCATGTCAGTTGTCAGTTCAAACTACAAGCTTCCGTTTGTCATGTAGTACGTGTCACCGTCTTGCCACACCTCCCCCGCTCTCTGATTGGGGCCCTAAATCTGGGACTCTTGCTTGGACGAGTTTCCAGGCCGCCTTCCAGTTCGAAAGCATTTCCGGAGATGTTTTAGATTAGCGATTAGCGATTAGCGATTAGCGATTAGCGATTAGCGATTAGCGATTAGCGTTCTCGGGGCATGTAATATATGCCCTGAGCGGTCTCCAAATAACACAAACTTTAGCACTTTTCAAATCATAGAAGCTCAATGTCTTTGTCTGCACTTTCGTTTGAGTCAAAAGTGGCCTGTAATCTGAGATTTATCCATAATTTACAGCTTTGCTTTTCATATTTGGGTCCCGAGAGCTGAGAGCGAAATAAACTGTGACTCCGCACATGCGCACTGTCCTCATCTACTCGAAACTATGGATAAATGTTGGATTACAGGCCACTTTTGACTCAAACGAAATCGTAGACTAAGACATCGAGCTTCTATGATTTGAAAAGTGCTAAAGTTTGTGTTATTTGGAGACCGCAAACATGTGCCCCGAGAACTCATGTTATGGAGATCGCAAATCTAAAACATCTCCGGAAGTGCTCCACATGACACCAAAGTGCTATGGGTGAGTAAAACAACTTGTTTTATTACCGAAATAAGGCTCAGATTGTAAAAAACGTTAATTCTCCTTTAAGTGTTAAACTTAAACTGTGTTGATTTTTACCCTGGAAAATTGTCTGTATGTTTTATTAAATATAAATGGATTCATATATATTTTTGCTAGCGATATAAAGCGATATAATTAAGCACGAAACTGAACTCATTGCTAATCATCAATACACTTCTATTTTGTAAGAAAAGATGTGAAGAATGGTGGAGTAAAATGTCACCTTTAAAGACCCTGGATTACACAGAACTAACTCTTACAATGTTGTTCTCCCCTCAAAAACACACCTGGAGTTGTGTTTTGTTTCATTCACACATGTCTGAGTAACCCTTTATTATTAGTCTGTCTACATCTCCAAAGCTCAAAATGCTCTGTTCCACCTTGTGATGTCATGAAGTGGTAGTTTTCAAGTAAACAGCTCCTTTTACCTTTACTTCAATAGACAGTGGCATTTACAGGTTTGAAATTATCCAAATGATTCTAGTGAATGTGTACGGAGTTTAAAAACACATTGGAGCACTTCCTGTATTACCGCATGACGTCACAAGGTGGAACAGAGTGTTTTCTGTTTGAGAGAAGAACTCAGCCTAAACGTGCAGGTTTGTGTGTTAAACATGTGTGAATGAAACAAAACACAACTCCAGGTGTGTTTGTGATGAGGAAATAGATCTTACAACAGTGTGATATGGGCCCTTTAAATGACTGAAGAGCAAAACAACTGGCTAATGTATCCCCAGCTCGTTCACATTGCTACAAGTTTTATTTATTTATAACTTTTTATGGTAAAACTTATTTGGATTCGTCTCCCATGAGCCTTCCCATAAGCCTATCCTGAGGAGACAGCAGTGGGAGGTGTGGAGTTACAAGGTGCAGGTCTGAGGTGTGTCTCTGGGTTATGTAACAGCTCTGTAGACCTGGACTTTAATGACATGGGGCAAATAGACACATGTTAATGTGCTGATTATGTTTGAATCATAATCACTATAGAGATAGAAGAGGTGCAACAGGACCTTTTCTCACTTTTAGCTCATTTTTAACATTCCGGCATGTGATATCACATTTAATTTCACATCCCTAATACATATTATTGTACTTCATTGTAATGTAAAGGTTCTGTATTACACAAAATGGACTCTTGAGCTTTGTTAGAATGTAGGTTCCTTATCAGAAACAGATTTGGTGTCGTGTTGTTTCATTCACACACGTTTGAGGAAACCTTTATTATTAGTCTGTCTATATCTCCAAAGCTCCAAATGCTCTGTTCCACCTTTTGATGTCATGAAGCGGTAGTTTCCAAGTTTAACAGCAAGGCATTTGAGCGTGTCCCTCGTGGGGTCCTGTGGGGAGTGCTCTGGGAGTACGGGGTCCGGGGCTCTTTGCTACGGGCTGTCCGGTCCCTGTATGACCGAAGCAGGAGCTTTGCTTGCATTGCTGGCAGTAAGTCAGACCTGTTTCTGGTGCATGTTGTACTCTGCCAGGTCGCTGTACCAGACCGTTGTGGTGAAGAGGGAGCTGAGCCAAAAGGCAAAGCTCTCGACCGGTCAGTCTATGTCCCTACCCTCACCTATGGTCATGAGATTTAAGTAATGACCGAAAGGACAAGATCGCGGCCTCCTGAACGCATTCCTCGGGATGTTTTCCAGGCATGTCCCACAGGGAGGAGGCCCCGGGGAAGTCCCAGGACACGCTGGAGGGACTATGTCACCCGGCTGGCCTGGGAACGCCTTGGGTTCCTCCTGGAAGGGCTGGAGGAAGTGTCCGGTATGAAGGAAGTTTGGGAGTCCCTGCTTAGATTGTTGCCCCCGTGACCCGGCCCCAGATAAGCAGAAGAAAATGGATGGATGGATTGATAGATAAAAGTAATGTCATGATGTCATCTGTCTATTTTACTATATCTTAATATTTTGGCTTTTTATGGTAATAACCTAATCTCTTCTCTTGTTTTTAAAGAATTTTAAAAATAATTTCTATAGGGTCAAATGAGTAAAGTTCTTTCCTAATGTCATCCCCATTCCCCCCGATATCTCCAATAGCCTATTGACGCACTATGTCTGAGTGCATGTTATTGTTACCACAGCCTGTATGTACAGTATATATGTGTATGTGTGTGTGTGTGCGTGTGCGTGTGCGTGTGCGTGTGTATATGTCTGTGTATGTGTGTGTATGTATGTGTGTGTGTGTGTATGTGTGTATGTATGTGTGTGTGTGCGTGTGTATATGTCTGTGTATGTGTGTGTGTGTTTGTGTATGTATGTGTGTGTGTGTATGTGTGTGTGTGTATGTATGTATGTATGTATATATGTGTGTGTGTGTGTGTGTGTGTGTGTTTGTGTATGTATATGTGTGTGTGTGTGTGTGTATGTATGTGTGTGTATGTGTGTGTGTGTATGTGTGTGTGTATGTGTGTGTCTGTGTGTGTGTGTGTGTGTGTAAGTGTGTGTGTATGTGTATGTATGTGTGTGTGTGTGTGTGTGTATGTGTATGTATGTGTGTATGTACTGTATGTGTGTGTATGCATGTGTGTGTGTGTGTGTGTGTGTGTGTGTATGTGTGTATGTACTGTATGTGTGTGTATGCATGTGTGTGTGTGTGTGTATGTGTATGTATGTGTGTGTGTGTGGTACATAGAAGCCTGTGGTTTAGGTTGGTCTAATGTTACTGCAGACATCAGTCACTGCAGTGCTGGAGGATCTGAGTCAGCACCATTTCAACAAACACTGCTCCACAAAGAACACTGCACTCAGAGAACAGAGCAGGTGATAGACGACTACAGACGACTACAGACAACTACAGACGAGTATACAGACAACTACAGACGACTACAGACAACTACAGACAACTGCAGACGACTACAGACAAGTATACAGACGACTACAGACAACTACAGACAACTGCAGACGACTACAGACAAGTATACAGACAACTACAGACGACTACAGACAACTACAGACAACTGCAGACGACTACAGACAAGTATACAGACAACTACAGACAAGTATACAGACGACTACAGACAACTACAGACAAGTATACAGATGACTACAGACAACTACAGACGACTACAGACAACTACAGACAAGTATACAGACGACTACAGACAACTACAGACGACTACAGACAAGTACAGACAACTACAGAGGACTACAGACAAGTATACAGACAACTACAGATGACTACAGACCAGAGGTGTGGACTCGAGTTATGTGACTTCGACTCGAGTCAGACTCGAGTCACGAATTTGATAACTTTAGACTCGACTCGACAAAATGTACAAACACTTGCAACTCGACTTGGACTTCAATATCAATAACTCGTGACTTCACTTGGGACTTAGGCCTTTTGACTTGTGATGACTTGCTACGTCCAATGAAAAAAAAAACTCTAAAAGTATGTTGATAAGGACCGCACTCGTTGTACTTGTGAATCTGCGAAAATGTATGCAAAGAGCTTGTGCGCGCGGCTTGCACAACATCCAATCACAGTAGATCTACGTTGCTTTCATTCGACCGCATCCAAGGCAAACTGCACAACAAATGATGCGGAAAAAAGCATCCACGCGCCAGTTTGCAAAATGATGCCGAAGGTGATTTCGTTTGGTTATAAAAACTACGAAGTTGTCAACAAAAAACAAACAGCAATATGCAGAACGTGCGGGTCAAAGATTACAGACGGAGCTTCCACAACGTCCAATTTTGTTCGGCACCTGAAGCTTTTCTAATGTTATTTGATATGTTATTTGATATGGTGTAAAAAGGTAAAATGAATACAGATCTTGCAGACATTATATGATTTATAGAAATTTTATTTCTTTGTAAAGGGGACTCGAAATTACTCGAAATTAAAATGCTAGGACTTTGGACTCGACTTGAGACTTGTGAGCTTTGACTTCGGACTTGACTCGGCACTTGGATACTCCTGACTCGGGACTTCACTTGGACTTGAGTGCAAAAGACTTAGACTTACTTGGGACTTGCCCAGCAATGACTTTGTCCCACCTCTGCTACAGACAAGTACAGACAAGTATACAGACAACTACAGACAAGTACAGACAACTACAGATGACTACAGACAAGTATACAGACAACTACAGACAAGTACAGACAACTACAGATGACTACAGACAAGTATACAGACAACTACAGACAAGTACTGACAACTACAGACAACTACATACAAGTACAGACAACTACAGACAAGTACAGACAAGTATACAGACAACTACAGACAAGTACAGACAACTACAGACGACTGCAGACGACTACAGACAAGTATACAGACAAGTATACAGACAAGTACAGAGAACAACAGCCCACATACAAACATGTGGCCTGTGGTGCACAGATGTAGTTTGGTATTCAGGTTCTGTCCAGGTTCTGTTCAGATGAGGATTTAGTGGAAATTAAACAGAATGTACTTGGACATTAGCTCACAGTTTTAATTATAATGTTGTTTCATTCACACACATTTAACACACAAACCCTGAGTCCCTATCTCAGACACAAAACACTCTGTTCCACCTTGTGATGTCATGTAGTGATACAGGAAGTGCTCCACTGTGTTTTTAAACTCCATACACCTTCACTAGAATCATTTGGATAATTTCAACCCTAGAGTTGCCAATTTCTACTTGAAAAGTACCACTTTAAAAACAATTTCTTTATGATGTCACAAGGTGGAACAGAGCATTTTAAGGTGTGGAGATGTAGACAGACTAATAATAAAGAGTTACTCAAACATGTTACAAAAAACACAACCCCAGGTCTGTTTTTGATGAGAGAAAAACATTGTAACATGGCTCAAAGCTCAAAAGAGTCATTTTTGCGTAATATTGGAGCTTTAAAATAGAAGAATAATAGTTAACATAGAAATAACAAAGTAATAATTTTGTCTTAGATTAGTTGTAGATATTACACAACTAAAATCAACAGATAAAAAGACAAACACAGTATTCCTAAACAAATAAAAATTGGAAATTTAATGTATTTTTTGACAAAAAGAAGTCCATAATATACTGTATGTCTTATAACTGACTCAATTGTGCCCCTAGTGGAATACACACGTAATCATCAGAAGGAACTGTGGATGGTTTCATGTCAAAAAAGGTGAAATTGAATAATATTTGATGTAATTTGACATCCTTAAGAATATTAATATGATTCTAAACATCAGTATTATTAAAACTAGAAAATATGAAAGTGATAATTGACAATATACAGTACCACGAAACGCATTTATTGGGCTTGTACTGAGTTCTAGGATAGAAAAAAGGGTACAAACTGACACTGAATGCATGAGTTATAATTAAAGGTGTAGAAAAATCCAAATGTACAGTTGAAAATCTTGTGACTCTTATGTGAAAGTGATTTGGGCCCATAAAAGAGCGTGAAGAGCTGCTCTGAGATGGCGCCCTGGGTTTGTGGACGAATGGATTTGAAATGGCCTGATTGGACTGATAGGCTCCCATTCATTTTTCACCGTAAAACAAATTATCTGCTGGTATGTTGTTTATCTTGGCCCAGAGCACAGGGCAGCAGACCGTAGGCTCTGACCTCAGACCATGTGCACTAATTAAAGGAGGAAATAAGCAGAAATTAGTGACCAGGCAATTTGGACATAACCTAATGTCAAATATATAACCCTCACTCTGCCTCTCGATAAATCTTTAACGTTATCAAGTCAAAGCTATAGCAATTCACTTACCAGTTCATAGCACTTGAAGAAAACTGATAGTATTTAACATAGCATAAAGGTTTACTGCATGGAGTTGCATAGAATGAATCAAATATTATATAATACTATACTACTATACTATATCCTCCTGGGACTTGAAGAAAAAAAGTGTATCTAAATTATTATTATTAATATTTTAATGTTCTATTTGGAGGTAAATGAACACCTTAGCATTTACATTTTGTTAATTTTATTATTATTCATAATGTTGTAACATGTCCTCTGTAATGGACGTCGGGACATTTTGGTGTTAAATCCACGTGAAGTTAACAACCTAACAAAAACTTTTTTTTTTTTTGACAAGCTTCTACAGTTGCCTCAAAAAGTTCTTAGACTCCCTTTTAATTTCGTATTTATTTTTTTATATATTATGTATTTTTTTTATTTGAGTATTTGTTTATGTATTTATTTATTTTTATTTTTTATGTATTTTTTTTATATGAGTATTTATTTACGTCAGGGGTCTTCAACGTTTTTCAGGCCAGGGACCCCCAAACAGACGGCAAACTGGGCCAGGGACCCCCTACTATATATGCGGCATAGCATGATGCGTTTGCCTTTATTTCTCCATTCGCCGTGTACGCATTAATGTGCATTTTAAGACATCAAAGAGGGTGGAGGGACAAGGGAGAAATTGATTGGAGAAAAATGAAAAAATATATTGTTTTTAAAAATATTAAAATATAAAATTATATTATTTTAAAGTGAAATCAAAAGATTTCGCGACCCCCCTGCAGTACCTCCGACCCCCCTGTTGAAGACCTCTGGTTTACGTATTAATTTATATTTTTTATGTATTATTTATTTATTTATGTATTTTTATATACATATTATGTATTATTTATTTTTTATTGGAGTATTTATGTATTTACGTATTTATTTACTTTTATTTTTTTATGCATTATTTATTTATTTATTTATTTTTATATATTATGTATTTTAAATTTTTTTATTTGAGTATTTATTTACATATTTATTTTGATTTTTTTATGCATTATTTATTTTTTAATATATATTATGTTTTTTTTTTTTTGAGTATTTATTTACATATTTCTTAATTTTTATTTTTTATGTATGTTTTTTTTTTTTTTTTTTTTTAATCATTTTTATCTCAAAACATTTAAAAGATCGACTGGTTAACTCGATGTCCACTATAAAGGACACAAATGAATGGGCCGGGTCTCAGGAGGATATAATATTTATAATACCATAAACTGAACATAAAATGTAATTGTGAGCTACTTGTATGAAGTTGTGTTTGAGGAAGATCATGCATGTTAACAATACCTGACTCAGATTTCACAGTGTTTATAGAGGAAATCTGACCAAAATTTCAACTGTTCTGCTAATACTAAGAAAATAAATAAATTTGAATCCAACCATCAGTGGGTAAACAACTTAAAGGAGAATGAACATTTTTTACAATCTGAGCCTTATTTCGGTAATAAAAGAAGTTGTTTTACTCACCCATAGCACTTTGGCGTCATATGGAGCACTTCCGGAGATGTTTTAGATTAGCGATAGCCGTAGCGCTAATATATGCTCCATGCGGTCTCCAAATAACACAAACTTTAGCACTTTTCAAATCATAGAAGCTCGATGTCTTAGTCTACGCTTTCATTTGAGTCAAAAGTGGCCTGTAATCCGAGATTTATCCATAATTTACAGCTTTGTGTTTCATGTTTGGGTCCCGGGAGCTGAGAGCGAAATAAACTGTGACTCCGCACATGCGCACCGGCGTCCTCATCTACTCGAAACTATGGATAAATCTCGGATTGCAGGCCACTTTTGACTCAAACGAAAGCGTAGACTAAGACATTGAGCTTCTATGATTTGAAAAGTGCTAAAGTTTGTGTTATTTGGAGACCGCACGGAGCATATATTAGCGCTACGGCTATCGCTAATCTAAAACATCTCTGGAAGTGCTCCAAATGACACCAAAGTGCTATGGGTGAGTAAAACAACTTACCGAAATAAGGCTCAGATTGTAAAAAATGTGAATTCTCCTTTAAAGAACAAATTGTCCTTTATTATTAGTCTGAATACATCTCCAAAGCTCAAAATGCTCTGTTCCAGCTTGTGATGTCAGGTAGCGGTAGTTTTTAAGTGAACAGCTTTGAAATTATTCAAATGATTCAGGTGAAGGTGTGTGTAGTTTAAAAACACAGTGGAGCACTTCTTGAATTACCACATGACATCACAAGGGGGAACAGTGTTTTCTGAATGAAAAAAAGAAAATCTGTGTGTTTGTGTGTTTTGTGACTAAAACTTTAAAGGTCCCATGGCATGAAATTTTCACTTTCTGAGGTTTTTGAACGTTAATGTGAGCTCCCCTACCCTGTTTAGGCTCCCCCCCCCCCATGGTTAAAAGTTGCGAAATGTCTAAACTGAGCATTTGCGATCCTTTTCTGCGTTACAAAAAATCGGAGCTCAAATGGGCGAGTTTGAACAAGGCACCTTATTGACGTCAGATCGAAAAAAGAAATGCAAATGCAGTTCCACCCCCGTCTGTCTGTACTCAGCGTCTCTGTAAATCACGCCCAGAGAGTTTGGACTGCGAATGCGCTAGGCAATGCGAAAATGCGTTTTTTTATTTGCCTGGAGGCACGTCCGAGTGTTTCTAGGCTCGGAAGTCCTTTATCTGAGCCTCTGGACCTTTGAACAGCAGTGGTTTAATTTTATTTTCTGTGGAAATGTGTTTATTTTTCAATGAAACGCTTCAAATCTCTCCCCCTGTGCAAAAACACGGAAATGGATCAGCTGAGAGCTGAGAGCGGAGAGTTTGGCCACGCCCCCACCCTCTACTATAGGCCAGCTCTTTTCTCCTCATTTGCATTCAAGCAACAACGCCCATTATGGAGTGTTCTGAGAGAGAAAAAATACTCTTTCTCATCTTATCTCTCTTTCTCATGCTCATGAGTGTTGATTTTGAAGAAGGATTCATTTACAGTATTAGGGAACCATTAAGGAGCCATATAAAAGCATCAAGAAGTACCATGTCATGGGACCTTTAACCTGAGCTAATCTTTATTTTAACACAGTATGACCACAAAGCACTGACTGAGCTGAAGTACAACAGGTGAGATGATTTTTTTTTTTTTTAATCAATAAACAAGTCCCTCCCAAGTAAAAATACAGTCACAAGCTAGTTAACATTAGCCAACAATTTTGATGAAGATACAACATTATAACATAGATAAAAGAAGAAATTCAATTTGTCAACTGGACAAAGTTTGTTTGGTCGAAAACGTTTCGGCGCTCATCTGAGACGCTTCGTCAGCTCTTTCCATTGGTTTCAGTCTTTTGTTTCTCTGGCGTCTAGATTAGAGAAACAAAAGACTGAAACCAATGAGATAGTTTCGGAAAGTAGTTAGCTAGTTAGCTCCTCCATGCAGCAAGATATAAGCAAGTGTCTTACCAGCATTCTTATTAGAGCTGACGAAGCCTCTCGGATGAGCGGCGAAACGTTTTCGACCAAACAAACTTTGTCCAGTTGACAAATTGAATTTCTTCTTTTATCATGGATTCTACCTGGACGACTGAGGGACTCTTCACGCATTATAACATAGATTAAAAATGAGCACAATACAGGTCCTTTAATGAGTAGACTAACTACCATGAATTCAGATAAGTCGTTTTCGCTTACAGAATACAGTGTCCTTCCCAAGTCATTTGTCCTGCTGTGGTTGTGATTTAATTCTGTGTTCTTTCCTGGATCTAGAGTGTTTCATGTTTCATAAAGGTCTAAACTGGTTTGAAAAGTTTCCACATGAGGGAAAAGCAGATCCTGCTGAAGATAAAGACGATTAAAAGTCCCAGATTAACTCTGACTGTGACTGTGCAAAACAACATGGCTGCACAGTTCAATCTAATTAGGCCCAAATTAATCATGAAAAGGTGATTAGTTGAGTTGGAGGCATTAGTGGCGTCTGTGGAGGTTGGAGCGGGACATGCATGCTCCATATGTGCTACTCCATCATGTGGACATCACATGACAGGGACACTTCTGATGCAATAACATTAGACATATACTTACATTAGAGAGATTAGCTACAGACAAACTCGCACGAATCATCATCATTTACTATGAGACACGCACCGTCCACAGGTACAAAACACTGCAAACAGACACACATTTCAAACTCGATTTCAGTACTAGAATAGATTAGAAATCAATACAAGAATAGACTCCATACTCTGCACTAATTTTGATTCCCAAATGACCATTTTAAAAGCTCTTCTTTAGACAATATTGTAATTTTTAGACATAATAATAGTATTTGTTTATTCCACCGTGTGGTCTGACACTATAGTTCTGATAAAACTCAAGATTAAACTGTTATGTGATACTGATACTTGCTCAAATGAGTATCTAGTTTCAGTACTAGTTTTCAGTATTGATTAGTATCTGACACTTTTGACAAAAAGGACTGTTGCTGTTAAATATTATAACTTATTCATGGGTTTCAGGATAAGGATTCCGTTCTGATTTGAAGGATTTGACATGGCAGTGCTCCTCCGGTGTTACAGCAACAATGCAATTCAAGTAAAAAATATTATATCTCAGAAAATTCTGCAAATCAGGAAGGAATCATTTGAAACCCGTGAATAAAAGTGTAAAGTGGAATCTCAAAATTTTCAGCATTTTGTTACAGGGCGGGACCATTTCCCAAAGCCCTAAATGTTGCCCAATTAACTGTAGCTAATCCTAATCCTAACCCTAACCCTAACCTTTATCTGACAGTGACATAATATACAGGGCCAAAATAAACATTTGCTGTGTGAAAAAATAGAAGAATGGCCCATTATCCTCCAGGGTCATGATGTGGAAATAGTGGACTGATACCTGGGCGTTCATGTGAACAACAGGCTGGACTGGAGGGACAGCTGCAATCCTGTCTAAAAGAAGAGCATGAGTAAACTGTACTTCCTGAGGAAGCTCAGGTCTTTCAATGTGTGCAGCAAGTTACTGGAGATCTACCAGTCTGTGGTAGTGTTCCACAGCTGTATATAGCTGGGATTGCACATCTTATTTGATATTGTATTTTATATTTTATTACTTATTTTTCTATTTTATTCTGATTTGTACATATACATTTATTATCTTTTTTAAATAATTATAATTATGTCTCATTTGACACTGGTCTATTGCTCTTTCTTGCTATTCCATCTATTTTTTGTTACTGTCTGTTATATATTATATTGTGATGAGTAAGCTACTGTACCCAAATAATTTCCCTTATGGATGAATAGTTTGTCTAAGTCTAAGTCTAAGAAGGCTAAGTTTCTTATTGGAATGAAAATATTGAAGGTGTCTCATGTGTATATATAGTCATTTTCATTTATTTACTTTATTGGCTGCTACAGTTCCTTTAGCTAATACTATGACTCTCTATTATGCTGGGTTTCAGATGATATCACAACATTCTTTATGACTTACATTTAATACAGACTGGATTTCTTGATAGAATCAATAGGAAAGTCTGTCTTTCGCCTCTATCTGCGAGTTTGACCAATTTCACTCCTACTAACTTTATTAGTATTGTTACAAATGGTCAGATACAGTAAAAAGAAATCACGGGACTTCCAAGGTCATGTCCAGAGTCATGAAGCTTTAATCAGATTAAATGTGAATTCACAAGCATCCAAAAAGTAACAGAGGTCACATCTTAGTTCACTTCTGTGTTACAAGTTCATAGTAGATTTGATTATGAGCAGCAGCATATCTGATGTCAAAGAGAAAACACTTGGGAGTGACATGAGTGGCTCTTGTGTGTGACCACAGAGTTTGGACTAGTCCCTTCTCAGAGGTCACCTGCCTCCACCTGACCCTCTCCACCGCATCTTCACCATCTTTTCTTCAACTAACCTTTCTCTTTCTGCTCGAATTGATACTTTGCAGTGAGGGGGTTTATGGCAGAATGTTCGGCAGTTTCCATGGTGACACAAAGCAAATGATGTTCAAAAGAAACTCAAGAAAAAATACACAATGGATTTAAGCAACATATTTTCAGGAGTGCGCAATTAATTATTTAGATCTAACCCTCTCTAAAGACTGAAACCTCTTCTCACAAACTGCCAAACTGACAAAACTCTACACAAAATAATCTCGAGTATAGAGCCTATAACCTATAACAACATTAATAAATGTGCACTCAGCAGCAGGTGCATTACAGGGAGGTCTGAGAGCACTCTGCTTACACACACTCCTCAGGACTCACCTAAAACAGTTGTGGTACAATATAATCAATCTAAAAGCTCCAGGAAAGTCAAATGCACAAAAATCAGCACTAATGTAAGGTCTACAGAGAAGGTCAGTGCCACAGATGTGTAATAGATGTGTACAGGGGGTCCTCGGGTTACGACGTTGATCCGTTCTTAAGACGCGTCGTAACCCGAATTTCGTCGTAAGTCGGATTTTGACTTTGATCTTCCAACCAAAGCACCAATAACCTTTCTATCTCAATAATTAGACCACTACGCTGCTTGGTTATCACTGCCGCTTTCATAGGAGCAGATCAGAGCCCACATCAGGTACTTCCGCCCACATTGGGCACGCACACGAGGCCGTCTTCTTCTCCCTACAACCACAACAGAGCGTATTCTTCCGCCGTGCGCCGCGCGCCGTTCGCGTTTGTTTACATCTCTTACCACGCTAAACAGCGTAAGACGGAATGACGCGTAATATTATAATTTTTTTTTAATGGGGGCGCGTTCGTAACCACGAAACGTCGTAAGTCGAGACCGTCGTAACCCGAGGACCCCCTGTAGATAACTGCTAAAACAGAATAAAATAATACAGCTGCTGTATATGAACCATCCAACCAATCCACTGACAAGGGAATTTTAAAGGTCCCATGACATGGTACGTCTTGATGCTTTTATATGGCGCCTTAATGGTTCCCTAATACTGTAAATGAATCCTTCTTCAAAATCAAGACTCAGTGCATGACAAAGACACATGTACACAGTCAGAGTCAGAATCTCTCTCTCTGAACAACTCATTCTGGGCCTTGTTGCTTGAATGCAAGTGAGAAGGACACAGATAGGTTAGAGGAGCGGGGGGGGCAAATGTGACGCTGGTTCCTTGTTACTGTGCGCTGGCCCCACTTCCGCGTTTTAAGCGCGGAGGAAGAAAGGAGAGGAATTTCAATGAAAAAAACACATTTCCACAGAAAATAAAATTAAACCACTGCTGTTTCAGAGGTCCAGAGGGTCGGGTAAAGGACTTCCGAGCCTGGAAACACTCGCACGTGCCTCCAGGCAAATAAAAAAACGCATTTCGCATTGCGTAGCTCCTTCGCGGTCCAAACTCTCTGGGCGTGATTTCCAGAGACAGGGGGTGGAGATCCAGACGGTGGTGGAACTGCATTTGCATTTCTTTTTTCGATGTGACGTCACATAGGTGCCTTGTTCAGAATCGCCCGTTTGAGCTGTGTTTTTTTTCTAACGCAGAAAAGGATCGCAAATGCTCAGTTTAGACATTTCGCAACTTTTAACCATGGGGGGGGGGGCCTAAACAGCGTAGGGGAGCTCACATTAACGTTCAAAAACCTCAGAAAGTGAAAATTTCATGCCATGGGACCTTTAAATTGAAGCAATATTTTGAATGTGGTGTTTTGAGCTTTTATTTGTGTGGAGAAAGAAATCTCAGTGAATGCGTGAAGTTATAATTGATTCTTCACACTGGTCAGTAGAATGTTTACAGTGCAACTGTGCTTCACAAAGAATAAGATAACACCAGACTCCATTCAGAGATGTGTAGTATTTCTACAATAAAAACTAAAAAGTTCTAAATATCATCTAATATTGGCTGAAGTGATATCCAGGCACTTTTACCAGATCCAGATCATTTGTCTGATTGAAGCTGGTGCACTGTCAGAACTGGAGCATCTTTATGTCTATTAAAAAGTGAGTTGTTGATTTTTTTTAATTTTTTGTTTTAATAAAACTTTGTGATTAGTTAAAGGTGCACAGTGTAACTTTCTGGTTGGGGGTCTGTCTTCTTCTTCTTCTTTCTGTGGATATGTCATTGCTGTGCTTGGAATGTTCCACAGGTTTAATGCCATACTGTGACACATTACAGACAAAGCAATGACATCTCCTTGAAGAAAAGCATGTGATGGACCATGAAGGTCAAATAAGCTCCTCTCCTTATAAGAAACTCATGTAGTCTGAGTCACCTATAAATTGCTAAAACATACGCTGCACAGTACAAGTCTAAAGAACATATTTCACACTAAATCCTCCTAAAAATACAAATTTGTTGGCTGAAGTACTGCACTAGTATTGAGTATGAAGCTTTTTCTTATCGTGACAGTTACTGCGGTTACTACCTCATTAATACCTAAGTTTTTGACTTTCAAAATGACTTTAAAGCAGTGTTGTATAAAGTACTGGAAAATCAAACTCAAGTAAAAGTACAGTGGTACCTCACCTTACGAATGACCCAACAAACGAAAATTTCAAGTTACGAAACGCCTTCACGGTAAATTTTGGTCTCTAGATACGAAA
Source organism: Paratrypauchen microcephalus (assembly GCA_036785185.1). Classification (NCBI taxonomy): domain Eukaryota; kingdom Metazoa; phylum Chordata; class Actinopteri; order Gobiiformes; family Gobiidae; genus Paratrypauchen; species Paratrypauchen microcephalus. The sequence goes on from JAVJIX010000108.1 coordinate 1,144,221, forward strand.
GAAAATTCAAGTTACGAAACGCAAAATCTCAAAAATTCAAATAATGCGCGCTCAGCCACACACATTATACGCTTTTCTCAGACTGGATTTAAACTTTTCTCACATTTGTCTCTCGTTTAAACACTCAAACTTTCATAGATTTTCAACAAAATTATTAATAGTGAAGTGTGGGGGGAAGGGGGAGGGGGGAGAAGACTGCGCTCTGACACGTGTGTGATAGCACAGCATGACCCGGCGCGGAGCTGACAGCAGGTCTAGACCAAGGTCTAAACCTGGACTGGACCAGGACTAAACCAGGACTAGACCAGGTGGATTAAAGCAGCGAGGAGGGGACTGCACGCAGTCTGAGCGCATGAACGCATGAACGAGACCCATGCAAGACCTCCTCTAGACCTCCTCTAGACCTGACCAGGTCTAGAGGAGGTCTAGAGGAGCCGCGGTGGTCTGGACTAAACCAGGACTAAACCTGGACTAAACCAGGAGGAGCCCGCGGCTCTTGCATGGGTCACCTAAATGAATGAACGCATGCAAGTGCCGCGGTGGTCTAGACCTGGTCTAGACCTCCTCTAGACCAGGTCTAGAGGAGGCACGGTTTGAGCACGGGTCTCGTTCGTGCGCTCAGACTGCCTACGGTCCCCCTCGCTGCTCGCCTCAGCCGTGACTCGAAACGAAACCAGCAAATAGACCCGCGCGCGGCGCTTTAATCCACCTGGTCTAGTCCTGGTTTAGTCCTGGTTTAGTCCAGGTTTAGTCCAGGTTTAGACCTTGGTCTAGACCTGGTATAGTCCACGTTTAGTCCTGGGACTACAGTCTCTACGCAGAACACAATGTTACACTATAAAAAAAGTTACACTATAAAAAAAAAGTTACACTATTAAAAAAAAAAACTTGGATCGGGGCCTTGGAACGAATCAAGCTTTTTCCATTGAAATAGCTACTCAACTTACGAAAAATTCACATTACGAAACCACTTCTGGAACAAATTAATTTTGTAAGGTGAGGTACCACTATACTCTGGAATATCTCACAGTATGGCATTAAACCTTTCTATCTTCATGGAGACCAAACCAGACCGAGTTACAGGTCAGATCTGTAATGTCATACTGTGGAACATTCCAGGCAGAGCTATTACATATCCATAGAAACAAGCAGGTGACGGACTCCCAACTGAAAAAATACACAATACACCTTTAATAATCAAGCTCCAAAAATGGGGTAACTGCAGCCACTGTCAAGGAGTCTGTTTTAGTGGAGGACAGTGTATTTCAGTCCTAATGAACCCAGATGACTGACAGGTGCCGGGCCCTCTTTGCTCTGAGCTACAGACATGTGACAGGGGCATCAGCAGGTCTGTTTTTCATGCTGAGTTTGAGTGGAACACATCAGCGCTCTCTGCTCTGGGAACTCACCCAGACTCCAAACTGCACCCAATACTGCTCACCTTCACCAAACGTTCCCACACAAATCCATCCGCTCTGCCTCCAAGCGCTCACACAAACCTTCTGATACAAGAGGGTTCAACATGTAAACATACACGGATTTGTATGACGGGTTCACATGTGTCCATAGAGCTTTTATCTTCGTATGGAGGATTTTCACATGTTTACTGTAAGATAAGAACATTCAGGAAACTCCAGTAATGCAAGAAGGATGCTACTGATTCCTTATCAAAATGCAATGTCACACAGATAAAACAATGAACAGAGCAGGGAAACTTTCTCAGGGGCAGTTTTGAAAGATAAATGCAAACATTGTGTGTTTATCTGTTTGTAATAAACTGATTTCTAAATTTTTGGCAGTTTTTTTTTTTTTTCTAGAATCAAATCAAGAATCAGAATCAGAATGCCTTTTGTTTGTCCATTTCTTCACATGTGCTAAACACACAAAGGAATTGAAATGAGAAGAGAATAATGGAGCATAATATGAGCGTTATTTTGTTATTTTTGTTTGTAAATGTCTTCGTGTGTCCATATTTGTCGTAGTATTCAGAGGTGTGGACTCGAGTTATGTAACTTCGACTCGAGTCAGACTCGAGTCATGAATTTGATAACTTTAGACTCGACTCGACAAAATGTACAAACACTTGCAACTCGACTTGGACTTCAATATCAATAACTCGTGACTTCACTTGGACTTAGGCCTTTTGACTTGTGATGACTTGCTACGTCCAATGAAAAAAAAACTCTTAAAGTATGTTGATAAGAACCCTACTCGTTGTACTTGTGAATCTGCGAAAATGTATGCAAAGAGCATGTGCGCGCGGCTTGCACAACAATCCAATCACAGTAGATCTACGTTGCTTTCATTCGACCACATCCAAGGCAAATTGCACAACAAATGATGCAGAAACAAGCATCCACGCGCCAGTTTGCAAAATGATGCCGAAGGTGATTTCGTTTGGTTATAAAAACGACAAAGTTGTCAACAAAAAACGAACAGCAATATGCAGAACGTACGGGTCAAAGATTACAGACGGAGCTTCCACAACGTCCAATTTTGTTCGGCACCTGAAGCTGTTCAAAGACTGAAATCACTGTCATAAGTTTTCGGACCTTTTTGTTCAGTATTTAGTAGAAACACCGCTTTGAGATAATACAACCATGAGACTTTTTGTGAATATTATAACATGTTTTTCACACCTGGATCCTTTCATTTTTTTCTAATGTTATCTAATATGGTGTAAAAAGGTCAAATGAATACAGATCTTGCAGACATTATATGATTTGTAGAAATTTTATTTCTTTGTAAAGGGGACTCGAAATGACTCGAAACTAAAATGCTAGGACTTTGGACTCGACTTGAGACTTGTGAGCTTTGACTTCGGACTTGACTCGGCACTTGGATACTCTTGACTCGGGACTTCACTCGGACTTGAGTGCAAAAGACTTAGACTTACTTGGGACTTGCCCAGCAATGACTTTGTCCCACCTCTGGAAGTATTATATTCTAAAAAATAAAAGTATAACTGAAGCAGTGGTTTCTAAATGTGCATGTCATTGCTGTTTTTAGATCCTGTTCTTTTGTTTTGCCCTAAATGTTCGATATTTGTGAAGGGACAGAGACACTTGAGAAGCAGACCACAGCACACACAGACCTGCCTCTCATAGACCCATGTCCTCTGTGTTCTGGGGGGATCAGAATTCACACACAGCATCACTAGAGTATGTTCACTTGTCTGGACAATGGCACCGCTGCGTGAAATGGATACTCACTGTATCTCGCTTTGAGCTCAGATTTGGAAATATGTCTTTGAACTGAAGCCAGAGTTTAATGCTATGTCATTATGGACAATGGCTAAGAACAAAATAATAAAACAAAACAGATGCAGCCATTATCTCCTCTGTCTGCCTCCATTCTGACATGAATATTCAACATTAAACAATTTCCCTTGTGGATCAATAATGTTTGTCTAAGTCTAAGGCTATTAGAGCTACTGTCATAAACAAGCCATATCACAGGTTTACATGTTTTGTAATTATTACTATGGTAATTATTTTATTGGATTGTAGATGGTAAAAGATATCGTAGTTGTGCATCAGTTAAGTGACAGTTTGTTCAGTTATAAAAAAGATGACCTCTACCAATGTCATTAATACAGACAATTCCATCCAAAAGTCAAGGGCAATTTAAAGGAGAATTAACGTCTTTTTTTAACAATCTGAGCCTTATTTTGGTAATAAAACAAGTTGTTTTACTCACCTATAGCACTATGGTGTCATATGGAGCACTTCCAGAGATGTTTTAGATTAGCGATAGCGAGTTAGCGTTAGCGATAGCAAGTTCTTGGGGCATCGGTCTCCAAATAACACAAACATTAGCACTTTTCAAATCATAGAAGCTCAATGTCTTAGTCTACGCTTTCGTTTGAGTCAAAAGTGGCCTGTAATCCAAGATTTAGCCATAATTTACAGCTTTGCGTTTCATGTTTGGGTCCCGGGAGCTGAGAGTGAAATAAACTGTGACTCCGCACATGCGCACTGTCCTCATCATCCATTATTATTATTATTACGTATTACTATCTGTATTATTACTTACTTTATCCCCTCCCTGCCTGCATGCACTTTTTCCCTCTTGTCCAATTGTCCTGGAGCTACTGTGGCGAGTAAATTTCTCCTGTGTGAGATCAATAAAGGCTTATCTTATCTTATCTTATCTACTCGAAACTATGGATAAATCTCGGATTACAGGCCACTTTTGACTCAAACGAAAGTGTAGACTAAGACATTGAGCTTCTATGATTTGAAAAGTGCTAAAGTTTGTGTTATTTGGAGACCGCTCGGGGCATATATTACATGCCCCGAGAACTCGCTATCGCTAACGCTAACTCGCTATCGCTAATCTAAAACATCTCTGGAAGTGCTCCATACGACACCAAAGTGCTTGTTTTATTATCGAAATAAGGCTCAGATTGTAAAAAACTTTAACTTAACTTTAACTGCAACAAAAGCATTTTTCTGACAATTTAAAAATAGACTGAGGAAAATAAAGGTTCTGTCTTGCATTTTAATTTATCAAATCATAACTATTGTGTAAATTACACATTTACAATATGGTTTTTAGGTAACGGAACAGGAATTGCCTCTACATAATGATGTCAGATCCATGGATCTATAATAACCATAGTCATATCTGCTGTCCATGTCCAAAAACAGATCAACTAAATTTGACAAAATGGTCAAATGAAAACTATTTTTTTTATTATTGTTATTATTATTATTTTTTTTTTTTTGCAAAAGCTTAAAGATTACAGTAACATGGCTTCTATGTATTTCTATGTACAGTGCATGTCCAACCAGGAAGCAACAAAAACTGATGAACAAAATCTGACAAATGGTTAAAAGAAAACAAGGCACATTGTTTTGCAAAAGTTTAAATATAACTACATTAACAGTGACAGTTTAGTGACATGTTTTCTCACATGCACTTGAACTTTGGAGGAGCATCACTGGGGCACAAAGGATAAGCAGCTCTGTGTTCTACTAAGATTTGGCTAATTGTGTTTGGTCAGATCATGTTTCTTGATTAGAGGAAGATATTCCTGGGCATCTGAGGCTTCAATCTAAAAATATCTGCCCTGACATCTGATACAACAGATTTACTTTGGAACAGTTCAACCACTGGCCATTCTCAACGACAAAAGACTTGAGCTGACTACAATATAACTAAAACAATTAAGTAAAAAACACATTATAACATGATAGTTCTGGGAGGTATATAGTCTCATATAGTTAGCCCATCACACATAATAAACATTACTTCTATCGTTATAGCTGCCCGGGGACATACTGATACATTCCGCCTTTCCAATGTTGACCAATTACACAATCACACAAGTGCACTGAAGAAGTTTAATGTCACAGTTTTGCCTATTGCCTATGTTATCCCCAGTCCAGCTCCATTTTTTAGCCTGATCCAGTCCATCCATTTGCTTCCTCCTTGTTTTTCCTGGAGCTGTCAATCATTCCCCAATCATCCCAGCGTCATCTATATAAACTCCCTCTGCCCACTCAGTTCTTGCTAGACTGTCCACCAGTCAACAGACTCTCAAGCTCTGTATCTAAAACTCTGAATCTGAAATCTGTTGTTTGCAATTTGTGCAATTCTGCATTATTCCCTGTTTGAAGAATCTGAGTTATTCCCAGCCTGTTCTTCCCAGTTTTGGAGCATATTTTAGTTCACATTATGATATTTTATCTTCCTTTGTTGTTTATCAGCCTGATTTGTCATATTAAGCTTTAACCATTGAAGGACACTTTCTGTTGAACTGAACCAAGGCCTATGCATTTGACTGCATTCTTTTGTGTTGCAACTTCTGTTCTGATGCGCTGAAATAATCGGCCCGAATCTTCGTCATGATCACGCTTTCGACAGTTGCTTGTTCTGGGCTTCTTATGTCCCCCATGCACGCGCCTAGCGCAGGACTGGATAGGCCTGGCTGAAGTTAGTGCCGCTCAGGTGCAGCTAAACTGCGTTAGTGGAACGACTTCAGGCTTAAGTCTAAGGTGACACTTCTTCAGGCGAGGCTTAATCGCTTAAGGGCTGCTATTAGCGGCGTTGATGGAATACCCCCCTGGTCCTGCAGTTAAAAATAAATCTTGTTCCTCTTCCAGCTCCTGTACCTGTTAAATCTCTGGATGGCAGACTTTTGTGTTCCATAACTCATCGCACTGTCCCTGTTCACCTGTTACTAGCTGGCAACCACCATGAGACCATCCAGTTTTGCATCCTGAAAACACCACCGCACCCTGTAGTCCTCGGCTTTCCCTGGCTTCTCTGCCATAACCCCCATAGCCATAGCCCCTGCTGGCTGGCTAGCTCAACTGGTAAGTCACTTGGCTTTCACCCGAGGGACCTGGGTTCAAATCCCCCCCGGCAATGGGCAAGCCAGGGTAAGACCCTTCATGGTACTGCCCCCCAGGCGCTGGAAAGATGAGCTTGGGTCACTGTGTGTGAGATCAATAAAGTCTTAATCTTAATATTGACTGATACCTCCAGTCCTCCACCAGGTGTTCCTGAGAAGTACCACGACATCCAAGAGTTTTTTAGCAAAACTAAAGCTACATCACTTCCTCCACATCGTCCGTATAACTGTTCAATTGACCTGCTGCCAGGAACTTCTCCTCCTCATGGTTGCTTTTTCTCACTTTCCTGAGAGAGAAGCATGTCCTCCGTGACATGTTGAACAAATATGTTTTTGTTTATCTTGACAACATCCTGATTTTCTCCAAGTCCAAGGAGGAAAACATTCATCATGTCCAGACTGTGCTACAACGCTTGCTTGCAAACTCACTCTTCGCCAAGGCAGAGAAGTGAGTTCCACACCTCACCAGTCGCGTTTATGGGGTATATTATTGGTCAGGGAAGTGTCTCCATGGACCCTACCAAGGCTGTTACCGCTTGACCTGTTCCTGAAACCCGCAAGATGCTGCAGGGCTTCTTGGGGTTTGGAAACTTCTACTGAAGGTTTATCTGGGCCTACAGTTTTGTTGCTACTCCCCTTACAGCTCTCACCTCCTCCAAAGTGCCCTATAGGTGGCCTCCAGAGGCTGATGCAGCCTTTAAGACTTTGAAGACGCCCTTCACACAGCACCAATCCTCCGAGTGCCAGATCCTGAGTGTCGGTGGTTGAAGTTGAGCATCAGATGTTGGTGTCGGGGTTGTTTTGTCACAGAAGGCATCTGATGACCTATAGTTACACCCCTGTGCCTTCTTCTTGCGATGCCTGGCACCTGCTGAGAAAAACTATGACATCGGGAACAGGGAGTTGCCGGCTGTGAAGTTGGTTTTCGAAGAGTGGAGACATTGGCTTGAAGGCTGCAAGGTTCTATTCCTGATCTAGACAGGCCACAAGAATGTTGAATATTTCCAGTCTGCTAAACACCACAACTGTCAACAAGCTAGGTGGGCCCTTTTTTATACTTGATTCAATAGCTGCTTTCAGACTGTCGGGCTGGGCTGGGCCACTAGGGGTCCACCTCGGTGCTAATACCCCTGGCCCACTATCCCCATGCCCTGAGACCGGTTGTGTTCACACTGTTGGGCTACTAGCCTCTCTGTGTTACGCCCCCATTTGTGGCAATGTCACTAATACAGCCCAACCGCCTAATCCGCCTAAACAGGATAGGCGGGCAATTCAGTAGCACGATGACAGAATTGGTCAATTTGTATATGACCAAGTATCAGACCAAGAACTACTGCCGATACCTCTGACTATGAACACTACAACATTCATAATGAACGCTATGGAAGTATGCCGCAATATGCTTCATAACGTCCTAGTTTCTGCAAACCCCATCGATTTTCTGCTGCACAGAGTCTTCTGCCCAGACTGTGAGGAGAGCACGGACAACTTCAGCTGACCAGAACTGGTGATCCATCTTCTTAATTTTTTTGTGACGGTAATGAAGGTACAGGTAATACTCTGCCATCTTCGCTTTATTTTTGCTTCCAAATGTTGGCCCCGCCCTGACCTCCGACCAGATCTTGACACTGCCTCTGGCCCCTCTTGGCCCATCGTTTTGCTCGGGCCAGAAATCGCGGTCCATTAGCCCCAAGATCCTGGCCCCTAGACCCTGTTAGCACCTGGCCCTGGTTGTGTGAAAGCAATTAGCCCCGATATGCCCCTGTTGGCTCGGCTTTGGCCCGACAGTCTGAAATTGGCTACTCTGTCCTACCATCCTGGTTCCCATAGCACTAAGCCCGATTCTCTGTCCCGCCAGTTCTCCACCCCTGAGGACACCTCTGCTGAACCACATACTATTCTTTCCAGCTCTCACATGGTTGCTACTCTCACCTGGGGGTGGAGGAACGAGTCAAGGCAGCTTGGGAAGACCACCCTGGCCCCAGTACTTGTCCAAACAACCTCCTATTTGTTCCACAGCACCTCAGGTCAGATGTTCTTCAGTGGGCTCACAGTTCAAAGCTCACCTGCCACCTGCTAACAAACTGAGGAGGTCTTGCTACAAAGGTTCTGGTGGGGTACTCTGGATGAGGACACCAGACATTTTGTCAATGCATGTCAGGTTTGCAATCAGTCTAAATCCACTCACCAAGCACCTGCTGGCCATCTTCTTCCCTTACCTGTTCCCCTCCGACCTTGGTCCCATATATCCCTGGACTTTGTCACTGGTTTACCTGTTCCACCATCCTGACAGTAGTTGATCGCTTTAGTAAAATGGTTCATTTCATTCTACTGGTTAAACTCCCTTCTGCTAAAGAGACAGCTAAGCTCATGTTGCAGCATGTTTTTCAGCTACACGGACTCCCCACAAACATCATCTCTGATCGGGGTAAACAGTTTACCTCTGTTTTCTGGCGGGAAATCAGTTCTCTTTTAGGAGCCACTGGTAGCCTATTGTCACGCTATCATCCTCAGTCCAATAGCCAGACCAAAAGAATTAACCAGCAGATGGAGACTGTTCTGCGTTGTATAGCATCAAGGAACCCAAGCAGTTACTATGGGTTGAGTATTCTCACAATACTCTGAAAAGTTCTGCCACTGGTTTTTCCCCATTCCAATGTGCCTATGGGTACCAACCACCTCTGTTCCAATCTCAGGAAAAGGAAGTTTCTTGCCCCTCTGTTCAACTGTCTTGCTCAAGGACATGTCAGTAGAAACTACTTATTTCTGGTCATAGAAAACAACCATTTATAACAATATTTAAAAGTAATAAAATGCCTTATTGAAAAATCCTTATTAAACTGAGGAGAAGGGTCAAAACAAAACATTTTGTCTTAAAGGTCCCATGACATGGTACTTCTTGATGCTTTTATATGGCTCCTTAATGGTTCCCTAATACTGTAAATGAATCCTTCTTCAAAATCAACACTCAGTGCATGAGAAACAGAGATAAGATGAGAAAGAGTAATTTTTCTCTCTCTGAACACTCCATAATGGGCGTTGTTGCTTGAATGCAAATGAGGAGAAAAGAGCTGGCCTATAGTAGAGGGTGGGGGCGTGGCCAAACTCTCCGCTCTCGGCTCTGAGCTCTCAGCTGATCCATTTCCGTGTTTTTGCACGCGGGGAGAGATTTGAAGCGTTCCATTGAAAAATAAACACATTTCCACATAAAATAAAATTAAACCACTGCTGTTCAAAGGTCCAGAGGCTCAGATAAAGGACTTCCGAGCCTAGAAACACTCGGACGTGCCTCCAGACAAATAAAAAAACTGCATTCGCAGTCCAAACTCTCTGGGCGTGATTTACAGAGACGCTGAGTTCAGAAAGACGGGGGTGGAACTGCATTTGCATTTCTTTTTTCGATCTGACGTCAATAAGTTTCCTTGTTCAAAATCGCCCGTTTGAGCTCCGATTTTTTGTAACGCAGAAAAGGATCGCAAATGCTCAGTTTAGACATTTTGCAACTTTTAACCATGGGGGGAAGGGGGGGCCTAAACAGGGTAGGGGAGCTCACATTAACGTTCAAAAACCTCAGAAAGTGAAAATTTCATGCCATGGGACCTTTAACTTAAGAATTGTATCATTATCAGTATTCTATTTGTGTTGTCATTATTTAAATACACACAATAATCTACTCAGGTCCAGTCCCATTCCAAAACACTACAGACCACCTTTACTTTATAAACTACAGTAAACAGACCTACTGGAGCAGTCCTTACTTCAAAAAAAAGCTGTTTCCTGTGTATCCTGTGAAACCATAATGCAACCTGGCCTCCCTGATGTATTGATCTGGATCCAGTCTCTTTAATGTCTCCTTGGTCCAAACACCACTTAGCACTCAGCGTCCAACATTATCATAATAGAGGCTGCAGCGTTTGGTTCATGCAGCATGTCAGGTGAACTGTCTGAGAGGGAAGTATATCATACAAGCAGGTGCTGGTGGATGTCTGGAGAAAAGCCCTGTCTTATTTACACGATTTTAAATAGCTCTAAACCTATTTGTTCCTCTGTGACCTTCAGGACATTACACACACGCTAGTTCAATGCTAAGTGACGTCTGCTCCCACATAAGTCACATGACCAGATTGTTTCAGGGAAAGACTGGGAGGTCAAATATAACATCTCATAATGGCAAATATATCTTTTAAATCTACAAATGTCCCCTGCTCTTCTGTGCCATAACTAATATATGTTCAAACATCCTTATACTGCTTTGACCTCACCGTAGTTCAGCCTGCTTTAATGTAGGACAAATACAATACATTAGATTTAAACTTCACACACCTTCACTGCAATCATTTTGATCATTTTTGTCCTTGAATTGACAATCTATAAAGTAAGAGGAGCTGTTAACTTGAAAACTACCGCTTCAGGACATCACAGAGTGGAACAGAGCATTTTGAGATTTGAAGAGATGGACAGAATAATAATACTAACAACTGTGACTGAAACAAAAACACAACTCCTGAGGGGTATTGCACGAACGCGGCTAAGCGCAAAGCCCGGCTTTATTCGACAGTCCGCGCTAGTTTTAGTGAGAGTTCGGTTCCATGACTCTCGCTAACCTTAGTCCTCGCTAAGTTACTGGGGCAACATGGTACTCGGAGCTAGCCTGGTCTGGGGCAGGCTAAAGATGAGGCTTAAACAGGCCGTGTCGCAGAGAATATGTACCGGAAGTGTCAAAAAACAGTTCCGCACACCTCCCGCATGACTATCTGTGTTGTCCGAAAACAATATCAGCAAAAAAATTAAAGTTACCTTACGTTCTTGGTCAGTTTTGACAAATTTCCAGTAATTTAAAAAACATTCTTTTGAGCCACTGTCTTTACGACATTATCAAACAGAAGAATTCCAGAGGTAGAACAAAGAAGGACTTTGGTCGAGTGGTTAAGTGCTGCGTCTTTCACGTGGGCGTCCTGGGTTCGATTCCTCTTACTGACGTATTCATGCGCAAGTCAATTATGTGTTACATTTTCACGAATTTACATTTGCCTCACATTACACAAATGTAAATGAATTTAACCTACAATTATTCATATCATCATAGAACTTATATCAGTTGGGCCTAACATCACTCTCACTTGACGACATTGACACTTTATATTTTATGTGACATCTCTATCAAAGAATACAGTTAAAGGTAAACCTTTACTTTTAAAACAAAATGTAGCCAAATAACAGGCACACTCCATGATGCAAAATTTCAATGATTCAACAAATTTGCTTCAGAGATGCTGTGCGAGCCTCTTTAATGAAATCCTATTTATCAATTTCCATCAATAGGCATAAAACAATAAAAGACAGTAGGTATGACATTCTGGTGTGAGGCCACTGCTGGAAGACTGCTGAGGGTCAGGCAAGGCGCTGCTGGGGTACTGCTGAGGAGGGTCCAAGTGTACGCCATCTTCAGTAACTAGAACACAAGCATACTATTAAAAAATACAAATGCTTGGATCACAGCTGAGGCAAGCATTAGCCTAGAGAATACCTTGAATATACTCCTCACGAGAACTCGCAGGAAGGATCTTTGATGAGGTCACTCCTTCAATTACCTCCACCAGTGGGCGACCCCGGTTTAGGGCCAGTGCCAGCTCCTCTGCAGGTGAAAGGTTTTGAGGGGGGCTCCCACCTCCTGGCTTGGTAGCTACTGTTCATTTTAAATTAAATTAAGGTACCATTTCAACAGTATTACTAATTTCACTGAATAATAATATTAATATTAGCCTACTTACCACTCTGCAAAATGTTTTTATGCTTTGTCTTTACCTGCAAAACAGTCCTCTTCACATTATTCCTGCTCAAAGACAAGATAACACAATTTAACATATTAGTTGGAGCAAATACTTTTACACAGTAAAAAGAAATTACAACTGACAAGACTGCTCTACAAATATGAATATAAACATTTTATGACATCAACTGCTCTCCTTGAGTATCGAACTCACATCTCCCACATGAGAAACCGTAGCATATCCTCTGCCACACGGATTTGTCTTAACACCAATGGTGAAAATTCAAGTTTGCCATTTGAATTATCGTCTGGTACTAGCCTGGTTAAAGGTACAGTATGTGACTGTCCGGAGGTGGCACATCACCTGCAGTTAAAACCATACTTTGGAACATTTTCCATGGACGCAGATATGTTTGATGCCACATTGTGGAAGAGGCGCTCATCAAGACCAAATAAGAGTTAAGTTTGTGGAGATGCAAACCCACTCACAGTAAGAATGCACATTTTAAAAACACACTGAACATAACCAATATGACAAAAAAAGAGCCATACTTTTAGTAGTACATTTTTTTTTGGCTAAAAAGTTACACATTGTGGCTTTAAGTATTCCCAACATGTAATATGGGGTGCAGGCAAAAACATGTATCATAAGTAACATAATTTGTGAAAGACATGATACTGTTGATACTGTTTACAGTAGTGATGGTGGCACGGTAGCTGAGTGGTTAGCGCTCTTGCTTCACAGCAAGAAGGTTCCGGGTTCGATCCCCGAGTCGCCTGGGCCTTTCTGTGTGGAGTTTGCATGTTTCTCCCCGTGTCTGGATGGGTTTCCTCCGGGCACTCCGGTTTCCCCCATCAACCCAAAACATGCACCATAGGTACCTCCAGCTTAGGTCCTGACCAAACCAAAGCAAGAAGATCCCCGGGGGCCCTAATGTGTGTGCTGCCCACTGCACGTGAACAAAATTGTTGGTACCCCTCAGTTAAAGAAGGAAAAACCCACAATTCTCACTGAAATCACTTGAAACTTACAAAAGTAACAATAAATAAAAATGTATTGAAAATTAAATAATCAAAATCAGCCATTACTTTTGAATTGTTGATTAACATAATTATTTAAAAAAACAAACTAATGAAATAGGGCTGGACAAAAATGATGGTACCCATAACTTAATATTTTGTTGCACAACCTTTTGAGGCAATCACTGCAATTAAACGATTTCTGTATTTGTCAATGAGCGTTCTGCAGCTGTCAACAGGTATTTCGGCCCACTCCTCATGAGCAAACTGCTCCAGTTGTCTCAGGTTTGATGGGTGTCTTCTCCAAATGGCATGTTTCAGCTCCTTCCACAGATGTTCAATGGGATTCAGATCTGGGCTCATGGAAGGCCACTTTAGAATAGTCCAACGCTTTTCTCTCAGCTATTTTTGGGTGTTTTTGGCTGTGTGTTTTGGATCGTTGTCCTGTTGGAAGACCCATGACCTGCGACTGAGACCAAGCTTTCTGACACTAGGCAGCACATTTCTCTCCAGAATGCCTTGATAGTCTTCAGATTTCATTTTACCTTGCACACATTCAAGACACCCTGTGCCAGATGCAGCAAAGCAGCCCCAAAACATTACTGAGCCTCCTCCATGTTTCACCGTAGGGACAGTGTTCTTTTCTTCGTATGCTTGGTTTTTGAGTCTATGAACAGAGTTGATGTGCCTTACCAAAAAGCTCCAGTTTGGTCTCATCTGTCCAAAGGACATTCTCCCAGAAGCTTTGTGGCTTGTCAACATGCATTTTTGCAAATTCCAGTCTCGCTTTTTTATGATTTTTTTTCAGCAGTGGTGTCCTCCTTGGTCGTCTCCCATGAAGTCCACTTTGGCTCAAACAACGACGAATGGTGCGATCTGACACTGATGTACCTTGGCCTTGGAGTTCACCTTTAATTTCTTTGGAGGTTGTTCTGGGCTCTTTGGATACAATTCGAACGATCTCTTCAATTTGTCATCGATTTTCCTCTTGCGGCCACGTCCAGGGAGGTTGGCTACTGTCCCGTGGGTCTTAAACTTCTGAATAATATGAGCCACTGTTGTCACAGGAACTTCAAGCTGTTTAGAGATGGTCTTATAGCCTTTACCTTTAAGATGTTTGTCTATAATTTTTTTTCGGATGTCCTGGGACAATTCTCTCCTTCGCTTTCTGTTGTCCATGTTCAGTGTGGTACATACCTTTTCACCAAACAGCAGAGTGACTACTTATCTCCCTTTAAATAGGCAGACTGACTGATTATGAGTTTGGAAACACCTGTGATGTCAATTAAAGGACACACCTGAGTTAATCATGTCACTCTGGTCAAATAGTTTTCAATCTTTTATAGAGGTACCATCATTTTTGTCCAGGCCTGTTTCATTAGTTTGTTTTTTTAAATAATTATGTTAATCAACAATTCAAAAGTGATGGCTGATTTTGATTGTTTAATTTTCAATACATTTTTATTTATTATTACTTCTGCAAGTTTAAAGTGATTTCAGGGACCATTGTGGGTTTTTCTTCCATTAACTGAGGGGTACCAACAATTTTGTTGATAGGATGGGTTAAAATGCAGAGAAGAATTTCTCCAGTGTGAGATCAATAAAGTCACTTCTTCTTCTGAATATGGACAAGACGTTAGTCTCTGGGTCATTTTAATAAGGAAAAGCTTCCATTAGCTGGATTAGATTAGTTTAGAGGCATTACTTAAATGTTATAAGTATAAAATGTAGTCTAGTCTGCATAATTATATTAGTATTTTCTAGGTCTAGTTTCTTTTGGATTTTTTCCCTTTAAAGGAGAAGTAACGTTTTTTACAATTTGAGCCTTATTTTGGTAATAAAACAAGTTGTTTTACTCACCCATAGCACTTTGGTGTCATATGGAGCACTTCCAGAGATGTTTTAGATTTGCGGTTAGCCTAGCGCGACTTCTAGCCATAGCTCGGGGCATATAATATATTCCCCAAGCATGTAATATGCCCCGTGCGGGCTCCAAATAACACAAACTTTAGCACTTTTCAAATCATAGAAGCTTGATGTCTTAGTCTACGCTTTCGTTTGAGTCAAAAGTGGCCTGTAATCCGAGATTTAGCCATAGTTTTCAGCTTTGCATTTCATGTTTGGGTCCCGGGAGCTGAGAGCGAAATAAACTGTGACTCCGCACATGCGCACTGGCCTCCTCATCTACTCGAAACTATGGCTAAATCTCGGTTTACAGGCCACTTTTGACCAAACGAAATCGTAGACTAAGAATCGCACCTTCAGCAGATGTCTACGCCGAAGTTTACAAGTGAACAGGCTGATAGAGTTAACATGGGCGTAGTGATACGAGTGGAGAGAGACAATACGCAACCGCAAACTACGCTGGTGGATGTTTCGTGGACAACTGTTTCAGACACAAATATATCACCTTTCAGACAAATGTTTTGTTTTGAGAAGAAAAACAAGCTTTATTTCATGTTCCAGGGAAGTTACAGGACCTACTTACGTGGGCTCCAGAAAGCGAGCCGAACCGGGATCAGCTGAGAGTGTCAGAGGTAAACCGGTGTCAACACAGGGAACTTTTAGAAGGAAACCCATACAGATTAACATAAAAAAAAAGCACTATCCCTTTAAAAGCTTCACTCGTTCGATTTGGATTTTCTGCCTCATGAGACCATCACAACAAAGCATCTGCCTCCTTCTGTCTGGGATCCAACACTAATTTGTCCTGTCAGCACAAATGCACAGACTTGCAAACCAGTGTGGATGGAATCTTCACTGTGCAATAGTTAGTCACAGATTAGGCTTACACAAACAAGGGAAATTACTTCTTCTTATTAACCAGGTTATTACTGGACAATAATTGTAATGATAAACTTGAATTTACTTGAAGTATACATTTTTTTTGTCATACTTTAAAGGTCCCATGGCATGAAATTTTCACTTTCTGAGGTTTTTGAACGTTAATGTGGGCTCCCCTACCCTGTTTAGCCCCCCCCCATGGTTAAAAGTTGTGAAATGTCTAAACTGAGCATTTGCGATCCTTTTCTGCGTTACAAAAAATCGGAGCTCAAACGGGCGATTTTGAACAAGGCACCTTATTGACGTCAGATCGAAAAAAGAAATGCAAATGCAGTTCCACCCCCGTCTGTCTGTACTCAGCGTCTCTGTAAATCACGCCCAGAGAGTTTGGACTGTGAATGCGCTAGGCAATGCGAAATGCGTTTTTTTATTTGCCTGGAGGCACGTCCGAGTGTTTCTAGGCTCGGAAGTCCTTTATCTGAGCCTCTGGACCTTTGAACAGCAGTGGTTTCATTTTATTTTCTGTGGAAATGTGTTTATTTTTCAATGGAACGCTTCAAATCTCTCCCCCCGTGCAAAAACAAGGAAATGGATCAGATGAGGGCTACAGCGGAGAGCGGAGCGTTTGGCCACGCCCCCACCCTCTACTATTGGCCAGCTCTTTTCTCCTCATTTGCATTCAAGCAACAACGCCCATTATGACCTGTTCTGAGGGAGAAAAATTACTCTTTCTCATCTTATCTCTGTTTCTCATGCACTGAGTCTTGATTTTGAAGAAGGATTCATTTACAGTATTAGGGAACCATTAAGGAGCCATATAAAAGCATCAAGAAGTACCATGTCATGGGATCTTTAACATCAATTAACTGCATTTTCTTTTCTTTTTTATGTTCTTTGAGTTTTGAATAACTTTGAGTCCAAGTGTTATGTAGTTATACAGTAATTATGTTTAGCAAAATTGACTCTTAGCTTTAAACTTGTAGTTGTGTTTTGTTAGTATTATTATTACTCTATCTCTCGAAAGCTCAAAATGCTCTGCTCCACCTTGTGAAGTGGTAGTTTTCAAGTGAATAGCTCCTTTTAAAGTTAGCTCAGTAGAGATTGTCAATTATCCAAATGATTCTAATCAAGGTGTCTGGAGTTTAAAAACACCTTGGAGCACTTCCTGTATTACCACATGACATCACAAGGTGGAACAGAGGACAGAACAGTCTGCAGGGTTTGTGTGTTAAACATGTGTGAATGAAACAAAACACAACTCCAGGTCTGTTTGTGATGAGAAAATGAGAAAAGACATTTGAAAATATCAGAAAAGAGTGGAATACGGGCCCTTTAATGATAATGCAAGTACTCTTATTAGACGTGTGAAGAATCCCTCAGTCGTCCAGGTAGAATCCATGATAAATGGGGGGGAGTGGGGGAGTCAGACATAATTTGTCTCCCATATATAATTCCATTCTCAAACCGAAATCAAAACAAACAAAGGAAACAAGGGGGCAGACAGGTCAGGTCCAGAGGTGTGAAAACACCCATTAGGGTTTGAATGGGTATGCTATTGAGAAACGGGGAATACAAAAGACAGAAACTCAAAACAAAGAGGCGGGATAGTTTCAGAATAATTTCAGTATACAGTGGTACCTCACCTTACAAAAGACCCAACAAAAGAAAATTCAAGTTACGAAACGCGAAATCTCAAAAATTCAAATAATGCGCGCTCAGCCACACACATTATACGCTTTTCTCAGACTGACCCGGCCCCGGATAAGCGGAAGAAAATGGATGGATGGATGGATGGATTTAAACTTTTCTCACATATGTCTCTCATTTAAACACTCAAACTTTCATAGATTTTCAACAAAATGTATTAATAGTGAAGCGTGGGGGGAAGGGGGAGGGCGGTGTGTGCGCGCGCGGACACGTGTGTGATAGCGCAGCATGACCCGGCGCGGGGCTGCGAGCACGAGACCCGTGCTCAAACCGTGCCAGGTCTAAACCAGGTCTAAACCAGGTCTGAACCAGGATTAGACCACCGCGGCTCTTGCCTGCGTTCGTTCATGCGCTCGGACTGCGTGCGGTCCCGAGGGGAGCACATCCCCTCCTCGTTGCTCGCCTCAGCCGTGACTTGTGAGGTACACCGGCAGAGCTAGCACGAAACCAGGAAATAGACCCGCACGCGGTGGTTTAATCCTGGGGTCCAGTCCTTAGTCCAGGTTTAGTCCTGGTCCAGTCCAGGTATAGATCTTGTTTAGACCTGGTTTAGTCCATGTTTAGTCCTGGGTCTACAGTCTCTTAGCCAATCAGGACGCAGAACACAGTGTTACACTATAAAAAAAAAGTTACACTATAAAAAAAAACTTGGAACGGGGCCTTGGAACGAATCAGGCTTTTTCCATTGAAATAGCTACTCAACTTACGAAAAATTCACGTTACGAAACCACTTCTGGAACGAATTAATTTCGTAAGGTGAGGTACCACTGTAGTTAGCTCCTCCCTGCAGCTAGATATAAGCAGTGTCCTTCAGCACTCTAACCAGAACTGATGAAGCAACTCGGATGAGCTGCAAAACGTTTTCGACCAAATAAACTTTGTCCAGTTGACAAAGTGAATTTCTCCTTTTATCATTACACTTATTAGACTTTGTTGGGAATTTAAAGGTGTAAAATCCAGACTTTTTCACCTGTGTCTGTCGGTATGCGCCCTCACGAGTCGCATGTTTTTACCAGTTACCAATTTCCCCTTTACCTTTCCCAGGAAATCCCTTCATCAGTTCCACTCTGCGCTTCACAATGAGCCATTTTAACCATGTGTACACAGCTCCAAATTAAATTCTGAAGCCCCCCGTCCCTGTCCATACTCGTGTTTAGTTGTTTAGTCCACCCTCCCGTCCCCTTCCCTCTCCTTTGACAGCGTGATTGTCCTTGTGTCCGATTAGACCAGATCAGTGCTCTTCGACGGAGGAGAGGAGAGAGGGAGGAGGAGGAGGAGGAGTGGGCAGTGTCCTTATCTCGATGCAGGACGGAAAGCGAAGGGTGGAGAGGGTGGAGGAAGATGGGTGCAGCTCCTCCCATTATTAAGTTAGCGCACACTGCTGTACGTCCATGTTTACTGGGACTTTTCTTCACTTGGTGGACATCCCGCATCGGTGTGGTCTCGTCACTTTGTCTTTCTTCGTAAACTGAATCGGGGACGGAGGACATTCAACACTACGTCTCTCTCTCTCTCGCTCTACCTCCTCCACCCTCTCCTCCATCCTTTTCCCACCTCTCCGGCTGATGCTAGGACCACATCCGAGGTTCCATCATGTGTGACTGTTTCCATATAGCGTTCCCAAACTGGCACGCAGCATCTTCAGGACCCGGTGGGCAATATTTCTGTCTGTTTGTTTGTTTGTTTATGTATTTGTGTCTGTGTGTTTTGATTTCGGTCTCTCGCAGTTCTCGTTTTGGGCACCAGGGTTCAGTAGAGATTTGTGCGGTGTTGATGTGCTCTGATGCTGATGCAGAGTGAGGAAGCTGACCTGCAGTGGGGATGGGTGTGTCTGCAGTCTCTCCTTCTCTCTCTCCTTCTTTCTCTCCTTCTCTCTCTCCTCCTGCTGTTGCTCAGGCAGAAGCTGTGAGCCATAAAAAGGTTGTGACATAAATCAAAGTGGAAAAAAAAAAAGAAGAGGTGCCAGACTTGCCCTGGGGTAAAGAGGAAATATGATAATGCAAGAAAGTTTAAATTAGAAATGTCGACGGAGAAATATATGGAACATTTAGGTTTTGACAAGACACTTCTCATCCGGTTTTACCTTTCCTTCCAAAGTTACAGTTTCAGTCTATTTGACCTCTATAACAAATTTGTTTTTTGGGTACATAGTTTTAAAGGGTAAGCCAAAACAACCAATTATAACTAATTATATATATTTTTTAAACTATAATCACACTTTAAATTTTACATTTTTGAAGCAGGGTAAGCCACCTGCATGTCTCCATGGAAATTATACTGCTTTTCCTATAATATTCCACAGTATGGCATTCAGCTTATTCAGCTCCAGGTGTTTTTGTTGCAGAAATCACCAGTTTGTATCCATGGAGACAGATTATTTTAACACCACACTATGGATCATTCCAGGCAAGCAGGTGACATAGCTTTTCACCTCCAGGAAAGTTACATAGTGAGTCTTTATAAACAATGATAACATAAAATAGATGTTGGTATCCCCCTGAGGACAGGCTTGGTCCTTTCAAAATCTATTCAAATCCAGTACGTAGAAAATGCTTATGTTTATCCTGCTATTAATGCAAAGGAAACAATGACTTTAACCTATATTTTATTACATTTTAGTCTTATAAAATGGCTTCTCGAGGTTGATCTTTGGGTGTCTCTTGTCTCTCAACATGTTGCTGCAAGAATCCACTTTGTTTGTGACTAAGCGATTTCCAGATTTGCCGAGCAGCAGTTTGAATTTATTGCGCTCGCATCAAACTTGAGCGTTAATGACGACAAACAAGGCTTCAAACCATAACTGATGCGATAATGATAAGATAAGATAAGACTTTATTGATGTCACACAGAAGGAGATGAGAAATGTACTTGCCACAGTAGCCCCAGACATGATTTCATTCACTTTAAACTTTGCACCGCAGCTTTGAAACACTAAACTGAAACCCTCCAGAGTGTGGATATAGTCCCAGAGCTGTTTGTATTTTTGAGCCAGACGTGGTAAAAAACACTCAGTAGTGATGGGAGAGCACGCCGGAAGCAGAGAAGTGATTAAAAACCTGAATGTTCATGCCAAGTATTGATTTTCTGAACTGTTACAGGGAATAAACTGTAATATTATGCAAATAGAGAAAATGAGAATACATATTTTTGGCACTTTTGAATAGATCTTGGGGAAAATGGTAGATTTTTGTGTGAAGTGAGTAAATATTTAATTTAAAAAGTTTGTTTCGATATGCCAGGAAGAGTGTAATGACTATGCACAATTGTACTAAAATGTATTCAAATAAACTATTGTGTTAAAAGTATAAAGGAGCATAAAGTCACTCAATAACACTTCAGAGGGTTCACGACCAGCTTGTCTCCATGGAGATGTTATTGCTTTGCCTTGAATGTTCCATAGTATGACTTAAAAACATTTCCATCTAGCATTTTTTCATTACAGGTGCTTATACTGCTCAAAAATACAATAATTTCTTCTGTGAATAGGGGCGCCTCTCCACAGATCTGAACTCTCTCGTGATTGAGAGGTTTAATCTATAGTGTGGAACATTCTAGTCAAAGGAGAATTCATGTTTTTTTACAATCTGAGCCTTATTTCGGTAATAAAACAAGTTGTTTTACTCACCCATAGCACTTTGGTGTCATATGGAGCACTTCCGGAGATGTTTTAGATTAGCGATATCCGTAATGTGAGTTCTCGGGGCAAATGTTTGCGGTCTCCAAATAACACAAACTTTAGCACTTTTCAAATCATAGAAGCTCAATGTCTTAGTCTACACTTTCGTTTGAGTCAAAAGTGGCCTGTAATCTGAGATTTATCCATAGTTTCGAGTAGATGAGGAGGCCAGTGCGCATGTGCAGAGTCACAGTTTATTTCCCTCTCAGCTCCCGGGACCCAAACATGAAACGCAAAACTCTAAATTATGGATAAATCTCGGATTACAGGCCACTTTTGACTCAAACGAAAGTGTAGACTAAGACATTGAGCTTCTATGATTTGAAAAGTGCTAAAGTTTGTGTTATTTGGAGACCGCTCGGGGCATATGTTATATCGCAAATCTAAAACATCTCTGGAAGTGCTCCATATGACACCAAAGTGCTATGGGTGAGTAAAACAACTTGTTTTATTACCAAAATAAGGCTCAGATTGTAAAAAAAACAAAAAAAAAAAACGTTAATTCTCCTTTAATATCTCCATGGAAACAAGCACTTGGCAGACCCTCCACTAGAAATGTTACACAGTGCAGCTTTAAACTTAAAAAAAAGAAAGAAAAAAAAAGGGACCAAGGACCCCCTGAAATGTTCAGTTTGTCTGTTACTGGGGAGTGCAATTCATTAATAATAATAAAAAAAAAAAGAACTGCACTTATGATCAATAACAAAATGAGTGTAATAACATTAAAATATTCATAAATCTTGGATTATACAGAAGTTGGCCCACACTGCCCCACACTCATTAAAGTAGAATTAAAGGTTTTTTTTTTTACAATCTGAGCCTTATTTCGGTAATAAAACAAGTTGTTTTACTCACCCATAGCACTTTGGTGTCATATGGAGCACTTCCAGAGATGTTTTAGATTAGCGATAGCTGTAGCGCTAATATATGCCCCGAGTGGTCTCCAAATAACACAAACTTTAGCACTTTTCAAATCATAGAAGCTCGATGTCTACAGTTTTGTTTGAGTCAAAAGTGGCCTGTAATCCGAGATTTATCCATAATTTACAGCTTTGTGTTTCATGTTTGGGTCCCGGGAGCTGAGAGCAAAATAAGCTGTGACTCTGCACATGGGCACTGTCCTCATCTACTCGAAACTATGGATAAATCTCGGATTACAGGCCACTTTTGACTCAAACGAAAGCGTAGACTAAGACATCGAGCTTCTATGATTTGGAAAGTGCTAAAGTTTGTGTTATCTGGAAGTGCTCCATATGACACCAAAGTGCTATGGGTGAGTAAAACAACTTGTTTTATTACCGAAATAAGGCTCAGATTGTAAAAAACGTGAATTCTCCTTTAATCATGGTAATAATAGCTACTAGAATAATAGTTTTTAAAGATTTGGGGTTTGAATTCTGACCCAAATAACCATCATTTAGATTTTTTTTTCGTAATCAAGCACTGCTACCAATCACACATACATAAGAACAGTATTTATATTTAACCTTGGCGTTTTGAAGAGAGGAGAGGAGGGATGCAGTGTAGTTACATCCAGACTCATCACATATTCATAACTCGTCAGCAGCTCTTGTACGATTTTCCACATTCCTGATTCTCTTCTTACTTTAATTACACAACTCTGGAGAAGACGGTTTGTGCTTTGAGAGGATTCAAGCGACACCCAAGGTCAAAAGAGAGGAAAGTGAATTAACGGTCTGGAAATAAGGTTTAGAGAAGGGGATTGTAAAAACAGAAGAAGATTTTAATTAGAATTACACTAATTAAACTGTGAAGCTGGAATGTATTGTCATGAAAGATTAGGTTCCAATTTGCCAGGTGCAGATGTTTTTTTGGTACAGTGGATTTATTTTAAAGAGATTAATCATTGGTTAAAGAAAAGTCATTTTGAATTTATTGTTTTAATACGGGTTGGTGAGTTACATCTCTTACATTTCCAAAAAGCAGGACTAGAATGGAAACAAAATTATGAAATCAAATTTTTAAAAAATTCTGAGGCCAAAATTGGAAGGTGAACTGTGAAATTTATATATTAGGAATTATTCTCGTGGACCCAATCTTGTATCTCTGTGAAACTGGTACTAATAAAATAGTTAAAGGAAAAGTAACGTTTTTTACAATTTGAGCCTTATTTCGGTAATAAAACAAGTTGTTTTACTCACCCATAGCACTTTGGTGTCACATGGAGCATTTCCAGAGATGTTTTAGATTAGAGTTAGGCTAACGCCATTAGCCTAGCGCGACTTATAGCCATAGCTTGGGGCATTCCCCGAGCATGTTATATGCCCCGTGTGGGCTCCAAATAACACAAACTTTAGCACTTTTCAAATCATAGAAGCTCGATGTCTTTAGTCTACGATTTTGTTTGGTCAAAAGTGGCCTGTAATCCGAGATCTCCGGAAGTGCTCCATATGACACCAAAGTGCTATGGGTGAGTAAAACAACTTGTTTTATTACCGAAATAAGGCTCAAATTGTAAAAAAAAAACGTTACTTTTCCTTTAACAAATGGATAGTTTAAACATAAAAAAGGTTGATAAAAAACTTTACTGAGAAAATAACTAAAAATGTAATAAAAAAGTTGAATAATTTGAAAAAATATATCTCACTTGATGTACTGAAGTAAACGGACCATTACTACAACCACTGATTAGTATGTGGCCATACCTGCCTGTCAAAGCCTGATCCCATCAGATCTCAGAAGCTAAGCAAGGCAGGGCCTGGTTAGTACTTGGATGGGAGACCGCTGGGAATTCCAGGTGCCACAGTGGGGCGCCAGTCACAAAAAACTGTCGTAGTGTCCTTAGGCAAGACACTTCACCCACATTGCCTAGGATGAAAGTGGAGTGTGTGTGAGTGCTGGAGGTGGTCGGATGGGCTGATGGCGCAGATTGGCAGCCTCGCTTTCCGTCAGTCTGCCCCAGGGCAGCTGTGGCTACAGAAAGTAGCTTACCACCCCCAAGTGTGGAGTGAATGAACAATGAACAATGAACTGTAAAGCGCTTTGGGTGTCATGAAAGGCGCTATATAAATGCAATTAATTATTATTACGAAAAGGGTCTCCTGTCTAATTTGTAATTGAGATAATATTATATACTATACTTTCTGGAGCAACATTTAAAAAGTAAAAATATGTTGTGCTTGGTTATAATAACAATAGTTTAATTAGTATTAATAAAGACTTGATCCATACTCAAATAGTTTATTAACAATGACTAGTTTGCCCTCTCCGGGTGGGTGGAGAGTCCTTGCCTCAAGTGGAGGAGTTCAAGTATCCCGGGGTCTTGTTCTTGAGTGAGGGGAGGATGGAGCGTGAGATTGACAGGCGGATCGGTGCAGCGTCGGCAGTGATGTGGTCACTGTACCGGACCGTTGTGGTGAAGAGGGAGCTGAGCCAAAAAGCAAAGCTCTCAATTTACCGGTCAATCTACGTTCCTCCCCTCACCTATGGTCATGAGCTCTGGGTAATGACCGAAAGGACGAGATCGCGGATACAAGCGGCCGAAATGAGTTTCCTCCGCAGAGTGTCCGGGCGCACCCTTAGAGATAGAGTGAGGAGCTCGGTCACACAGGAGGAGCTCGGAGTAGAGCCGCTGCTTCTCCACGTGGAGAGGAGCCAGCTGAGGTGGCTCGGGCATCTGTTCCGGATGCCTCCTGGTCGCCTCCCTCGGGAGGTGTTCCGGGCATGTCCCACCGGGAGGAGGCCCCGGGGAAGACCCAGGACCCGCTGGAGGGACTATGTGTCCCGGCTGGCCTGGGAACGCCTTGGGGTCCCCCTGGAGGAGCTGGAGGAAGTGTCCGGGGTGAAGGAGGTCTGGGCGTCCCTGCTTAGACTGTTGCCCCACGACCCGGCCCCGGATAAGCGGAAGAAAATGGATGGATGGATAGTTTGTAGCTTTAATTAATACTAATGCTAACCTCTTAATTAGGTTCAAAGCCTGAATCATTCTTTATGAGTTAAAGCTGCACTACGTCACTTTTTAGGTTGGCGGTCTGCTACTATGGAGATGCTATTGCTTTGCCTGTAATGTTCCACAATATTGTATTAAACTTTTATCAGATGCACTTATTCAATTATGGGTATTTTTTATTGCTCAAAAACAGCTTTGAATAATTCATTGTGACTGGGACTGGGGTCTTCACAGATCTCTCCTCTAAATTCGCCAGGTGGCTTGTTTCTATGGAGACTGAAAAATTGAATGTCATACTTTGGAATACTGGAGGTAACGCAATAGTATTTCCATGGAGACAAGTAGCTGATGGGCCCCCTACTAGAAAAGTTCCACAGTGCACCCTTAAGTCTTTGTTCATCGACTCTTCAGGCTAATGAAGCTGTAGTTCCAGTGGCCCTCGGTGTCTCACTTCTTCCCTGTAGTTCTTGTTGCTGTGAAGAGTCCATGTTCAGGTGGACTCTGCCTGTCCAGTGTAAATTATTCATTTTGACTCGATTGGACCAGCAGCACTATCACCTGCACACTCCTGATTTATTCATGCAAACGGCTCATTTGTGATTTCCTCGTTTGGCATTTTGTGCATATTTTGTGAACATGAAGAGCCTAATATGATTAAAGCATATGATGTCTGTGGAGCGTTCACCCGTGAGGTCATGGATGCCACTGGTTAAAGATTTCACCCTGGATAATGGATGTAATATCCGTTATTTCTGCACTGCAGTCTCCTCTGTGGAGTGGCACGATAGGACTTTAGTGTAAGATAGGTTTAATAAAAAGTTTTGGGTTTTTTTTTTCCTGCTTTTTGTAACAATATAATGAACTTAAATCTATAAACAAAAAATCTATATAGGCCATACAATTTTTAATCATTCAGTAAGCTTTAAAACAATCCTTGAGTTTGCATTATAATGAACTAAAATAAGACATAAGTATTCTCATTAATAACTTTTCCCCCCTAATATTTTAGATTGTAGACTACAATAGAACCATGCAGTGGATGTCTACATACATGACTTTTTTTTCTTTCAAGAAAAAACTATTATTTAAATTAGTTTAAATCATTATTATTATTATTAGGCCCGAGCGCTAAAGCGTGGGGCCTATTGTTTCCGCGTGCGCAGAAACAGAGGGTGAAGCGCTCTCCCGTTTTTAAGCACCTGGCACTCATGTCAACGACTGATGCCCGCTGACATGGCACGGTGGCACCGCCCGTGAACGCGATGGCAGCAAAATTGTAAAAGCGCTCTCCCTTTTCCAAACACTCAATGCCACACTATAGTGACACTCATGGCATCCAATAGCACAGACTGGCACTGCCCATTGCCGCAAAAGCGGCATAATTGTAATCGTTAACCATCGTAAACGCCAAAAATGTGTATTGGGCAAGTGAGTAATCGATGAGGTCAATGACGAGCGCGTCCCCAAGGGCGCGTTACTGCACGTCGCGTCCAGTAACGCGCCCTTTCCATAGGTGGTACTATATTGTTATTGTTCTGGTTTTTCTTATTCTTATATTATATTATATTATTATTATTTTTCCGACCACTTTTTTCAAGGTTCGGGTACTTCCCATCGACGAAAACTCACGAAATTTTCCTGCCCTCATATTTTAACGAACTTCTCCTCGGGTTTTTGACCTAGACTCACCAGAATTGTGCTGTATCATCTAGACAAGTGGGACATTAAAAGTTATTAAAAGCGTTCTAAAAGATTAAACGATGTTTCCGTGACAACGCCACAAATTTCGGGTTCGTTTTTGCAGCTCGCCATCAAATTTCGACAAGCAATAATTCCCGCATACTTTGACGGATTTCACTCAAACTTTAATCGTTGGTGGACACCCCGGCCTTGAACAGATTGATATCAGAAAATGTAAAATGGGCACTATAGCGCCACCTAGGGAGATTGCATGGAAGTGCAAAAATTTACTTTGTCGTAGACATACCAAATTTGGTACACACATTCATGACAGGGTCTCGATCAAAAAACTCAATGAGGCCCCCACGCCATCTCCCATCATGTTGCCATGGTAACAGGCCAAACATCTGTCCTCGCCAATGGGACACACAGCAAAAACTTTGTCATAGCCAAACCAAATTTGGTACACAGATGCATCATGGGAATAGGAACAAAAAAGTATATAATGCTAGGCAACCAACAGGAAGTCGGCCATATTGGACAGACCATGTGACCTGGTGGCGAAGGCACCATTTCCTGTCAAAAGGCACATTAGCGCCCCCAACTGGTACCCCAACTGAGACATACATAAAATTATAATGGACAAAATAACGCTGCCCAAAAAGAGAACAGTTTGTGTGCCACAGCGACCACAGGCCAACTGGCCTAGAAAAAAGGGGAGGAAAATGGCGCATTAGCGCCACCCCCCTGCAAATGCAAGCGAGGGCCGATCATCGCCGATCACAGCTATATTTATTATTATTATTGTTGTTGTTAGTAATAATAATAATAATAATAATAATAATAATAATAATAATAATAATAATAATAATTATTATTATTATTATTATTATTATTATTATTATTATTATTATTATTATTATTATTATTATAAAACGTATTGCAATATTAATAATATCATAATTTTATATTGTATTGTGAAATTTAAGTCTGAAATCCTCTGTCTACACCAGGGCTGCAATTATTTTACTAGTCAAAAAAATCATCAGTGATAAGTTATTTAAGAACTATAGTCAACTGGTCAGACAATTATTTCTTCTTTCAAAACACATTTTTCACGAAATAACAATTAAAATATGCTGAATGAAGACTTATGTTGATTATTTACAAATAAAGTGTATTATTAATGAAAATCAAAATAATAACTAATAATAATACATTTTATTTATATAGCGCTTTTCATGACACTCAAAGATGCTTCACAGAGCAATACAATACAATAGGTCCATAAAAGAGTCAAAATAAAACAAAATGAATAAAAATAGCAAATAATTTAATTTTTTTTTAACATTTGAATTCAATAATGCCTCTGAGTTTGTTATTAAAGGGTCTTTTCATATGTGTTTTAGAGTCTGTATAGCCCAGATAATGAAAATACGACTAGGATTATTGTTATAGTTGATGAACGGATGAATGGTTGCAGCACTAGTTTACACTAATGTTGTTTATCTGCATTGACTGGGGCGAGTTGGTTGTCACATGGCCTACGCAACGATTTAGTGTGTCGAGGTAATTCTACTCTAGTGTGATGTGCTGTTTACTTCCGAGCTCCAGATCGACACATGGACGTGTTTGCAAACATCTGAACAGTGCTGACCCTGGACAGAGCGTCTGTGCTCATGTCGTGGGAATCGACACTAAACCAAACTACGATGGGACGTTTGTGTCAGAGAGATTGATTGAAAGCATGCGCCTTCACAGTCCCATGTTCGTGTAATCCATGCAGAAAATCTAATAGTGTTTTTTTCTCTCTCAAATCTCATTACAAATTTGGTTCCAAACAAGCCGCCTTTTCAGTAGAAGGGGTGAGTCTGTGTACGACTCTCTGGTCTTTCTTTCCAACACTAATAACAGACGAGTTGTTTTTTCGGTAAATAGATGTTGTATTTTATTCTCTTCTATGTTAAAGTGCCTATGACAGGTTAGACAACTCATTTCGCTAAGACACAGATCATTATATTTAAGATTTTTGTAGAAACATTCACACCCGTTTCCCAATTTGGACATTTTTTGGGTTTAAAATTTTGGTTCTTGTTTGAAATCGTGGCATCATACGAGGGAATTCTATAACTGTTACCTAGCAAAACTCCTCTAATGTACACAGAGATTATTTACCAACAAATATATGTAGTACACGCCTTTATTTTGTTGAAATCATATTTAAAGTATCAGAAAAAAAATGTTTCTTGAATAAATTGTGCTAAACTCTTTTGGCTAACTCTTTTGGCTAACACTCTACTTCCTGTAATGTTTTTCTACTTTTCTTCACAATTGTTTCTTCATTGGAGTAACAGTATCATTTATATTTACAATAATTATAATGCCACCAAATGAAATTTAAATCAGAGAATCATGCAAGAATGACAACTTCGCACTTCAGTTTCTTCAAACGGGTGCGTTGGAGGTGAGGGAGCAGACCCAGAACATACGAGGAGAAAAAAGACGCACTCTGTCGTACTTGCAAAATGAGATATTTATTGAGATATGCAACGTTTCGGCCCTAGGCTTTCATCAGGCAAAATGAATGAAGGAATGAATGCCTGATGAAGGCCTAGGGCCGAAACGTTGCATAACTCAATAAATCTCACATTTTTCAAGTAAGACGGAGTGCGAAATCCGAAAATCATAAATCTGTCATACACAAAATAAATGTTAAACTTATGTTAAATGTTAAACTGCCTAAACCCCTCCGGTCTGCAAAAAAAATGTGTAATTTTTGTGTTATTCTTAAATCACTATAACATAATTAAAGGAGAATTAACGTTTTTTACAATCTGAACCTTATTTCGGTAATAAAACAAGTTGTTTTACTCACCCATAGCACTTTGGTGTCATATGGAGCACTTCCGGAGATGTTTTAGATTAGCGATAGCCGTAGCGCGAGTTCTAGCCGTAGCTCGGGGCATGTAATATATGCCCCGTGCAGTCTCCAAATAACACAAACTTTAGCACTTTTCAAATCATAGAAGCTCGATGTCTTAGTCTACGCTTTCGTTTGGTCAAAAGTGGCCTGTAATCCGAGATTTATTCATAGTTTTGAGTAGATGAGGACGCCAGTGCGCATGTGCGGAGTCACAGTTTATTTCACTCTCAGCTCCCGGGACGCAAACATGAAACGCAAAACTGTAAATTATGGATAAATCTCGGATTACAGGCCACTTTTGACTCAAACGAAAGCGTAGACTAAGACATTGAGCTTCTATGATTTGAAAAGTGCTAAAGTTTGTGTTATTTGGAGACCGCTCGGGGCATATATTATATGGGGCATATAATATATGCCCCGAGCTACGGCTAGAACTCGCGCTACGGCTATCGCAAATCTAAAACATCTCTGGAAGTGCTCCATATGACACCAAAGTGCTATGGGTGAGTAAAACAACTTGTTTTATTACTGAAATAAGGCTCAGATTGTAAAAAAAATGTTAATTCTCCTTTAATGCTTATGCCAATGACCAAAGAAAACAAACTTACTAACTGGTGGGATAGAGGGAGCCGTGTATGGCCAGGTGCTTTAACACAAACTGGAGCAAAGCGCTTACATAAGGGAGCATCTGAGGACACACTGCTAATAAAACACTTTTATGACACTTGGAAAAAGTCAGGTTCTATCACATAAGGACTACTGGACCTTTTTAATAATGATTTGCAATTTTATAAGCAACAGTGGCATTGAGGGAGGATGGGTCAAATGCAGAGGACAAATAACCCCATGGACACACTTTACACACACCTTACTTAATAACTCTTTCTAATTTCTAGAAATGTCTCATTTCTAATTTTCCAATTTGTATTAAATCAAATTTCTTCATGAAATATGTATGTAACTTACCTTCTCAGGGCAAATTATTGAGTCTAGACATCCCAGGTATTCCATGTTTCAAAAAAGCTGAAACAAAATATATGATTATTAATGCAAATTAGTTCATTTCAAAATGCCTGCTTTGGAATACAGTGAACCCTCGTTTATCGCGGGGGTTAGGTTCCAGAAATAGCCCGCAATAAGTGAAATCCGCGAAGTAGGACAATTTTATATTTTACAATTATTCTACATGTTTTAAGGCTGAAAACGCTTCACCAGACACATTATACACCTTTCTGAGACTGGTATTAACATTTTTCTCTTGTTTAAACACTCAAACTTTTGTAGATTTTCATTAAAATATATTAATAGTGGGGGGGGGCACGTGACACGCGGACACGTGTGCGCGGACACGTGCGCGCGGACACGTGTGTTTGTTTTGGTACCACATATCCATGCCATGTGCGAAAGTCGAGTGGAAAGCGACCTGGATATCATTTTGGGCAAGACTCAAGCCAATGCTAACAGTGCCAAACCGCTAACAGACGCCTCTGAGCACCAGTCCTCACCACAAGACCAGGTAAGACCAACCTGCGCTCACAAGAGTTGGTTGCATTTCACCCCGGCTCCAAAATCAGACCGCTATCAATGCGTCGCCAATACTCCACAGCTCTCTAGGACGGGGTCGGGTTCGTTCTCTCAGCGTGACGGGGAAGAGCCACTGTCTCCTCTGTGCGCGCGAGTGTCCTCCCCCGCTGCGGCTCCCTCGGACGCCGCGCGGCCAGGCGCCAGGCCCGTCCATGTTGATTCTTGGCTCTTCCATTTGTCCGGCTCGCACTCTCTTCCATGGCTCGTGCAAGTAAACAAAGGCCACACCTCCTGTCACCCAGGCGCTCTCGTGAAGGACATCAGAGACTCTGTCCCTACCATCCCTGGTCTAGACCTGGTTTAGTCCTGGTTTACACCTGGTTTAGTCCTGGTTTAGACCTGCTTTAGACCTGGTTTAGTCCTGGTCTAGTCTCTTAGCTAATCAGGGCGCAGGACAGAATGTTACACTGTAAAAAAAAGTTACACTATAAAAAAAATTGAAAAAAAAAAAAAAAAAAAAATTGGAAAAAAAAATCCGCGAAACAGCGAGGCCGCGAAGAGTGAACCGCGATACAGCGAGGGTTCACTGTAACTGTAGTTTTCCATTTTCTGGCCTTTCCTCTTATTAATACTCTTTGTATTATCATCTCTCATAAACTGCACGCATGAATTTTGCAGTTTCATTAGAGCCTTATGCATTTCCTATGAGAGTTTTTGGCAACCATTTTTCACATTCTATTGCATAAACTTTAAATCTTATTCTGTATTTATTTATTTATTGTAAGTGAAAAATAATGCTAAAAAGTAGATAGTTCAGTGGTAATTAAATAAGCCATCAATTACTCAACAATGTTAACTTACAATACACACATTTTAGTGTTACAGTTCGTGCAGAAACATGATTTTACTGTTAATGATTATCAATACCACAAAACAATCCAATCCACTTTTATTCACAATATCCAGATTGATGAAAACAAACTTTCTGAATGAATGAATCAATGTTATTGTTATTTAAACCGAGATAAAAGGAGCACTTTGCATTTAGGTTTAATTTGAGAATTTATTTAGTTTTTTTTTAAATTCACAACTTTAAAGATCCCATGACATGGTACTTCTTGATGCTTTTATATGGCTCCTTAATGGTTCCCTAATACTGTAAATGAATCCTTCTTCAAAATCAACACTCAGTGCATGAGAAACAGAGATAAGATGAGAAAGAGTCATAAATATCTCTCTCAAACACTTTATTCTGGGCGTTGTTGCTTGAATGCAAATGAGGAGAAAAGAGATGGCCAATAGTAGAGGGTGGGGGCGTGGCCAAACGCTCCGCTCTCGCTCTGAGCGCTCAGCTGATCCATTTCCTTGTTTTTGCACGGGGGGAGAGATTTGTAGCGTTCCATTGAAAAATAAACACATTTCCACATAAAATAAAATTAAGCCACTGCTGTTCAAAGGTCCAGAGGCTCAGATAAAGGACTTCCGAGCCTAGAAACACTCGGACGTGCCTCCAGGCAAATAAAAAAACGCATTTCGCATTGCCTAGCGCATTCGCAGTCCAAACTCTCTGGGCGTGATTTACAGAGACGCTGAGTACAGACAGACGGGGGTGGAACTGCATTTGCATTTCTTTTTTCGATCTGACGTCAATAAGGTGCCTTGTTCAAACTCGCCCGTTTGAGCTCCGATTTTTTGTAACGCAGAAAAGGATCGCAACTGCTCAGTTTAGACATTTCACAACTTTTAACCATGGGGGGGCTAAACAGGGTAGGGGAGCTCACATTAACGTTCAAAAACCTCAGAAAGTGAAAATTTCATGCCATGGGACCTTTAATTCTAAACTTTAACTGTGATCTATATACATACGATTATCAATAAACCAAAGAATCTTGAAATCCATCCATCCATCTTCTTCCGCTTTTCCATTTCTGGGTCACGGAGGCAGCAGTCTGGGCAGCACTGGGGGGCGAGGTGGGGCTAACTGACCTTTCACAAACAGCCTATATCATTTGTCAAATAACATGTTGATTAAAAAGGTTTATAATGACAAACAGAAATCTCTCTTGACGCCTTAAGAATCAAGCGTTTTAGTAATATAACCTTTATCAATCAAAAACGAGAAATGTCAGCAATAAGACCACAGAAGCTTCGTCCGATGTTTGAGTTTGCTTGTAAATCGTGTTGGCGCGGGTCATGAGTGTAGTTGTAATTTAAATGTTGTACAGCAGTGTAATGGCCTCTTCCTCTCCTCATCGATATGAGCCGACACAGACCACGCCCAAATGCAGCGCTGCAGTGAGTGCGCTCTGCTGAATATGCACCGCCATCTGCTCCTTCAACCCTTATGCCCCAATAATATGACTGGCATCAGCGTGAACTACCAAGCAGGAAGTAATGAATATTTATGACTATTTATATTATGTGATGTACTCAGTTAAACAGGATAATTACACTGGTTTGTATCCAGATTTCTTGAGCGGTGCAAATGCTTTTGAGAGCTCCGCTGCACCCCAGTGGCATATGAATTGCCAAAGAAGGACTGAGATGTTTAATGCGCTGGACATCTGTGAGAGATAGAGATCTATTATTCAGTTATGTCGAACAGCGTTTCATTCTGTTTAAAGCTCAGAGCACACAGAGCAGCTGAGGCAGCACACATGACGCAGAGTCCAAGACTTTACTTCAGTAAATGTTTTTAAAATCTGGTTTGTTTCAGCTTCCTGAAGGAATATAAGACAGGAAGCTGATTTACTGTCAGATTACCAGAACACTTTCTGGTAATCTGCTTTGGGGATGGGTAAGACTTGTTTTATAACACTCCTGCTTTGCCAGGAGTGTGTAAGTGGAGTATTACATTAAACTTATCTCCATGGAGACAACCAGGTGACATCATCAGGCCAATTTAAAGATCCCATGACATGGTACTTCTTGATGCTTTTATATGGCTCCTTAATGGTTCCCTAATACTGTAAATGAATCCTTCTTCAAAATCAACACTCAGTGCATGAGAAACAGAGATAAGATGAGAAAGAGTCATAAATATCTCTCTCAAACTCTTTATTCTGGGCATTGTTGCTTGAATGCAAATGAGGAGAAAAGAGCTGGCCAATAGTAGAGGGTGGGGGCGTGGCCAAACTCTCCGCTCAGAGCCCACAGCTGATCCATTTCCTTGTTTTTGCACGGGGGAGAGATTTGAAGCGTTCCATTGAAAAATAAACACATTTCCACATAAAATAAAATTAAACCACTGCTGTTCAAAGGTCCAGAGGCTCAGATAAAGGACTTCCGAGCCTAGAAACACTCGGACGTGCCTCCAGGCAAATAAAAAAACGCATTTCGCATTGCCTAGCGCATTCGCAGTCCAAACTCTCTGGGCGTGATTTACAGAGACGCTGAGTACAGACAGACGGGGGTGGAACTGCATTTGCATTTCTTTTTTCGATCTGACGTCAATAAGGTGCCTTGTTCAAAATCGCCCGTTTGAGCTCTGATTTTTTGTAACGCAGAAAAGGATCGCAAATGCTCAGTTTAGACATTTCACAACTTTTAACCATGGGGGGGGCTAAACAGGGTAGGGGAGCTCACATTAACGTTCAAAAACCTCAGAAAGTGAAAATTTCATGCCATGGGACCTTTAAAGGTCAGATCTGTGGAGAAGCAAGCACACTCACAGTAAGAATGCATGTTTTTCATTGTATTTTTGAGCAGTAAAAGCATGAATTCAATAAATGCAAGACGCCATGCTGAAAACCATTCCAGACAAAGCAATAACATTTCCAGAGAGACAAGCAGATGGCAAATGGCACATTACACTACTACTAATAATATTACATGGACTACTTATTGATTTAGTTGTAAACTGCCAATCATCCATTCGCTGTTCTACCACTAGGTGTGGTAACTCTGCTCAGCTTTGAAGGAGGAATGCATGTAGGGGATGTCCACAGTCTGGTCCAGGAGCCAGTCACATTGAGTCTTTAAAAACACATTGTTCACTTTGGGAGTGACTCAGGCTCGGGCCAATTATGAAGAGCACAAACCTAAAGGCTTGAAAGTGCACGCCTTCTTTGTCCATCTGAATCAATAAGTTTAGACACAGTCACACTCAAACCAGGAATGTTCAGGAGCAGCTTGGACATTGGGCAATTAGCAACACGGATTATAACTGGTTTACATTCAGATTTACACAACAGGAGGTAAGTCAGATGAATAAGAGGATGAAAAAGACTGGGGTAGATAGAGTTTTTTTGGACATTATACTGTTGTTCTTTATTATTGAATTATAAATCATTGTAAGGTGATGGGGAGAAGTCCTAAATAAACATCCAACCTTTCACAACATGTCTAGACTGTGGTGTGTTTATATTGTAAATATCTTGGGCTCAGACAAATGGTTTCTGGTGTTTTTTCTAATGTGATTACTACAAAAACAGAGCTTGTATGGTTCACATGATGTTCAAAATTGACTTTCATGTGTTTTAAACTACGCTATAATGGTGTTTCCTCATCATTAGTTTGGTATTTTGATTCATGCATGTTTGAGTAATCCTGTATTGTCCAACAGTTGAGGCTGGAGTGCTCAAACAATTCCACTATTTTCACCTACCCCCTATCTACACCCACAGCTCTATTTGAAACAAAAGAAAACAAAATACAAAACAAAACAAAACAAAAAACACACACACAGAATGCAGGTTATACATATTTTATTAAATAATGCCACCTAACCTTATTTTAACAATAAAAATAAAAATGTGCTTCTTGCCACAGTGAAGTTTCACTATGAAAAGGTGGGGCTTTCTTATTTTATTTTATTTTTTTTCAGTTTTGCAGTTTCAATCAGACTTCAGTCAATAGACCTGTTTGGATGACTATTGCAGTTTACAATGAGCAAAAAGTGAAAAATCACATATCTTCTTTAAAGTTGTATGTTGAATCAACAACTCCCTGATCCGGCTGTATCCTGTTTTAAATGTTTTCTAATGCACTTAGGAGGCTGAGAGCTCTTCACATGACATGCATTAAGACAGAGGGTGGGGTGGTCAAGCGGTGGGACTCACGTAAACTCCAGGTTCAGTCGACTGTAACTAAATAAACCTGGGCCAAAAAATCTGCAAAAATGTTTTGCTCTTAAAGAGAACATTTATCATTTGAGAGGTTATGGAAACTTCATTTTGCCCAATGTTAGAACCACTCGTAAATGTTTCTGTGTGACTGTATGTGGGGTAAAAATGTGGATTGCTCTGGATTTACAGCAAAAGCTCTGCCAAAATATTCACAAATTTAAGTTCTTGTATAAAGACATGGTCTGGTCTGAATACAGAGAGAGAAACGAGTTTGAATGAATCGTCAGATGGCACCTTTCTCTATCAGTTGTGTTTGGGGTTTTTTTGTACAAGAATGGAATTTGCCTTTTTGTATTTGTTTTTGTGTTTCTTTCAACTGAACTGATAAAGAAGCTAACTGATAATTTAAGTTATGTTTTGGAAGACAGAGGTGAGATTTAATAAGTTTTCTTCTTCCCACTCCTTTTCGAGCAAAAAGAAAAGACAAATGTATTTGACTGTACAGTGAACCCTCGCTCTATCGCGGTTCACTTTTCGCGGCCTCGCTGTTTCGCAGATTTTTTTTCAATTTTTTTTTTCAATTTTTTTATTTTATTTTTATAGTGTAACTTTTTTTTTTACAGTGTAACATTGTGTCCTGCGTCTAAACCTGGACTAAACCACGTCTAGACCAGAACTAAACCAGGCCTAGACCAGGTCTAAACCTGGACTGGCCCTGGACTAAACCGGGACTAGACCAGGTCTAAACCGCTCTTTGCTGGTTTCGTGCGGCTGTTTTGTGGCTCGGGCTGAGAGCACGCGGTCCGGGCACGGCGGTTATATCTCATGCTCACGGTGTCGCGCCGGTCACATTTCTCTGTCACGGATTTGTCCACGATGAGGGGTGCACGTGTGGAGCTTCTCCAAGGGGTTGGTGCACGTCGCATCGCGTCCAGGGACGTGGCGGTGCTCCTCGCACACAGGCGGGGCTTCCGGGGCCATGTCTCTCTCCACGCGTCACTCTTAATACATTTTGTTGAAAATCTACAAAAGTTTGAGTGTTTAAACAAGAGAAAAGTGTGAGAAAATGTGTGTGTATGTGTGTGTGTGTTTGTGTGTGTGTGTGTGTGTGTGTGTGTGGCGTTTTTAACCTTAAAACATGTAGAATAATTGTAAAACTAGAGGGACTAGACCGGAACTAGACCAGGACTAAACCAGGACTAAACCAGGACTAGGCCAGGTCTAAACCAGGACTAGGCCAGGTCTAAACCAGGACTAGGCCAGGTCTAAACCAGGACTAGGCCAGGTCTAAACCGGGATTAAATCTTTGCCTTGTTTCGTGACGAGCGTACCCCCCTACCCCCACCCACCCCCCGCTTCTATTAATACATTTTGATGAAAATCTACGAAAGTTTGAGTGTTTAAACAAGAGAGAAAAGTGAGAAAATGTTAATTCCAGTCTGAGAAAAGTGTATAATGTGTGTGGTGAGGCATTTACAGCCTTAAAACATGTAGAATAATTGTAAAATATAAAGTTGTCCTACTTCGCGGATTTCACTTATTGCGGGCTATTTCTGGAACCTAACCCCCGCGATAAACGAGGGATTACTGTATATTGGTTACCTGTATTTATTTCCTTGTGTTGACCTGCTCCAAATGAATAAATGAAATGAAATGAAATGGATCCAGATAGAAAAGTACAAAGTGAAAGTTGATCTCACCATAATGTATGTCTCATTTACAAATGCACCTGTATGATCTCTTGTTCAGCGTGGGGAGTAGTAAAGCAGGTGGGTGTTTGGTAATAAAAGGTGTCAAGGTGAAAACACGTATAGTTTAATAGTGTTACCAAATGTAAACATTTTACATGATCCTCTAATAACCCATTTTAAAGCAAGCAATATTTAGAGCTTGTTTACTGAGCATTGTAATGAGCAGCTAATGGCATTTGGATACATTTGTTTATATTATTTACCATAAGGTGTATTGCTCATTGACACTTCAATACTACTGTATATAGAAAGAGGCTAAGGAAACCCTATTTTTGCTTCAAATCTTTTTGTGCTCAACACTAAATATAAGTTGTAATTGGCTGTACGCACCAAACTGGCGAGTAAGAATGTTCACTAATAGCCTTTTAAAAGCTGATCTTTTTGGTTGCCAGTGCTAATATTATGAAGCAGCCTGTAGTGTGGGACAGAGCCATCACTTATTTGCAGTTCATGCTATTTTATCTGCTCTCTGAAACCCAGTGATTCTTATCCATACGTATCCATGCTATATAAAGTAAACCTACTTATAGAGATGAGCTTATAGATGTTTATTGATAGTACTTAGTAAATTTTTAGAACAGATGTACATGTGTTACTTAATTTATTTTGTCAAATCATTTGTGTAACTAAGTTTAAAGGTGGCAGCATTAAAGGTCCCATACAGTGGAGGAAATATATTAATTGATTTGCATTTCATTGTGTGAAATAAATATTTGATCCCCTACCAACCATTAAGAGTTTTGGCTCCCACAGACCAGTTAGACTCTCCTAATCAACTCATCACCTGAATTAAAGACTCCTGTTTTAACTAGTCACAAAGACACCTGTCCACAGAATCCAAACTCTCCAACATGGGAAAGACCAAGGCTGGAATGGGCTATAAAACCACAAGAAACCACCAATCGACCTCGGTCTGGAGCTCCACACAAGATCTGTGGGGTTTCAATGAGCGTCCATCCATTCATTTTCTTCTGCTTCTGCTTTGGGTCATGGGAGCAACTGCCTAACAGTATCCTCCTGCGGGTAGTGGGTCCATGGGAGGACGGCCTCACGGCCAGGCCCCGTGGGGGAAGGCC
Organism: Paratrypauchen microcephalus; assembly: GCA_036785185.1. NCBI lineage: Eukaryota > Metazoa > Chordata > Actinopteri > Gobiiformes > Gobiidae > Paratrypauchen > Paratrypauchen microcephalus. Next base: position 1,183,469 of record JAVJIX010000108.1, read on the forward strand.
TGGCCACCAGACAATCGCCGCCGAGCACCCACCCCAGGCCTGGCTCCAGGGTGGGGCCCCAGTGACGCCAATCCAGGTGACATAACTGGCCTTGCTGTGTTTTTCCTCATAGGGGCTTCTGAACCGCTCTTAGTCTGACCCATTCCCCAGGACCTGTGGCCTTGGGTGACCCTACCAGGGGCATGAAGCCCCGGACAACATAGCTTCCGGGATCATTCGGGCACTCAAAAGCCCCCAGTGATCATGAGAACATTGATAAATCAGCCTAGAACTACACTTGAGGAGCTAGTCAATGATCTCTAGGCAGCTGGGACCACAGTCGCTAAGAAAACCATTAGTAACACTTTGCGCTGCAATGGAATAAAATCCTGCAGTGCTCACCCCTGCTTAAAGGGATATGCCACCCCCAGGTCAAACTTGGGCATCTCCCCACAGTCCAGAGACTAAAATAAGTGGTGGAAAGCGTTTTTCTGGTGACCCAGCCATTTTCCAGGTCAGGTCATGTATCTGCAGCTACTCCGCGTTAGACTGGAGTCTAACGTCGCCAGAGAAAGATTTCGGCCAAAAGGAATTAATTTGCTCGATGCTTTTCCCAATTACTTTCTGTGTAGTGCGCATTCATATCGAGTTCAAATAAATGTGCAAATCAACACGGAGAGCTTGACTTAGTCATTTTGGGTGGGAACTATTTTTCAGTGCGGAAAAACACAGCCGAAGCACGCACCACGCTGACAGGGGAATCCCTGTTACGCACCAGGAAGGGAGTTCCCCTGTTACGCAGCGTGGTGTGTGCTTCATCCACTCCAGTCTAACGCGGAGTAGCTGCAGATACCGCGGCGGTCAGTGCTGACAGACCTGGACAATGGCTGCGTCACCAGAAAAACGCTTTCCACCACTTATTTTAGTATCTGGACTGTGGGGAGATGCCCAAGTTTGACCTGGGGGTGGCATATCCCTTTAAGAAGGCAAACGTGCAGGCCTGGGTGAAGTTTGTCAGTGAACACCTGAATCATTTAGAGAGTGACTAGGAGAAGGTGCTGTGGTCAGACGAGACCAAACTTGAGCTCTTTGGCATTAACTCAACTTGCCATGATTGGAGGATGAGAACTGCTGCCTGTGACCCCAACACCATCCCCACTGTCAAGCATGGAGATGGAAACATTATGCATTGGGAGTGTTTTTCTGCCAGGGGCATAGGGCAACTTCACCGCGTCAACAGGAGGATGGACGGAGCCATCTAACATAAAAACCTGAGTGACAACCTCCTTCCCTCTGCCAGGAAACTAAAAATGGGTTGTGGCTCAAAGAGAAGCACATTTAGGTCATGAAATGGCCCAGCCAGTCTCCAGACCTTAATGTAGCACTGGTGGTCGGATAAAGAGGATTCAGAGAGTATATGTCTACTTCCATTTATTGCCATATGCAGTGAAACACAAGATACACATCTATGATTCACATCTGGGCACACTTTACGGTTAGGTTATACCACATAGGACACTTCTAAGTTACACAATTATGTTTAATGGAATTGTGTGTGAACCCTGAACGTCACAATATTCTCTGAGTTTGTACAACAGCTTGTTCTCAAACTTCCTGCCTTGATCGTGGCACAGCTTACTAGGGAACTCAAACTTGAGAACATAATCTCCAAAAACTTTATCAACTGCTGTCTTAGCTGACTTGTTTGTACATGCGTAGGCCCGGGCGAACCTTGTAAAATGATCCATGACTACTAATTTGTATTCATAGCCCCTATTACTTGGGTCTAAATGTAAGACATCTACTGAAACAAGCACAAAGGGATGAGTGGTCACTATGCTTGTCAAGGGTGCCCTGGTTGGTTTGTTGGGACGTTTGCATTTGAGGCAACTACATACCTTGGTCACATAGTGGTCCACATCCCGCTGCATATGTGGCCAGTAAAATCTCTCACGGATCAGGGCCAACGTCCGCTCTACCCCGAGATGACCCATTTCTTCATGTAGCTGTTTATACACAAGTGGGTGGAATGTTTTGGGTAGGAGCAACAGGGAGCCAGCAGCAGTTTTTCTGTAGATGAGTCCATTATTGTCTATATACATTTTCTTTCCTTTCCTTTTGCAGTACAGTTAACTCATTGTGTTGCCCCCTGCCCTTACTATGAGGCCACTGCTTTGTCATAATGCAGTTTGTCACTTTCCCCAAAGCTGGATCTTCTTCTTGAGCTCCTTTTAAGTCCTGCTCAGGGATGGTGGCTATTGTGGAAGTCACACGTTCACTTTGTGCACACGCTGTGGAGATTGTGACTGGACACATTCATGTCATGTTTGTGATGTTTTTGTGACTCTGTGTATACAGCATGGGTTATTATGGTAGCTATGACATCTGGCTCTACCTCTTTGGAACATGTTAGCATATCCTGGTCCATGTCAAGTGGCACCCGTGACAGGCCGTCTGCATCCCTGGCTGATACTTAATGGTAAACTCAAAATCAGCGAATTCGGCCACCCACCTGTGCCTTGTGGCGTTGAGTTTGGCTGATAACAAGACATAGGTTAGGGGATTATTGTCAATGTAAATGACAACTCCATAAGCCGCTCGCAAGATTGCCCACTTCAATGCTAAAAATTCCAATTTGCCTGAATGCAAATGATAGTTCTTTTCAGGAGGAGTCAATGTCCTAGAACCATAGCCAAAAACCATTAGTTTACCTTGCTGTCTTTGATAGAGAACTGCCCCAAGGCCTGCTTGAGATGCATCACAGTGCAGCACAATCAGTTTCTCAAAATCAGGGTAGCCTAATATTGTTGGGTGCAGCAGGTGGTGTATGAGTTCACAAAGCACATTCTAATGCTGCTCAGTCCATGTGATGGGTTGACTTGAAAGCAACTGATTATCCTGTTTTGTTTTCTGCCAGTTCTTTTGGTTGTGGATTTGAGAGCGGAGATATTTGGTGTGCCTTCAAATGACAGCAAACTATACAATAGCCTAGCGATTCGTGAGAAGTTCTGAATGTAGGGCCAATAATACGAGGTGAATCCTAAAATCTTTCTCAATTCTCCAATTGGCTTTCTGTCCTTGAGAGCTTGTACAGGTGCCAACTCTTTTGGATCCATTGTATAGCCATCTTTCAACACAATCTTTTCCCAAAATTTCACTTAGTTTTTGAAAATCTCACACTTTTTTGGAGTTAGTTTGACACCATGCTGCTGACACAGTACTGATCGCAGTCTCGCAGATGTTCATAAAATGTTTTACTGCGTGCAAGATTATCATCCAAATATGGTTGGCATGTCTCATCTCTCAAACCTGCTAGACACTCCTCCATGCTTCACTGGAACTCTGCAGAGGCTGAGGAGAGGCCAAAGGGGATCCTCACCCACTCATACAGGCCCCACGGTGTTATGAAGGCAGTGAGTGATCTGCTCTCTTCCTCTAGGAACCCCTGGTGGAAGGCCTTCCCCTGATCTAGAAAAGAAAACCAGACACTGCCACACAAGCAGTTAAGGATGTCTTGCACATGGGGAATGGGGTGTCTATCTGGTATGGACTTTAAGTTTAGTTCTCTATAATCCACACACAGGCGCAACATTCCATCCTTTTTTGCGAACGCAGACAAGTGGTAAGGAATAAGGAGAGTGAGAATTTTGTATCCATCCCCTATCCTCCAGATATTCCTTCACCTCTTTGTGGAGTGGTTTGGATACTGAGGTGTATGTACGTGTTACAATAGTGGTGTCTTTAAGCCTGATCTTAGCTTTAATGATGGGATGCAGTCAACCTCTTGGTCTACTTTAAAAAAGGCATGACACTCCTCTATCAATACTGCATGTACCTTGTCCTGCTGTTCTGGTGTCGGATGGTCAAGAGACTCAGGTGGATCCCACAGTTCCTCTTTTGTGTCTTGAACTGGATTGACACTATCCTTTTGAGTTTCAGCACTGGTGCAGTGAGCATTGCTGCCCTGTTCTGACTGCAGGGGCTGTGCTGGATAAATAGCTTTAACTTGTTGGAGCTGGCCTAACATGCCAGTACATGCTGTTAATGCTACAACTGTTTTCATTAGTGACTGGGAAAGAAACTTTAGACCAACGTCCCTTATGTAGATTGATTACCACCTCTGATAAAGTCAGTCCATCTGGCCAGTTTAAGCTATCTACAGGTTCAAACAAGGCATATTGTTCTGCTGCACTGTTATACCACCTGCAATTCACCAGGTGAGTTTCACCTGGGGGAATAGTTACTCTTGGTTATCCCACTCTCACTATTCCCTCTCTCATGTTGGACCAACATTCCACAGACCAAAATTCCACAGGCCACAATTGACAATCTGATAAACTCTATGCGAAGAAGATGTGTTGCACTGCATGAGGCAAATGGTGGTCACACCAGATACTGACTGCTTCTGAGTCCCCAGACCCCCAATAAAGCAAAAAAAAAAAAAAAAATGCACATTTCGGGGTGGCCTTTTATTGTGGGCAGTCTGGGGCGCACCTGTGCACTGGTCATGATGTCGGATCGGCATCTTGATGTGGCACACCTGTGAGGTGGGGTGGATTGTCTCGGCGGGGCAGAGGTGCTCGCTGTCACACATTTGGACAGATTTGTGAACAATGTTTGAGAGAAATGGTAGTGTTGTGTATCTGGAGTGAATTTTGGATCTTTGGGTCCATCTCAGGAAAAATGGGAGCAAAAACAAAAGTGTTGCGTTTATATTTTTGTTGAGTGTATTTCAGTCTTGGTCCAATCAAGCAAGAATTCTTCTTGCACAGCTGCTGAGGTGAACTCTGGATACTGCTCCATCCCATTTTTGACTAACTGCTCAATGATGTTATAGCCAGTAACGGACGGCTCATTTCTGAAGCTGTTTTACTTTGAGTCAGCTGTGCTTAGCTTTATTGTCGAAAAACCATATGTACACGACACATAGTGAATCGAAATTTTGTTTCCCCACTAGCCAGGCAAGGACAGTTTGATAGAGACGGCTAGGGGCTTCTGCGCATGTGCGTGCTGCCAACTTGGAGACAACAGAGTTGAAAAAATGTAGTACAATCAATGACAATATTCACAAACATGTTACGACAAAAACAATTGGACGGTGTTTTTTTCTTTGGTGAAAGACAGGAGGGTGAGGAAGGGAGCAGGCCAGAAAATTTATGAAACTGATTGAAAACTGAAGTAGAGGCGAATATTTCTAATCGACAGGGCGATGTGTTTACATAATAACATGTGTCAGAGTGTCCTGGCCAAATTGAGAGACGTCCTTGATTAACGGTACGCTCTGTAAACACAGCTGTGAAAGTCCTTGGGAGTGTATGAGTGCAGCAGAAACAGTCAAAACAACAAAGAGTCCCATTTAGGGCTGGGCAGTATACCAGTGCATACCAAATACCGTTTTTTTGTTTTTGTTTTTTATTATATGAATTTTTCATTTACCGCAATACTGGTGAGTGTATGTGTACAAAACGAAGGGAACACAGAGCGGAACGGAATGTTGCGCCGGGGGACTGTTTTGCAGTGGCATGAGAGCGGTGGAAGCGTAAGCTGTGTCCCAATTCGAGGGCTGTAGCCTCCGCTGCTTTTTCTGTGGCTCCAAAGGCTGCAAAAGCTGCAGCCCTCGAGCTACCCTCCGCGGACCACAAGGCTGTTGTCGAAATGGGACAGGTCCAGTGCACAGAGCCGAGACATGCGGCTAACGCTAATGCTAACAACACGCACCACGCAAATTACGCACATGGATCAATAACCCTTGAACTGGGACATGGCTACAGTGTGTGTTGAGCGGTGAACATCATGGATGTTGTTGTTGGAACTTATACTGAAAAGAGGAGCCGTGTCAGTTGTGTGGAAGTACTTCGGCTTTAAAAAATCTGATGCTGATCAAACAACCATATTCTGTAATCTTGTTGGGCTAAACTTGTAACGACTCAGACGTCACTCAAAGACGCATTTGCTCAGGGAAAAGCAAACGGTGGAACGATATTACCAACGGTATTGATATCCATTTAGACATGATACCACTTAGTCCTGTTGAGAAAGGTGCTTCAAGGAGATGATTAAAGCACTGGACCCAAATATGTTTTACCAAGTCAAATTTACTGCAGTAATTATTCTCTAAATTATTAGGAAATGGGGCTAACACCTCGTCATGCATGAAAAAACAAACAAACTCAAATACCGTGATACCGGTATAATTTTGAAAAATACCCTGATATCAATTTTTGGTCATACCACCCAGCTCTAGTCCCATTGATAACGAAATTTTCCATGGGGACTGATTTAATTACATCAGGGGCATTAATTTAGCATAATGAAATACATTTTAGAGACCCAGGCAAACGGGCAATTAGCCAGAACCCTGGTTCTGCCAGACCCCCATCTTCATGGCACCCTGCAGAGTCGCTAGAGACCTAGACAGTTCCTCCTGGTGTACAGCAGTCGCTGCAGACTGTGCTGCACTGTTTCTGTACAGTTCTGTCATCATGCTCATGATGGAGTCCAAACGTCGAGATGTATCCTCTGGTTAACCCTCTTTCAATCTGGTGCATTAGATTTGTGAATGAGAGTTATCTTTCTGTCCCCTTTCCCCAATCTGGCCACTTATTTTGAATTTTCTTCTTATTGTGACTTCTTGGAGCCTGTTTGTGGCCAAATGAATGGACAGAGGGCTCATTCTGTAGTGAAAGGTTGCTTGTTCTGTCACTCAGTCTTTGGGATTCATTGACAGGTGGTTGACTTGTTATTGACAATCCAGTTGTTCTTTCCTGCAGATTTTCTATTTCGGGGACATTTATTTGAACTGTGTTTTGGTTCAATTTATCAATGTGCTCAAATACTGTACTGTGGACCAAAATTCCTTCTGATATATGCACAAACCTGGTCATCAACTACAAGAAACATCTGACCTCTGTGCTGAAAACAAGGTTTTTGCCACCAAGTATAGGTCTTTTTTGGCTAGAGGCTTCAAATACTTATCACCCAATGAAGTGTAAATCCATCCATTTTCTTCCGCTTATCCAGGTTCAGGTCGTGGGTGGTGGGTCCACGGGAGGACGGCCCCACGTCGCTCCTTTGGGCTGTGCCACCAGACACTCGCTGTCGAGTACCCACCCCAGGCTTGGATCCAGGGTGGGGCCCCGGTGACACCTATCCAGGCGACGTAACCGGCCTTGCTGTATTTCTCATCATAGGGGCTTCTGAACCACTCTTAGTCTGACCCGTCTCCCAGGACCTGTTTGCCTTGGGTGACCCTCCAGGGGTATGAAGCCCCCGACAACATAGCTCCACCACGTTAAGGTGGCGGTTCAAGGAGGAGTTTATATATTTTCTTTAAAGTGATTTTCTGGATTTTCTTTTTGATACTGTCTCTCTCAATGTTAAAATAATCCTACCTTTAAAATGTTAATTTCTTTGTCTGTGGGCAAACTTACAAAATCAGCAAGGGATCAAATACTTCCTCATTACAAACAGACCTGGAGTTGTGTTTTGTTTCATTCACATGTTTATCACACGAACCCTGCAGATCTAGGCTGAGTTCTTCTCTCAAACTGAAAACATTCTCTTCCACCTTATGACATCATGTGGTAATACGAGAAGTTTTGTAACTTCAGGTATGTTTTTGATGAGGTAACAATTTTAGAACATGGCTTAAAGCTCACAAGAGTCAATTTTGCGTAATATAGGACTTGGAAATTAGCTATGAGCTACAATCTGGTACAAACATCTCTGCCACTGTGCTTAATGTAATTGTTCACTGTCCTAATAAACCAATACATGAAATGAAATGAAATTTAAGTGGCAGCAGTAGTGAGGAGACCCAAATTAAATGCCTGTAACTGAGGGTGATGGTGATAATAGAGATGTGTCTAACCAGGTTGATTGGAGGCAGATGTTTCTCTTTTGGGTGCTGCTCTCGGAGGCTGCAGTGGAGCCTAATGTGAGATCAATGCAGTGGATCACTTAACAGTGGACGCAGCCAGTTGGTCCCTGGAGGAATTACTGCCAGGAAGAACTCTAAATAGTCTCATCACTGGCTCCACTGTCTTCACAACAACAGACAGGAGAGAGAGGGCTGCACGGTTCACTGAGGCCACAAGATACACAAATTAGATTAAAATTTAAAGTCATGTTTTATCTGAATTTAACCTCTGACAAAGCAAAGTAATGCATATTGTACTGTATGTACATTGTGGTGTACAAAAAATTGGGTTTGTCTTTTGTTACCACTTTAAAAGACAACACTTATCCATTTTAGTCCTAGTTTTAGCCCAGTTTTAGACAAAATGTATGTTTGTCTTAGTTTGGACCTAGTCTAATCCTGGTTTAGTCCTGGTCTAGGCCTTAATTCCTGGTATTATCCCAGTTTATTCCCACTTTTGATGTGGTGATTGTGCAAGAATGAACACATCTGAATTTCCACAGTCCAGGAATTGAACAAGGATCATTTTACTGTAAGGCAAAAGTGCATGCTAAAATGCCAAGCTCACTACTGCACCTTGCTGCCCATTCCCAACTGATTATGGATATATATGTGATAATATGGGAATAAACTGGGAATGATCAAAGATGAAGGTTAGGAGCAACAATAAAGTTGGTAGAAAAAATATTGTAACATAATCTTGTCTAAAATAATCACATTTGTGTGAATAAAGTAGGACAGTATTTTGTGCAGAGCCTCGAGCCACACCCTCTACATGCATTTTTCATTCCTTTATCACATGATCAATAACTTCTGAAGAGCAAAAGCGACTTTTAGGGGCGGACACTTAACCCCACCTCGCCCCCAGTGTCTGTTTACACTGGTAGCCCCCATGGCAGAAGTACACCAAGGCCAGTTTGTGACTTGGGCCGTCCTCCTGTGGACCCACCACCCGCGGGAGGATTCATGGGGGCTGGTGCATTGTGTTCTGGGCAGCAGAACACTGCTTGGACTGCTGCCCCCGTGACCCAGAAAATAGAAAAAAAGCGGAAGAAGATAAATGAATGAATGAATATTTTACTGATGTATACATTTGAGTGCGTTTGAAACATTTTGTTCAAATTTCTGTCTGCTGTTTTTTGTGTTATCAAACAGGTGCTGGCCGCAGACTGAGAGGTCCAGAGCCTGGAACAGAAGACAATTCAGTGAGTCACTTTATTTTGGAACTAACCTTTTACCCCCAGCCAATGTGTTCTTCTTGACAATTTAAAGAAGAATTAACGTGTTTTTTTTTTTTACAATCTGAGCCTTATTTCGGTAATAAAACAAGTTTTACTCACCCATAGCACTTTGGTGTCATATGGAGCACTTCCAGAGATGTTTTAGATTAGCGATAGCTGTAATGCAAGTTCTAGCCGTAGCTCGGGGCATATATTATATGTAATATATGCCCCGTGTGGTCTTCAAATAACACAAACTTTAGCACTTTTCAAATCATAGAAGCTCGATGTCTTAGTCTACACTTTCGTTTGAGTCAAAAGTGGCCTGTAATCTGAGATTTATCCATAATTTACATCTTTGCGTTTCATGTTTGGGTCCCGGGAGCTGAGAGTGAAATAAACTGTGTCCTCCTCATCTACTCTATGGATAAATCTCGGATTACAGGCCACTTTTGACTCAAATGAAAGTGTAGACTAAGACATCGAGCTTCTATGATTTGAAAAGTGCTAAAGTTTGTGTTATTTGGAGACCGCATGTGGCATATATTATATGCCCCGAGCTACGGCTAGAACTCGCGCTACCGCTATCGCAAATCTAAAACATCTCTGGAAGTGCTCCAAATGACACCAAAGTGCTATGGGTGAGTAAAACAACTTGTTTTATTACCGAAATAAAGCTCATATTGTAAAAAACGTTAATTCTCCTTTAATATTACAAATTAATCTCATCAAATCAGGTGATCATTGAACTGGCAGTATTCCACATCTTTGCTCCAGACCCTGGGATAGACCATATTAGACTCTGTATTTATCATTGCGCTGTCTCCTCTTTACAGTTGAGCCTTGCATTTCATTAGATGACTGTCACTTGGAAAACCCTGCTTCCTTCTGGCAGCGTCATACGTGTTAGAATATTAAATCATTTAATAATTTGAAAAATACAATTTGCGTGTGTCTGAATCCCACTGAAGAACACTGAACAGTTGTTGGGATATTTCACTGTGAATCCGCTGAATAAAACAGACACGTCTGAGCTGCCAAACCTATCAATGATTTAAATGTGACGTTTATTGAGTGCCAGGCAACGATTCTGTCTTTGGCTCCTCTCTGTGTTTCTGCACATTCATCAATCCAAGTTTCACTGAACTGTGGTTAGAGGAGATAGATAAACAGCTAAGAAAATTGGAATCATAAAATGCAGGTACTACCTCAAGTTATTTTGCATAATTATGTCATGCATAGGGCCTCAGCCTCGGCTTTGCAAGTCAAGATCATTTCAAGCTTCAGTAGTTTGCTAAATGTCTTTTCCCACTTCCTTCATTTCACACAGCTCACTATCCTCTTAAATTATTATTATTTTAGTTCTAGAAGTGGCATAAGTTAAAGGGATAGTGCGTTTTTTTTTATGTTAATCTGTATGGGTTTCCTTCTAAAAGTTACGTGTGTTGACACCGGCTTACCTCTGACAGTCTCAGCTGATCCCGGTTTGGATCCCTTTCTGGAGCCCACGTAAGTAGGTCCGGTAGCTTCTCTGGAACATTAAATATAGCTTGTTTTTCTTCTCAAAACAAAACATTTGTCCGAAAGGTGATATATTTGCGTCCCAAACAGTTGTCAACGAAACATCCATCAGCAAACTTAGCGATCGCGTATTGTGTCTGCTGACTCATATCACTGCGCCCACGTTAGCGTATCAGCCTGTTCACTTGTAAACTTCCCCTTGCGGCGGACCACATCTGCCGTGCACTTCAGCTAACGGTGAACAGGCTAATACGCTAACGTGAGCGCAGTGATATGAGTCAGCAAACACAATACGCGATCGCTAAGTTCGCTGCTGGATGTTTCGTTGACAACTGTTTGGGACGCAAATATATCACCTTTCGGACAAATGTTTTGTTTTGAGAAGAAAAACAAGCTTTATTTAATGTTCCAGAGAAGCTACCGGACCTCTCTACCTGGGCTCCAGAAAGGGATCCGAACCGGGATCAGCTGAGACTGTCAGAGGTAAGCCGGTGTCAACACACGGAACTTTTAGAAGGAAACCCATACAGATTAACATTTTTAAAAAAACGCACTATCCCTTTAAACACTTAAAGGAGAATTAACGTTTTTTACAATCTGAGCCTTATTTCGGTAATAAAACAAGTTTTACTCACCCATAGCACTTTGGTGTCATATGGAGCACTTCCAGAGATGTTTTAGATTAGCAATATCCGTAATGCGAGTTCTCGGGGGGGATATAATATATGCCCAGAGCGGTCTCCAAATAACACAAACTTTAGCACTTTTCAAATCATAGAAGCTCAATGTCTTAGTCTACACTTTCGTTTGAGTCAAAAGTGGCCTCTAATCCGAGATTTATCCATAATTTACAGCTTTGCGTTTCATGTTTGGGTCCCGGGAGCTGAGAGTGAAATAAACTGTGACTCCGCACATGCGCACTGTCCTCCTCATCTACTCGAAACTATGGATAAATCTCAGATTACAGGCCACTTTTGACTCAAACGAAAGTGTAGACTAAGACATTGAGGTTCTATGATTTGAAAAGTGCTAAAGTTTGTGTTATTTGGAGACCGCAAACATGTGCCCCGAGAACTCACATTACGGAGATCACAAATCTAAAACTCTCCGGAAATGCTCCAAATGACACCAAAGTGCTATGGGTGAGTAAAACAACTTGTTTTATTACCGAAATAAGGCTCAGATTGTAAAAAATGTTAATTCTCCTTTAACTTTTATTAAATTGGAAGTGTAGATGCGAGCGTGTACAAGGACAAATGTAAGTGTTGCCTACTCCTGTCACTGTTAGGTGGGAACAGTAATAAAAAGGACAGTGTTGTAGATAAACCTGTTGTGGTTGCAGGTATGTGATGAGGCGTCTCAGTTCACGGAGGAAGAGAGGCCACGCCCACAGGGATCGTCTCCCGTCGAAGAGTTTCCTGAATCAGACAAATACGACAGTGACAAAGAGGTAGCTAATTACACCACAAACAAATTCTGAAAGTACTAATGGACTGACTGAAATATATATTTGCAGATAAGATGCATTTAAGTAGGTTTATTTAAGGTTTGGTAAATCAACCAATCAAATCTATCTACCACACTTTACTGAATTCATCTATAACCTACTACAATAAAAATAAATGTAACACAATCTAAAATAAGATGTTTTTTTCATGTGTACAATATAAAGTACAGATGCAGCTACATGTACAGTGGTACCTCACATTACGAAATTAATTTGTTCCAGAAGTGGTTTCGTAACGTGAAAAATTCGTAAGTTGAGTAGCTATTTCAATGGAAAAAGCCTGATTCGTTCCAAGGCCCCGATCAAAGTTATTTTTTTTATAGTGTAACTTTTTTTATAGTGTAACATTGTGTTCTGTGTGTTTCTCACATTTGTCTCTCGTTTAAACACTCAAACTTTCATAGATTTTCACCAAACTATTAATAGTGAAGTGTGGGGGGAAGGGGGAGGGGGGAGAAAACTGCACTCTGACACGTGTGATAGCGCAGCATGACCCGGCGCGGAGCTGATAGCAGGTCTAGACCAAGGTCTAAACCTGGACTGGACCAGGACTAAACCTGGACTAAACCAGGACTAAACCTGGACTAAACCAGGACTAAACCTGGACTAAACCAGGACTAAACCAGGACTAGACCAGGTGGATTAAAGTAGCGAGGAGGGGACTGCACGCAGTCTGAGCGCATGAACGCATGAACGAGACCCATGCAAGAGCCGCGGGCTCCTCCTGGTTTAGTCCTGGGGGAGAAAACCCTCCTGGGTTTTCTCCCCCCTCCCCCTTCCCCCCACACTTCACTATTAATACATTTTGTTGAAAATCTATGAAAGTTTGAGTGTTTAAAACGAGAGACAAATGTGAGAAAAGTTTAAATCCAGTCTGAGAAAAGCGTATAATGTCTGTGGCTGAGCGCGCATTATTTGAATTTTTGAGATTTCGCGTTTCGTAACTTGAATTTTCTTTCGTATCTAGAGACCAACATTTACCGTGAAGGCGTTTCGTAACTTGAAATTTTCCTTTGTTGGGTCATTCGTAAGGTGAGGTACCTCTGTATATTCAAGAAATAATGTGACCAAATTTTTTCCCTATTCCCCCACAGTGTCTTGCTTTAAATTGTTTTTTATATTTTTGAGTTTGTATTATAACTAGACACACATTCATTTGTATTCTATTGTTTAGCTCCCCTTTTTGAGTTTAGCTACATAGCAAAAGTAATTTATGTATTTCAATTTTTACCGAATAACAATTGAGATGATCTTGTTGTTAGCGTGAAGCAGAGCATGACCCTTATCGAAAAAGTGGAAAGAAAGCAAAAAAATCTGGGCTGGGATCCATCTTTGACAAACGTTCGACTCCGAAGATGAGCAAACTGAAGGTGAGACACTCCTCCGGGCTCTGCATCTCCACAGAGCAGCTAAAGATGACACCAGGATGTGTTTGTGTATAACTGCAGGAGGCCCCCAGCAGCCCTGAAGCAGGAGTCATCGTGAAAACAGCCAAGGATGGAGGAGCAGAGGGTCTGGTGTACAGCGGAGGAGGCAAAGATGGGATCTTTATTAAGGAAGTAGTACCAGAGTCGCCAGCTTCCAAAAATCTGCATCTCAAAGAAGGTGAGTTATGTAACAAAATAAAAGCAAAACATTCTGTGATTGTTTGTGTCTGAGTGCTTTCACAGGGTCACATTGCACATCTGCATATTTATGGAAAAAAATTGTTTTTGAAGTGCTTAGTTTAACTTTGAAAACAAGGACCCAATTTTCTTCCTTTGTTTTAGATTAAAACACATGCAAATTATTTGAATCAATCTAAGCATCCGAAAGGTTAGTTCAGCATTTTGTCAAGATTCTCTTTGTTTTATACAATGAATAAATGTATTACAAATGCACTGCCTGTCCATGGGTTTTACAGTGATGTAAAATGAGCTCCCCTGACAATTCTAAACGAAATATTTTATCACTTGAATGGTAAAGTCCTCAAAATGGTGTCTATAAACTAGGTTTGCTATATTGAAAATCAGATATTAATCTATGATAAAAGGAGAAATTCAATTTGTCAACTGGACAAAGTTTGTTTGGTCGAAAATGTTTCGCCGCTCATCTGAGAGGCTTCGTCAGCTCTGGTTCTAGTGCTGGTTAGACCCTGTTTATATCTCGCTGCTTGTCTGTACACAGACAAAGATTAGGACAGACAAGCCATTGCAGAGGGGTGGAGAGGGTCGTTTGTCTTGAATAGGGAGAAGAAAATGGACGCCAGAGAAATTTGAAATATAAAGAGACAGATTAGTTGATAGTTTCAGAGCTATTTCAGTGTAGTGAGCGCCGCCTAGGACTTATAGATATGCTAATACTAGACGCCAGAGGAATTCGTAAAACAAAAGAGACAGAGTAGCGGGGTAGTTTCAGAGCTATTTCAGTGTAGGAGCTCCTCCCTGCAGCTAGATATAAACAGGGTCTAACCAGCACTAGAACCAGAGCTGACGAAGCCTCTCGGATGAGCGGCGAAACGTTTTCGACCAAACAAACTTTGTCCAGTTGACAAATTGAATTTCTCCTTTTATCATGGATTCTACCTGGACGACTGAGGGACTCTTCACGATATTAATCTATACAAAAACTAGTTTTGAAACTCGATATTCATTTGAGCAGGTATGATACTAAAAAAAAAATCACATTCACGGGATGGAAAGCTTTAGAATGATGTTAAGCTGTATCAGAACAAGTATAAGAGCACATAGACTAATACTAGGAACCTACCTGGACCACTGAGGGATTACACAGATATAACTCCACACGGTAATATAAAAGAAAATATGATAAAAGAAGAAATTCAATTTGTCAACTGGACAAAGTTTGTTTGGTCGACTTTGTCCAGTTGACAAATTGAATTTCTTCTTTAATCATGGATTCTAATTGGACGACTGAGGGACTCTTCACGCATAAAAGAAAATACTATGATTTAATTATGAAAATCATTCTACTGTCCGCAGAAAGAATGCTGGAGTATCGAGAAAGTTTTGTATAGCACTGCTATAAAAAGTTGAAAACCCATGAATACTGTGTAACTAAATCTACTCAATAAACAATAACTGTGTATTATAATTTGTCTGTTCCTTTTTTTTTGCTTTTGCAGGTGACCAGGTGCTGAGTGCCACTGTGTATTTTGACAACATACCATATGAAGACGCCATACAAATTCTGGAGCATGCCCAGGCTTATAAAGTTAAACTCTGCTTAAAACGCAAACCAGAAATCACTGAGACTGAAGGAGCCATCGATTCAGACGCCATCCCTGTAACTACTCTTATGTCTTCTTACATTCACTGAAAACAGGGGTGGGCAATATTGACAAAAATATATCATATCTCTCTCTCTTTTTTCAATCACATTAACAATGCATCAGGAACATGCTAAAATGTGCTTTGGATGGGGATCAGGTATTGCACAAAATGTGAATAGACCACACAACCAAAAAAGAGCAGAAATATGATGTGATTTGGGTGATTGCACTAGATGTTTCTGCTAATTTAATTTTTCTCAGCTGTTTTGGCAGCAGTTTTAAAGGGATATGCCACCCCCAGGTCAAACTTGGGCATCTCCCCACAGTCCAGAGACTAAAATAAGTGGTGGAAAGCGTTTTTCTGGTGACGCAGCCATTGTCCGAGTCTGTCAGCACTGACCGCCGCGGTATCTGCAGCTCCTCCGCCTTAGACTGGAGTCTAACGTCGCCAGAGAAAGATTTCGGCCAAAAGGAATTAATTTGCTCGATGCTTTTCCCAATTACTTTCTGTGTAGTGCGCATTCATATCGAGTGCAAATAAATGTGCAAATCAACATGGAGAGCTTGACTTGGTCATTTTGGGTGAGAACTATTTTACGGTGCGGAAAAACAGAGCCGAAGCACACAACACGCTGCGTAACGGGAACTCCCAACGTGGTGCGTAACAGGGATTCCCCTGTCAGCGTGGTGCGTGCTTCGGCTGTGTTTTTCCGCACTGTAAAATAGTTCCCACCCAAAATGACCAAGTCAAGCTCTCCGTGTTGATTTGCACATTTATTTGCACTTGATATGAATGCGCACTACACAGAAAGTAATTGGGAAAAGCATCGAGCAAATTAATTCCTTTTGGCCGAAATCTTTCTCTGGCGACGTTAGACTCCAGTCTAACGTGGAGTAGCTGCAGATACCGCGGCGGTCAGTGCTGACAGACTCGGACAATGGCTGCGTCACCAGAAAAACGCTTTCCACCACTTATTTTAGTCTCTGGACTGTGGGGAGATGCCCAAGTTTGACCTGGGGGTGGCATATCCCTTTAATGGTTTCATTTATAGACAATATACTCAATATTCTAATTATTCTTTTCTTCAGTAAAATAATTACAATATTATCAACTTTTGTATATATTGCCCACCCTTAATTGAAACCAATATTTCGTAAGATAATAATCCCATTGTAAATTTCTGTCTATAGGAAGATGAAGTACATCAACCAGAGATGAGGGAACCAGGGAAAAAACGAAGAGGAGATGCTCGTATATCATGGCCTAAGTTTCCATCACTGGGCAGAGGCAAAAAGTCACGGTTTACCAGGTCACACAGTTCATCAGAGGCCGATGAGCAAAGAAAACTCGAGCTAAGTCCAACCACAAGTGACACAGAATCTCCGATAAAAACTCAAGATGCTCTCAAGGGCAAGAAGAAGCATAAGATAAAACTCCCTGGATTGAAGAGAGGGCGGATCAGTTCATCTGAGGACACAGATGCACAAAATATTCAAACAGAGGAAATGATTTCACCTGAATGCCTGGAAAGCCCGTCAAGAGAAACACAAGACGCAGAAGAGGAGCTGAAAAAAGGTGACGATGTAAAAGTTGAGGAAAGTGAAACCGAAACTCATAAAACAGAACTGGTTTGTTTAGACAGTACGTTGAAAACTGCAGATGTCACAGAAGCACTGGTGGAACAAGAGACTCCTACTGCAACTGCATCCCCAGATGGTAAGAAGAAGAAAAAAGAGCGGTCGGAGTTAAAGCTGAAGCTTCTAGGAAGAGATAAAAAACACAAAGCAAAGTCTTCGCCCAAAAGGTTAAAAACTCTCGGAGCGAGTTTGGACAAAACAGATGATAAGGAAAATGAGAAAACAGACGTAGTTCCCAGCAGTGCAACAGAAAACATTATGGATGCTGAAGTTCCAAAAATGAGTTCTAGTAAATCAGGTCAGATGGAGTTACGTCTTCCTAAAGTCGAAATTGATATTTCTGACGTTGGGATTATATGCAAATCTAGTGACAAAAAAGGAAAAGGCACGGAGGAAAAGGAAGCAAAGACAGGATTCAAACTGCCTAAAGTTGGTCTAACTGACGTCGCAACGGAAGAAATAATAAAAATAGATTTGAGCACTGAAGGAAGCAAGACTAAGGACAAAGATGATGCATATGACAGGCTTTCAAAAGGCACCGAACTTCCAAAACGTGAAGACATTGAAATTCCCGGTATGGAGGATGCTTCAAAGATAACAAAGGATTTCAAGGAACCAAGAGCCCCTTTGGCGACTATTTCTGATGCAGAACTCCAAGCAGAAACTGTTCAGATGTCCATAGATGTGGACAGTGTCAAAGAAGCTGTGTCAAAGTTGCCTGGGTATAAATTGCCAAAGGTCGACATGTCTGGAGTACCAATCCCAGAGGAAATTACTGTGATTGATGCCAATGCCCAGAGAATATCAGTCAAAACGCCAACGAAAGGTAAACATGAATCAAAGTCAGTCTTCACAGAAATGCCAAAAACAATCAAACTACCAAATGTCAAAGTTGATGTAAGTGGAAGTGAGATCGTATCAGAGACAAAAGTGGGAGTGAAGAAACTCGAACTGGACTCCAAAGATGTAATATCAACACAGGCAATAATTTCTCAAACGAAAGAGGTTGAAAAGATACAAAAGGAATCCATTACATTTTCAACTGAATCGGGGGAAACATCAAAAGATTTGGCCATCAAGATAAAAACACCTAAAGTAACCATGCCTGATTTAAGTATTCCCAAACCAGACATCAAGATGCCTGATTTTAAAATAGATTTGATGAAGAAGAAGGATGACAAGGTACATGTGGAAAGAACGATATTTCTGCCAGGAGAAAAAATTGATGTCAAAGTGCCGGATGTGAAAACCTCACCTATGAAAGGTGAATTTGAGATCCCAAGTAAAGACATTGATGTTAAGTTGAAGTTGGAGAGTGAAGAGGTTAAAGTCACAAGTGTTAAGGGTGAAGTAAGTGTTGGTGGGGTAGAGATAAAAATGCCCAAAAAAGAAGAAAAAGATGAGAAATTAAAAATGCCAAATGTAGGAATCACTATGCCCAGAGTAAAAGGGGGGAAAGCTTCAGAGGTGGATATAGGTGGAACTGTAGATGCGTCTCTTCCACAGTTTGAGGTCGACAAGCCTAAATTAGAATACAAATCGCCCCAAATTGAAATTGACAAAGAAGCAAAATTTGGGATCAAACTGAAAAGCCCTGAAGTAAGTTTGACAAAGAAAGACATTGGCATCACACTGCCAGAGGGAAAAATTAAGGTGGATGTGACAAAGGTGCCTGATGTCAAGATTGCAGGTGATCTAGAAGCTCAAGTTTCAAATGATGTTGATGTCACTCTACCAGATGTTAAGGCAAAGTTGGAACTGCCAGAAGTACCTGCAGTTGATGTAACTATTGGAGCAGTGGAGCTTTCAATCCCAGGACAAAAGGTAGATGTGAAAGCTCCATCCACTGAAGCTGATATTGAAGGAGGCAAGTTTAAAATGCCAAAGCTTGGTGTTAAAATACCCAAAGTACCTGAAATTGATATAAATGTGTCAAAGAAAGACGTTGCGCTACCAACAGTTGATGAGCCAAAGATAGATGTTTTAAGCCGAGAGAAAAAGATTGCGGTAAAAACTGAAGGTGAAGTTGATGGGCGAGGAGGCAAGTTTAAAATGCCAAAACTAGGAATCACAATGCCAAAAATGAAAGGACCTGAAACTTACATAAATCTTTCAAAGAAGGATGTTGAAACAACTCTTCCTGAAGTCAAAGCTGACATTAGCGTGCCAGATCTTAAACTTAAGGATTCATCTGCCAACGCTGACATATCAACAACGGAAACAGGTGATGTCAAAATAAAAGCTGATGCTGAAATTGATTATACTGACCCTGCTTTATCTGTAAAAGTTACAGCAGGGGAAGCAGATGCAAAAGCAGGCAAGTTTAAAATGCCGAAGTTTGGAATATCTATGCCAAAAGTAAAAGGACCTGAAATTGACTTTAACCTATCAAAGGAAGATAAAGAACCAGCAGATATTAAAGCAGAGGTGAAGGTACCTAAAGTTGACATCACTGTTGGTAAAGTTGATGTTCCAAAGGCTAAATTTGAAATGGAAAAAACAGGTGTTGAAATAAAGCCATTTGAAGCAAAGTTGGATATTAAAAAACCTGAAGTCAAATCACCAGAGGAAAATGCAGAATTTGAAGGACAAAGTGGCAAGTTTAAAATTCCCAGGTTTACTGTTTCCATACCAAAAGTGAAAGGACCAGAAATTGATTTAAGTTTACAAAAGAAAGAGATTGGTGTAGCATTACCAGAAGCAAAAATAGAAGTTGAGCAGCCAAAAGCTCCAAAAGTTGATGTGGAGTTGACATCGCCAGAAATGGATGTTGATATTGAAGGACAAGGTGGAAAGTTCAAACTATCAAAGTTTGGAATTAAAATGCCAAAAGTTAAAGGACCAGAAATTGATATCAGTCTGCCAAAGAAAGAAATAAAAGCAGACACCAAGGTTCCCGAGGTCCCAAAAGTAGATGTAAGTCTTGATGGTAAAGTAGATGTTAAAATCCCTGAAGCAAAAATTGAAGTTGAGAAGCCTGTTAACGTAAAACCACCGTCTGGTAAAATAAAAATTAAAGCACCAAAAATCGATGTGACAGTCACTGAAGATTCACCATCCAAATTTAAAATGCCAAGTTTGGGATTCTCAGTGCCAAAAGTCAAAGCACCAGAAGCTGATTTTTCAAAAAAGGATATAGATGTGACCCTACCAAATGCCAAGGTTGAGGCTGTTCTTCCTGAAATATCTGTAAAGGCTGACGTGAAAGCACCAGAGGCAGAAGTTAGTACTAAAGGTTCTCCTTTAAAATTCAAAATGCCCACATTCAAATTACCAAAGTTCGGAGGTTCAATTGAAGAAAAAGATTCTGAGCTCAAAATGGAAGGGGGTGATCTAACTGTTTCAGTTCCACAGGCCAATATTGATCTGCCTAAAGTCAATGCAGAAGTGACTCTACCAGAAGTTGAAGTCAAAGCCCCTTCAGATGAAGTGGTGATAGAAGAACCATCAGGTTTGGAGATAGATGCAAAATTTAAGAAGCCAAGATTCTCAATACCTCGCTTTTCCTTTTCCAAACAAAGTGTGCCAGCTCCAGACAGTGATATCAGTGCTCCAGAAGTTAATATTCCACAACCAAAAGTGGAAGTGAAAGGAGAAATAGATGTGAAATCCCCAGAACTTGATGTTCAAATTGATGGTCAAGAAAGTAAATTCAAACTGCCAAAGTTTGGAATCTCAATGCCAAAGATGTCTGCACCTGAAACAGATCTGAGTTTATCAAAGAAAGATGTAGAGGTGACTCTACCAGAAGCTAAAGTTGAAGGTAAACTACCTGATGTTGAAGTTAAAGCACCTTCAATTGAAGCAAAAATCAAAGCTCCTGAGGTAAAAGTTGAGACTAAGACAAAGGAAGGATCGCCATCAAAACTAAAGATGCCCACATTTAAATTGCCGAAATTTGGGGTATCAATTCCAGAGGCAGATGTGACCGTATCAGGGCCACAGTTAGATGTTGAACTACCTGATGTCAAAGCTGAGATTCATGTACCAGAAGCTGAAGTCAAAGCTCCTTCAGCTGAAGTGGATACTGAGCAACCATCTGGGTTGGAGATGGATGTTAAATTTAAGAAGCCAAGATTCTCACTGCCTCGGTTTTCCTTTTCCAAACAAAGTGTACCAACTCCAGAGGTTGATGTCAGTGCTCTAGAAGTGGATATTTCACAACCAGAAGGAAAAGTGGAAGTGAAAGGAGACATAGATGTGAAATCTCCAGAATTTGATGGACAAGAAAGTAAATTCAAACTGCCAAAGTTTGGAATCTCAATGCCAGAGATGTCCGCACCTAAAATAGATCTGAGCTTATCAAAGAAAGATGGAGAAGTGACACTACCAGAGGCCAAAGTTGAAGGTAAACTTCCTGGTGTAGAAGTTAAAGCACCCTCAATTGAAGCAGAAATCAAAGCTCCCGAGATAAAAGTTGAAACTAAGACTAAGGACGGATCACCATCAAAAATAAAGATGCCCACATTTAAATTTCCCAAATTTGGAGCTTCCATACCAGAAGCTGAAATTAAGGTTGATGGAATCGATATTTCAAAGGTAGATGTCAATCAACCTGATGTTAAAGCAGAGATTAATCTAACAGAAGTTAAAGTCAAAGCTCCTTCAGTTGAGGTAGATGGACAAGGAGGTAAATTCAAATTTCCAAAGTTTGGAATCTCAATGCCAAAGATGTCAGCACCTGAAATAGATCTGAGTTTGTCCAAGAAAGATGTAGAGGTGACTCTACCAGAAGCTAAAGTTGAAGGTAAACTCCCTGATGTTGAAGTTAAAGCAACTTCAACTGAAGCAGAAATCAAAGCTCCTGAGATTAAAGTCGAAACTAAGACAAAAGAAGGATCACCATCAAAACTAAAGATGCCCACATTAGATAGATTAATAGATGTTGAACTACCTGATGTCAAAGCTGAGATTCATGTACCAGAAGCTGAAGTCAAAGCTTCTTCAGTTGAGGTGGAAATTGAACAACCATCTGGTTTGGAGATGGATGCAAAATTTAAGAAGCCAAGATTCTCACTACCTCGGTTTTCCTTTTCCAAACAAAGTGTACCAGCTCCAGAGGTTGATGTCAGTGCTCTAGAAGTGGATATTTCACAACCAGAAGGAAAAGTGGAAGTGAAAGGAGACATAGATGTGAAATCTCCAGAATTTGATGGACAAGAAAGTAAATTCAAACTGCCAAAGTTTGGAATCTCAATGCCAGAGATGTCCGCACCTAAAATAGATCTGAGCTTATCAAAGAAAGATGGAGAAGTGACACTACCAGAGGCCAAAGTTGAAGGTAAACTTCCTGGTGTAGAAGTTAAAGCACCCTCAATTGAAGCAGAAATCAAAGCTCCTGAGATAAAAGTTGAAACTAAGACAAAGGACGGATCACCATCAAAAATGAAGATGCCCACATTTAAATTTCCCAAATTTGGAGCTTCCATACCAGAAGCTGAAATTAAGGTTGATGGAATCGATATTTCAAAGGTAGATGTCAATCAACCTGATGTTAAAGCAGAGATTAATCTAACAGAAGTTAAAGTCAAAGCTCCTTCAGTTGAGGTAGATGGACAAGGAGGTAAATTCAAATTTCCAAAGTTTGGAATCTCAATGCCAAAGATGTCAGCACCTGAAATAGATCTGAGTTTGTCCAAGAAAGATGTAGAGGTGACTCTACCAGAAGCTAAAGTTGAAGGTAAACTCCCTGATGTTGAAGTTAAAGCAACTTCAACTGAAGCAGAAATCAAAGCTCCTGAGATTAAAGTCGAAACTAAGACAAAAGAAGGATCACCATCAAAACTAAAGATGCCCACATTAGATAGATTAATAGATGTTGAACTACCTGATGTCAAAGCTGAGATTCATGTACCAGAAGCTGAAGTCAAAGCTTCTTCAGTTGAGGTGGAAATTGAACAACCATCTGGTTTGGAGATGGATGCAAAATTTAAGAAGCCAAGATTCTCACTACCTCGGTTTTCCTTTTCCAAACAAAGTGTACCAGCTCCAGAGGTTGATGTCAGTGCTCTAGAAGTGGATATTTCACAACCAGAAGGAAAAGTGGAAGTGAAAGGAGACATAGATGTGAAATCTCCAGAATTTGATGGACAAGAAAGTAAATTCAAACTGCCAAAGTTTGGAATCTCAATGCCAGAGATGTCCGCACCTAAAATAGATCTGAGCTTATCAAAGAAAGATGGAGAAGTGACACTACCAGAGGCCAAAGTTGAAGGTAAACTTCCTGGTGTAGAAGTTAAAGCACCCTCAATTGAAGCAGAAATCAAAGCTCCTGAGATAAAAGTTGAAACTAAGACAAAGGACGGATCACCATCAAAAATGAAGATGCCCACATTTAAATTTCCCAAATTTGGAGCTTCCATACCAGAAGCTGAAATTAAGGTTGATGGAATCGATATTTCAAAGGTAGATGTCAATCAACCTGATGTTAAAGCAGAGATTAATCTAACAGAAGTTAAAGTCAAAGCTCCTTCAGTTGAGGTAGATGGACAAGGAGGTAAATTCAAATTTCCAAAGTTTGGAATCTCAATGCCAAAGATGTCAGCACCTGAAATAGATCTGAGTTTGTCCAAGAAAGATGTAGAGGTGACTCTACCAGAAGCTAAAGTTGAAGGTAAACTCCCTGATGTTGAAGTTAAAGCAACTTCAACTGAAGCAGAAATCAAAGCTCCTGAGATTAAAGTCGAAACTAAGACAAAAGAAGGATCACCATCAAAACTAAAGATGCCCACATTAGATAGATTAATAGATGTTGAACTACCTGATGTCAAAGCTGGGATTCATGTACCAGAAGCTGAAGTCAAAGCTTCTTCAGTTGAGGTGGAAATTGAACAACCATCTGGTTTGGAGATGGATGCAAAATTTAAGAAGCCAAGATTCTCACTACCTCGGTTTTCCTTTTCCAAACAAAGTGTACCAGCTCCAGAGGTTGATGTCAGTGCTCCAGAAATTGATATTCCACAACCAGAAGGAAAAGTGGATGTAAAAGGAAACATAGATGTGAAATCTCCAGAGCTTGATATTCAAACTGATGGACAAGGAAGTAAATTCAAACTACCCAAGTTTGGAATCTCAATGCCAAAGATGTCCGCGCCTGAAATAGATCTGAGTTTATCAAAGAAAGATGTAGAGGTGACTCTACCAGAGGCTAAAGTTGAAGGTAAACTACCTGATATTGAAGTCAAAGCACCTTCAATTGAAGCAGAAATCAAAGTTTCAGAGATGAAAGTTGAGACTAAGACAAAGGAAGGATCGCCATCAAAACTAAAGATGCCAACCTTTAAATTACCTAAATTTGGAGCTTCAATACCAGAAGCAGAAATTAAAGTTGATGGAACCGATGTTGGGCAGGTACATGTTGACTTACCTCAGGTTAAGGCAGAGGTGCATCTACCAGAGGTGGAAGTCAAAGCTCTTTCAGCCGAGGTGGAAATTGAGCAACCGTCTGGGTTGGAGATGGATGCTAAATTTAAGAAGCCAAGATTCTCACTGCCTCGGTTTTCCTTTTCCAAACAAAGTGTGCCAGCCCCAGAGGTTGATATCAACGCTCCAGAAGTGGATATTCCACAACCAGAAGGAAAAGTGGAGGTGAAAGGAGACTTAGATGTGAAGGCTCCAGAGATTGATGTTCAAATTGAAGGTCAAGGAAGTAAATTCAAACTGCCAAAGTTTGGAATCTCCATGCCAAAGATGTCCGCACCTGAAGTTGATCTGAGTTTGTCAAAGAAAGATGCAGAGGTGACTCTACCAGAAACAAAGGTGAAGACCACAGTCCCTGATGTTGAAGTAAAAGCGCCTTCCATTGAGATAGCAGTTAGCACCCCTGAGATCAAAGTAGAGACTAAGACAAAGGAAGGATCACCATCAAAACTTAAGATGCCCACTTTTAAATTACCTAAATTTGGAGTTTCCATACCTGAAGCTGAAATACATGTTGTTGGATCTGATATGCCTACAGAAATCCCACAAGTAGACACTAACCTGCCTGAAATCAAAGCAGAAGTACAATTACCAGAGGTTGAAGTTAAGCCTCCTTCAGGTGAAATAGTGACAGAGCAACCACCTGGTATGGAAATAGATGCAAAGTTTAAAAAGCCAAGATTTTCCCTACCTAAGTTTTCCTTCTCCAAACAAAGTGTGCCAGCTCCAGAGGTTGATATCAGTGCTCCGGAAGTGAATATTTCACAATCAGAAGGAAAAGTGGAAGTGAAAGAAGAGATGGATGTAAAATCCACAGAACTTGATGTTCAAATTGATGGACAAGGGGGTAAATTCAAACTGCCAAAGTTTGGAATCTCAATGCCAAAGATGTCAGCACCTGAAATAGATCTGAGCTTATCAAAGAAAGATAGAGAGGTGACTCTACCAGATGCTAAATTTGTGACCAAGGTCCCTGATGTTGAAGCTAAAGCCCCTTCAACTGAAACAGAAATCAAAGCACCAGAGATAAAAGTAGAGACTAAGACAAAAGAGGGATCACCATCAAAACTAAAGATGCCAACATTTAAATTACCCAAATTTGGAGGTTCCTTGCCGGAAAATGAAATTAAGGTTGCTGAGGCAGATATGGCTGCTGAGATACCTGATGTTAAATTAGCAATCAATCTACCTGAGACTGAGGTTAAAGTTCCGTCAGGTGAAGTGGTGATAGAACAACCATCTGGTTTGGAGATGGATGCTAAATTTAAGAAGCCGAGATTCTCACTTCCTAGGTTTTCCTTCTCCAAGCAAAGTGTGGCAGCTCCAGAGGTTGATATCAGCGTTCCAGAAGTTAATATACCAGTAGAGGAAAATGTTGAAGTAAAAGCAGAAATAGATGTAAAATCTCCTGAAGTCGAAGGTCAAGTTGATGGACTAGGAAGTAAGTTTAAATTTCCTAAGTTTGGAATCTCTGCGCCAAAAATGTCAGCACCTGAAGTTGATCTAAGTTTATCAAAGAAAGATGTAGACATGACTTCATCAGAAACAAAAGCAGAAATAAAAGACCCAGAGATACAAGTTGAATCAAAACATACAGATGATTCCCCATCAAAGCTGAAGATGCCCAGTTTCAGATTGCCAAAGTTTGGATTGACCACAAGTGTTTCTGCAGATGGAGCAAACATTAAAACCAATATTCCTGATGAGATTCTGACAGTTCAAACTGATAGCTCATCTGTGGATATAAAAGTGTCTGAGCCTGAGTTGAAGAGAAGCAAATTTAAGCTTCCAAGTCTAGGTTTCTCAACCTCAGGTACTGATGTCTCCCTAGAAAAGAAGGACATGCAGCTTCCAGATGTTGAACTTAAAGAAAGCCCTGCTAAAGTGGATGTCAGAGTATCTGGAATGGATGAAAGTAATGTAGAAGGCTCGCCCTCCAAGTTTAAGATGCCAACATTCAAACTTCCCAAATTTGGAGCTACGGCGCAAATTGATGGAGAGCTTCCTGATGTGGACACAGGCCTGAAGGTTGATGTAAATGTTTCTAAGAAAGACGTGGAAAGTGAAAAGCCAGAAGCAAAAGAGGAGTCCAAGGCCAGTTGGTCTTTGCCAAGAATATCATTTTCAAAGCCAAGTGTGGCAGTCTCTGAGGTTTCAGTCCCAGAGTCCAAACATGAGGTGCAGTCCCCAGATGGTAAAAAACCCATCACTGTCACTGTGGAAGGAGAACCAACTTCTGAGATTGATGTAAAAATAAAGAAACCAAGATTTTCATTACCCAAAATCTCATTTGCAAAACAACCCAGTATAGAATCTGAAGCTGATGCAAGTCTACCTGAAGTGGATGTGTCTTCTCCAGCAGTAACTGTGGAGGTCAAACAATCAGATGTAGATCAAAAGATAGAGCGTGAAGTAGATGCTCAAGGAAGTAAGTTTAAAATGCCCAAATTCAGCATTTCTATGCCAAAAGTCAAAGGGCCTGAGACTGATTTGAGTTTGTCAAAAAAAGATACTGGCATAACCTCCTCAGACGCCAAGGTTGATACCGCACTCCCTGAGGCAGAAGTCGTTTCATTAGATGCTAAACAAAAAGGTGCTTCCTGGTCATTTCCAAAATTTTCATTTTCTAAGCCAACAGTAAATGTGACTGATGAAGCAGATGCTGACTTGACTACAAAGTCTGCTTTAGAGCTTGACGTCAAAGGGCCTTCAGTCTCTGCAGAAGATTCACCAGCAGCTGAGCCTGAGATGAAAGCGAAGTTCTCACTACCAAAATTCTCCATTTCCAAGTCATCTTCTAAAGAGCCAGTAGTACCTGAAAATGCTGTAGCCCTTGAAGTTTCACTTGCAGAGGGAGAAGTGAAAATAAAAGAATCTAAAGATGTGACTGTGGAAGTAAATCCAGAAATCGATGCTAAATCCAAAGAGACTGGAGGATCACCCCTAAAGTTTAAAATGCCTGTTTTCAAAATGCCAAAATTAGGAATTACAACAACAGTGAATGAAGAGTCAAGTAGTATAAGTAAAGACACAGAGAATACAATAACAATAACCAAAGAAGGCGGCACTATCGTCATCACAGCAGAGAGTCCATCGACAGAAGTGAAATCAGAAGGTATGGAAATCAAAACTAATGTGACCAAAGCATCAACACCTGACCCTGAACCTCCACAGGCTGAGACTCAAGGCTCTCCAAGTAAATTCAAGTTACCATCATTTAAAATGCCAAGGCTCAGTTTTTCTAAAGCTGTGCCCGAAGATGAAAATACCCCAGTTGATTCTAAAATTGATGAGGATCAGTTGGAGAGGGTTTCAAAGGAAGAAAGCAAATCACCAAAGAAATCCTTGCCATCACTTGGAGAGATTCTAAAAAATATTGATGTTGAATTTGATGTTCCAAGTCCGGAGAATATTGAAGCCCAAAAGGAACAAGAAGCAATCAAAAAGGAAACAAAGCAAGAGGCGACTAAGAGTCCCGAGAGAACGGGATGGTTTAAATTTCCCACATTTGGATTATCTTCGCCAACAGAGAGAGTAAAGGAAGACAAAAAATGTCCAGTAGATTTAACAGGCCATGAGGAGATAAGCCCGACATGTTCCATCCAGTCGTCTGAAGCCTTTGCTGACATTAGCTCAACAATGACCAGTGAAAATACCGGCTTTTCATTATCCTCCCCAACAAAAGTAAGAGTCAAATATTCAGATCCTGACACTGCTGAACTGATGGGAGAATCACACTCAAATGTAATCATGTCTACAACCAAAACAGAGATGATTTCAGTCGAGCCCAACTTACCTGAGAAAGTTACAATTTTATCATCAGGACAGTCGTCATCATCTGAAGATACAGTCAAACTGGAATCTGGAAAAATCCACATAATCTCATCAAATATACAAGCCACTCCAGGCTCACAGCAGGCCAAGATGTTAACGTCCATCCACGTCCAGTCAGCTGAAGGCGTTTCCGGTCTTGAGTCATGGACTGTCACTGACTCCCGAAGCAGTCAGAGCTCATTCATAAAGAGCTGTGTGGTCAAGGAGTCCTCCAGCAAGGAAGTCGTCATCACGAAGCAGATTACTCGTGTGGTTAAAACAACGGAGCCGATCTCTGACGAGACAGCTACTTCAATAAAGCAATTAAAAGACTCTGTTCACACTGATAAAATGAGATTCTTCGATGAAGCTGAGAAGTAAAATCTCTTCTTCTTCAACATAGAAATTCACTGTGTTAGAAATTCCACTCTTGTTTTCTCATCCCAAGCAAAAATATTGTAATTTCTTTGGAGTTATAAACACGAATAGGCCAATTGTTTTAGCTCCAGAACCTCAGTTGGAAAGTATATCTAATTTGATTTTGCATCATCTCTCCAAATGCCCTCTTGTAGCTTCATAAGTTGAAAAAAAGATTCATTATGCCTGGGATGAGAATAGTGGGTAAAAATAATAATTTGATGTCTAAATTGTAAAAAATACTTAGATATTGTGCCTAATAAAAGTGTATTTAAACTGTTAATAAGCTTGTGCCCTTGCTAATTATGTCAGGGCTTTATCAACATATTTGCTTGAGAAAAAAGCCATGTACTTTGCTTAGTGCTGATTAAATGTTGTCTCCAGAAACACAAAAATATAGATCTTAATATATTGCAATGTTATCTACAGCATTATAGCTATGCAAACATTATTTTAGTGCAATAAATAATTTTGTTGGTGTAGTTCACACCATGTTGGGATGATTAACAAAGTATCTGGAACAAATGTAATATGAAAACAGTCAGTTATCAACCTCAGATTCCTCATAATGTTGGTTTATTTAGTCTTTGTCTCACCTTACATGAGACTCATCCTTAGACACTTAAAATGTCATATTATTGATACACTGTGAGTTCATAAGTGGACGTTTTTATATATAAACATAGATTATAAATGTAGACAATCCTTCCTTACAATCAACTAATTATTCATTTGAAATAAATGTTTGTTTGTTTTTTTCCATTTGGTCCTATATGGCACTTGTAATTTCAAATATTGACATTTAAAGGAAAAGTAACGTTTTTTTTACAATCTGAGCCTTCTTTCGGCAATAAAACAAGTAGTTTTACTCACCCATAGCAGTTTGGTGTCAATTGGAGCAGTTTTGAAGAACTTATGTTGTAGCCGTTCTGTTCTACTAATGATCCCGTATCCGTTAGCGTGAGTGCTCGGGGCACTGATTTGCGGTGTCCAAATAACACAAACTTTAGCACTTTTCAAATCACAGAAGATCTCTGTGTCAGGGTAGACTTTTAGTAGATTCCAAAACGGCCTGAAACCCGATATCGCAACAGAAAAGTAAAGTTCAGAGCGGTGTTAGCTTCTTTCGGACTAGCGGTGTTTACAAAACAGCTGAGTTCACGCATGCGCACTGTCCTCTCTGATGACGTCATCAAATGAAACTATAGCTGCATATCGGGTTTCAGGCCGTTTTGGAATCTACTAAAAGTCTACCCTGACACAGCGATCTTCTGTGATTTGAAAAGTGCTAAAGTTTGTGTTATTTGGACACCGCAAATTAATGCCCCGAGCACCATGCTAACGGATACAGGATCATTAGTAGAACAGAACGGCTACAACATAACTTCTGCGATACTGCTCCAATTGACACCAAACTGCTATGGGTGAGTAAAAGTACTTGTTTTATTGCCGAAAGAAGGCTCAGATTGTAAAAAAAAGGTTACTTTTCCTTTAATTGAATGTGAGTCTGCAAAAAGGCTGTTCACAACTGTAACAAAAAGTTAGTAACATTCCAAATAATGTTTACAATGGTAACGTGAAATAGCAGTAACTCTTTCACTGTCACAAAAAGTATATTAGACTAGCTAAAGATGTGGTGAATCTGTAAAGTAATAATAGCAAGGCTAAGCTACAAATGTAATGCTGCAACTATATTTTTAATATTTTGCTTAGAAACTACTGTGCTACACTAAACTATATGATTGTATGGTCACTTTTGTCAGCGATGTATAAAGTGGAAATGTGTAAATAGCTTTTAATGAGCTTTGTAGTTTAATTTAATTACAGCTACTCTTTCTATTCTGTCTTTGAGCTTTAAAGAATGTGTTTGCTGAAATATACAATAAATAAATATTAATGTAAGACAGCTGTGTTCTGTGAATTTGCTGTTATTTTAGTAAACATGCTTTTTAGGAACAAATAAGAGCAGTGCTACTTTTGGTCCTGTATATGTGAATGAGTTCTTTTTCTAATAAATTCAAAAGCATTCAATAGATTTCCAAAGTAAGATAAATCTGATCACAATATGGTTCTAAAGGTGGCTATAATTAATTAAAACTAACAATCCAACAATGTGAAGTGTGTACTTTTCTATTAAAATGTATTAAAAATGACCAAAACTAATAAAAGTTAGCTTAAAGCATCAGTGAGCATTTTGCTAAGTATAAAATGTTCCCTAGTTAGCTAACAGGTAACAAGTTCATCTTTTAAAGGGATATGCCACCCCCAGGTCAAACTTGGGCATCTCCCCACAGTCCAGAGACTAAAATAAGTGGTGGAAAGCGTTTTCCTGGTCACCCAGCCATTGTCCAGGTCTGTCAGCACTGACCGCCGCGGTATCTGCAGCTCCTCCGCCTTAGACTGGAGTCTAACGTCGCCAGAGAAAGATTTCGGCCAAAAGGAATTAATTTGCTCGATGCGTTTCCCAATTACTTTCTGTGTAGTGTGCATTCATATCGAGTGCAAATAAATGTGCAAATCAACACGGAGAGCTTGACTTGGTCATTTTGGGTGGGAACTATTTTTCAGTGCGGAAAAACACAGACGAAGCACACACCACGCTGACAGGGGAATCCCTGTTACGCACCACGTTGGGAGTTCCCCTGTTACGCAGCGTGGTGTGTGCTTCGGCTCTGTTTTTCCGCACTGAAAAATAGTTCCCACCCAAAACGACCAAGTCAAGCTCTCCGTGTTGATTTGCACATTTATTTGCACTCGACATGAATGCGCACTACACACAAAGTAATTGGGAAAAGCATCGAGCAAATTAATTCCTTTTGGCCGAAATCTTTCTCTGGCGACGTTAGACTCCAGTCTAACGCGGAGGAGCAGCAGATACCGCGGCGGTCAGTGGCGACAGACTCGGACAATGGCTGGGTGAGCAGGAAAACGCTTTCCACCACTTATTTTAGTCTCTGGACTGTGGGGAGATGCCCAAGTTTGACCTGGGGGTGGCATATCCCTTTAAGACATTTTATGGAAAATCCTTTAGCATAACCTGCAAAGGACAAATACTGATTAGATAACGTTGGATGAAGAAACATTTGGGTCAGTGACGTGACTTTGGCATTTTTGTGTCCAGAAGCCACAACTTTTCTAGTTATTAATATATAAAGGTTATAACCTGGGAAATCCCAGGCGGCGTTCGTTTGTTCCGATCTGAAAGATCTGAAAGGCTAAGCGAGCTCTCCCGATTCTGGGAGCCAATCAGAGAGCGGGGAGGGGTGGAAAGACGGTGACGTGTACTACGTGACAAACGGAAACTTGTAGTTTGAACTGACAACTGACATGATTGGCTATGGGCTACGTATACGCCAAATGATAGACATTCGTAACGCCCAATAAACGGCCGTTGGCGATCGTAAACCACACCTCCACTACGAGATATTCAGTAGGTGCTCCCAGACCATATATCACTGTGATATGGTCTGGTGTAAACCAGGCAAGAAAGGTTACATTGTTTAAATTAATTTGTTTTATATCACTTTATTTGTACCAATATGCATTTAGATGAAGAACCCAGATTTAAAAGAATATTTCAGGTTTAAAATATCAGACTGACATTTGTTTATAAAAAATAATAAAAAATTGACAATCATAAACTTTTCTGAGTGACAAACCTGTAATTAATGTATTATGGCTGATAAGCTCATTTGGTAAGTCACTTGACTTTCACCCGGGGGACCTAGGTTCAAATCTCCCCCGGGCAATGAGCAAGCCAGTGTGAGTCCTTGGGCAAGACCCTTCATGGTACTGCCCCCCGGGAGCATGAAAGATGCTCCTGAAAAGGATGGGTCAAATAATTTCCCTACGGGGATAAATAAAGGATGTCATCTTCTTCTTCTGAAATAAAGTTATCCTCAAAAGCCTATTTCATCAACGTCATTCAGTAAAACGAAGTTGAAGAGCCAATTTGTACAATAATGTGAGTTCCTTCGTCATGTGTCGTGTGATGACATCACTCTGAGGACCCTGCACAACTCTGAAGTGGAAACAAGATTCAGATTTGGCTTTTTATTTGGTGGTGACGCCTTTGTCATGACAAGTACAAATACCACAATTTTGGATGTCATTTGGTGCAACGTACAAAATGTGTTTAAAACTGATAATTGTATTTTATTTTTTTATTCAGTGCTTGGTGTGAGCAGTCAACACTGACGCTTGTGTTTCTCTTTGATGGATAAAGTATAAACCAGTTGAGAATGAAAATGTATGAAACGTGTCATTCAGTAACACAAAATGTGTGATTTGGTGAAATGGAATTTGTCATTTGGTGTTAACAGACCTGTGCCTGTTGATGGAAACATAAGCATTTAACATATTCATATCTGCATTTCTTAATTTTATTTGTATTATTTATGATACAAATAAAGCTATATATGCTACTATATTAAAGTAATCATTTTTATTTTAAAAATAATCACATAAAGGAAATTAGGTTTGGTAGATTAATTAGTAATTATTCAAAATGCAGTTGGACAATAAATATATTATTAAAGGTAGATAGATGTTGTATTTGAGCTGAACTGTCATTTGGTAAAGCGGTAGATGTCATGCAGTGAAATGCTGATATTATAGTGAAATGTATGTAAAAAGTTTGTTTTGACATAAAAAAAAAATATTTTTACATAAGGAGTTACATTTAAACAGGGAAAGTGCTAACGTGCTTTAACATGCTTAGGTTTTACCCAATTTGGAAGTGTTTTACTCTTTTTATGAAAAAAAAAAAAATATATATATATATATATATATATATATATATATATATATATATATATATATATATATATATATATATATATATATATATATATATATATATTAGATAAAATAATAATAATATTAATTAATATTTTTGAGACGTCTCTGGCTTTAAAGGTCCCATTGCATGAAATTTTCACTTTCTGAGGTTTTTGAACGTTAATGTGAGCTCCCCTAGGGCCCCCCCCCATGGCTAAAAGTTGCGAAATGTCTAAACTGAGCATTTGCGATCCTTTTCTGTGTTTGAAAAAAACACACCTCAAATGGGCGATTCTGAACAAGGCACCTTTGTTACATAACATCGAAAAAAGAAATGCAAATGCAGTTCCACCACCGTCTGGATGTCCACCCCCTGTCTCTGCAAATCACGCCCAGAGAGTTTGGACCGTGAATGAGCTACGCAATGCGAAATGCGTTTTTTTTATTTGCCTGGAGGCACGTGCGAGTGTTTCTAGGCTTGGAAGTCCTTTACCCGATCCTCTGGACCTCTGAAACAGCAGTGGTTTAATTTTATTTTCTGTGAAAATGTGTTTTTTTTCATTTAAATTCCTCTCCTTTCTGCCTCCGCGCTTCAAACGCGGAAATGGGAGACAGCCACAGCGCAGCGCTCCAGCGGCGCAGAGCCAACCCAATCTCTGTCCTTCTCACTTGCATTCAAGCAACAAGGCCCAGAATGAGTCGTTCAGACAGAGAGATTATGACTCTGACTCTGTACATGTGTCTTTCTCATGCACTGAATGTTGATTTTGAAGAAGGATTCATTTACAGTATTAGGGAACCATTAAGGCGCCATATAAAAGCATCAAGAAGTACCATGTCATGGGATCTTTAAAGGTCCCATGGCATGAAATTTTCACTTTCTGAGGTTTTTGAACGTTAATGTGAGCTCCCCTACCCTGTTTAGCCCCCCCCCATGGTTAAAAGTTGCGAAATGTCTAAACTGAGCATTTGCGATCCTTTTCTGCGTTACAAAAAATCGGAGCTCAAATGGCCGAGTTTGAACAAGGCACCTTATTGACGTCAGATCGAAAAAAGAAATGCAAATGCAGTTCCACCCCCGTCTGTCTGAACTCAGCGTCTCTGTAAATCACGCCCAGAGAGTTTGGACTGCGAATGCGCTAGGCAATGCGAAATGTGTTTTTTTTTTTTTTGCCTGGAGGCACGTCCAAGTGTTTCTAGGCTCGGAAGTCCTTTATCTGAGCCTCTGGACCTTTGAACAGCAGTGGCTTAATTTTATTTTATGTGGAAATGTGTTTATTTTTCAATGGAGATTTTTCAAATCTCTCCCCCCGTGCAAAAACAAGGAAATGGATCAGCTGAGGGCTCAGAGCGAGAGGGAGAGTTTGGCCACGCCCTTACCCTCTACTATAGGCCAGCTCTTTTCTCCTCATTTGCATTCAAGCAACAACGCCCATTATAGTGTTCAGAGTGAGAAAAATTGCTCTTTCTCATCTTATCTCTGTTTCTCATGCACTGAGTGTTGATTTTGAAGAAGGATTCATTTACAGTATTAGGGAACCATTAAGGAGCCATATAAAAGCACCAAGAAGTACCATGTCATGGGATCTTTAAATGCAGAAAAATGTTTTTAATCTTTTTTTTTTTCTTGGGCAAGTAGGAAATGATAATATATATGCTTAATATATATGCTTACATTTTGTATACCATAATATTTTCATTACATTTCTTTGAGTATTTGAAAACTGCAAAACGTCAATGACCCACATACAGCCAAGTACTCCACTCCAGAACGGAAAAAAAGCTCCTAATAGTAAATTTCGCACACCAGAGGGAGACAAAACTTAACAATGAAAACAGAAACTGACATCGTTATCTGCATTAAATGAACCCTTTAAATAACATATGCTGTTTGCTAGTTGGATTCTTGGTTTAGGTTAACAACTTTTTTGACTCATTGCACATTTTACTCGCAGAATATCCCAAAAATCAAATATACCAACAATTTGACCTACAATTTTCTATCACAATATTGAAAAAAAAAACAACTGGGAAAACGTGAGACTAGTAGTTCTGTAGTTCTTTTTCTCACGATGAAGCGTGCGAATAAAAAAGTAATATAGGTTTAACATCACGATCGTTTCTTTCTTTAACATTTCAGATTTTCACACACACATTATCGCTTTATATGAACGTGTTTTATCAATATGCACAATTAATAACAGGTGATTGGCACACACACACACACACACACACACACACACAACTGCTGTTTGTTCACTGCTCAGAATCAAAGACATTTATTGTGCAGCGTTCCTGTGCCTTTTAACCTTACACTGTTGTACATACTTATTATTATTTATCTTAATTTTGATGCATGCTCTTTTTTTCCAACTGTTTCTGACACTTGTGTTGTGACACTGCAATTTCCCCATTGTGGGACAAATAAAGGATTATCTTATCTTATCTTATCTTATCTTACACACACACACACACACACACACACACACACACACACACACACACACACACACACACACACACACACACACACACACACACACACACACATATACATATATATATATATATATATATATATATATATATATATATATATATATGTGTGTGTGTGTGTGTGTGTGTGTGTGTGTGTGTGTGTGTGTGTATATATATATATATATCTTTTAAGTTTTGAGATAGACTAGTTTGTGGCTGCACTATGATAAAAAAAATAAAATAAAATAAATTATGATTATTATGATTATGATTATTAGTATTTTTATTATTGTTATTATTTATAGTAATAATTAAATAATAATAATAATAATAATAATAATAATCATAATAATGAATAAAAAATAAAAATATAGGCCTATAAATAACATACATAAAAAATAAAAAATATATAAATAAAATACATAAATAAGTAAATAAATAAATAAAACATAAACAATTAAAATAAAACATAAAACAATAATAAAAATAAATAAATAAATAAATAAATAAATAAGTTAAGAAACTCTAAAAACTTTTTGAGGCGACTGTAAAACCGACCGAAAATTGTTTTTGTTAGGTTTAGGTTAGGTTAACTTGACATTACAGTCCATTACAGAGGACATGTTACAAAAATATGAATAAAAATAAAATTAACAAAATGTAAATGCTAAGGTGTTCATTTACCTCCACACAGAAAATTAAAATAATAATAATAATTTAGATACACTTTTTTTCTTCGAGTCCCAGGAGGATAAATAATTTCATGTATTATTATTATTTATTATTTTATTTTTATTTTTTTTTACGAAAAAAAATCGCTCTCTTCCTGTACTCGTGCGTGTGCGGCTTCATTGCGCAGGCGCAGAACAGTCCCCGGTGTGAGCGACAGCCGCTTGTCACTTTCCCCCGCTCCTCTCTCTCTTCTCCGGGCTCTTCTTGCTCCGTGCCCCGCCGCCTGCTTCACTGTCGCCCGCAGGAGCAGAGCAGCAGCAGCAGCAGAGGCACCGGGGGCACCGGGATCCAGCTTTTCCTCAGATCCGCGGAGTTTGTGATGAAGAAGCCGGAGACGGACACTTTTCACCGCCTGATCTGACCCGCTGCACAGGTACTGAGCTTTTGCATTGAAAAACAATCACAAAGCTGCAATTTTGTGGATTATGCACGGATTTTAGGCGGATATTTACAACAAATATATACAATAAAAGTTGACACAGGCTTATAAATTGCCTATGTTTTTGTTTTGTTTTACATTCACCCTAAAAATCTAGAAATTTGCGTTAAACTATTTATGAACAAGTAACTAAACTTATGGTTTACACAACAGTGTCACAGTTTCCAGGAGCTCTCCAAAACTAGACTCTTCTTACTGTGAGAGAGGAGAAATTGAAATTTGAAGTTGAAATCTAGAAAGATGCAAGATTTTTTTTTTAAATATTTGTATTTTTTCCTCTTTCTGTGCAGGAAATGAAAAAGGGGTTTGTTTTTTGTTGTGGGATTTCAGTATTTTCAAATAGCCTGTTAGTAGAAAATAGTCTTCTGTTGCTTTGAGCCTAATTCCAAATGGATTCCAGTAATTACGAAAAGTAAAACCATTTACAATGAACAACAGAAATTGAATAAGATCACAGCCAACGCAAACCAACTGTATTCACAAATTCAGTGTTTTTTTTATGTACGCACACCATGTAAGAGCAAAATAGTACAACAGTAGTACAACAGGGATTATCGGATTAGATTATAGTATTTGAAACATTAAAAGCATGCAACATCCATCCAACAGTAATACCAGATTGAAATGTAGTGCAAGAACCAATATTATGCAACGACAAGAAAGAAAAGAAACACAAAGCAATATTTAAGTAAGCTTTTCTTGACATTTTATTTTTAAGAAAGGGTTAGACTATGTTTTAGTTGGCTGAGGATTTAACATTTTACAAAACTCGAGTTGAATTTCAGTTCTAAACCTCTTTGTATACAGTAGTATTGTCACGATACTAAAATTTCCAGCTAGATTTCAATACCAAGGAATAGACTTGATGCCCAATACTGATTCTGACCCCACAATGATAATAAAAACACTTTCTTTAGACAATAGAATGTGATTTTCCACATTAAATGGTATTACTTTCTGTCTTCTATGTGCGTAAAACCTCAGTGGTCCTGTCGGCACAGTGGTCCATGGGCGTATATTATATTATATTATATTTGTGCTCTTATACTTGTTCTGATACAGCTCAACATCATTCAAGGCTTGTTTCTGTTCTGTCAGTGGGACTAGGGATTCAAATTATCGATTAATTCATGAATCTATAGTTGATTGACCTTATCGGTTAACTGATAAGCAGCGTTTTTCACCTGAATTTTAGTGTTTCAATAGGGTCTTTAAGAATATAAGCTGTAGTAACATAACACTGAGTCAAAAATATATCATAGTATTATTATATTGTATATTCCTCAATGAATTATTCCTTAGTAAAAAGCAGACAAATGTATTGATGCTGAATAACAAAAATACATTATTGAAAATAAATTGAGGACTGGCTCAGTTGTTGCACTTGCAGCATGGAAATCTTGAAATTAAAAGGAACAGAAGAAATTAAATAACAGAATGTTATTTAGTCTACATATTATGATGAAACCAGTGAATCCAGGCTATTTTTAGGACATTCTCAACATTTATTTTGAACTAAGGCATCAACAATATTTCTCTCCCTTAATCTGTGGAGTTACAGTACAAAATATCAATTTCACAGGGCCCCTGGACACAGCATAAAACATTACAGGGCCTCAAACCAGAACAATCAAGAAATTATAAAAGCATGTAAGTGACATGCTTTTATAATTTCAAAAATATATGGTTCTAGGTCCAGCTCTACTGTGAGTTGTACGGCAACATCCAGAGAGGAAAGGGTTACATGATGTAACGCTATGGTCTTTCTCGCGAGTGGGTTCACATCTCGTGTTCACATTCCAGAGTAGCGCCCTCTAGAGATTAGTTACAATTAATGCATTTTGTTCGGCCAACGTCTTGATCGACAATTAATTGTAAGTCGATTCATTGTTGACATCCCTAATACCTACTGCTCAAATGAGTATCTAGTTTTGATACCAGTTTTAGTATCAATTAGTATCTCATTTTCAGTACTTTTGACAATATGAAACAATACACATAATATCCCCAAATCATACAATTTATAGGAATAAAGTTAAGAATTTGTGCACTAGAATAAAAAGATAAAAGTGAAATTCCAAAATTTTGTTGGACATACATTTTGACAAAATCATATGTACCTAGCACAAAATAAATTGTGAAATACAATGCTGAAACAAACTTTTTGTATTTTGGCGGCACGGTGGCTGAGTGGCTAGCACTCATGCTTCACAGCAAAAAGGTTCCGGGTTTGATCCCTGGGTCGCCCAGGCCTTTCTGTGTGGGTTAAATGCAGAGAAGAATTTCTCCAGTGTGAGATCAATAAAGTCACTTCTTCTTCTTTAAGGTCCAATATACAGACACTCCAGGAATTCGCGATGTTGCGATTTACAACTTCAGCCAATCCCCATGAATTCAGGGCGGTGTTGCAATTTTGACCAATCACCGCAACTTTCCCACAATTTTTACCAATTTTGACCAGTCATCGGCAACGTATTGAACTCACATCGACCAACTTCCATTT
This sequence comes from Paratrypauchen microcephalus, assembly GCA_036785185.1. Classification (NCBI taxonomy): domain Eukaryota; kingdom Metazoa; phylum Chordata; class Actinopteri; order Gobiiformes; family Gobiidae; genus Paratrypauchen; species Paratrypauchen microcephalus. The sequence goes on from JAVJIX010000108.1 coordinate 1,223,103, forward strand.
GTCTTACTTCCGTGCGACGAAACGAAACTGCTGCCGTGTCCCCAGTTCGGGGGGTGGTTTGAAGGGGGCTCAGACTGCAGTCAAGGTGGTGCACACTTGCTCAGCCCTGAGTGCACTCCGCGGACCGCATGGTCGTCTGCGAAATGCGACAGGTCTCACAACTACGGGAAGCAGCCGCCGACTCCATTTTCTCCCGTAGAAGAAGTAGCGCGCGGTGCATGCTGGGATATATGAGTGTGCGAAGCGTGCTTTTTCACGCGCTTGGTCCACGCCCCGATTTCCATGGAAACGACTGCGGTCTTCAGACCGCGTGTTAACTGTGCATGGGACAAAAAAGAAATGACACACATGCCCTTCAAACCACACTCCGAACTGTGCACTCTGGGAATTGGGACACGGCTTCTAATGGCAAAGAAACATGTCTGCGGCGCCATTTGCCCACAAAAATAACAGCAAAAGACTGCGCAAAACAGTTCCCCTCCTAGTAGTAATTTATTTTCGATGTTGGTAAGGTTGTTTTAGGACCATATCTGTGATCTCTGTGTCTTTGTATTATTCTTTGTCAGTAATAACTCAGTATTCAAAATATTACTCAATTTTAATTACAAAAAGGGAAAATCACAACTATTTATCGCAACTTTCACTTCCTCCCGCAACAAAATCGCAACAAAAACCTTAAAAGCACCGCAACTTTCATCACAACTTTTTGGAAAAGCTCCCGCAAATTCAGGCATTTTAGCCCCCAACAATCACAAAAAATGCCCGCGAAATCCTGGGGGTTCTGAATATGATGCAAAATGTATGCAAAATAGACTCACATGTTAAAGTAATCCTGCATTATTAGTCCATCTACATCTCCAAAGTTCAAAATGCTCTGTTCCACCTTGTGATGTCATGAAGTGGTAGTTTTCATGTTTTCAGAGACTGGCAATTTGAAGGCTAAAATGATCCAAGTTACTCCAGTGAAGATGTATGGGCTTTAAAAACACAGTGGGGCACTTCCTGTATTATTATCACATGACATCACAACGTGGGACAGAGTGTTTTCAGTTTGAGAGGAGAACTCAGCCTAAAAATGCAGGATTTGTGTCTTAAAGCCCCAGTGTGTAGGATTCGTGGCGCATAGGTGGATGGTGCTATTGCACTTTCTGTTTTAGCTACGGCAGACCTCGAGGTCTGCGCGCCGCTACTGTAATAAAACGCGGTCCCGGTTTTTTTTTTTCTCTCATGAAAACACACATTCCCGATCATGTACCATGACACTCTACACATCAAATGAAACCTTACAGTCTCCTCTTTTTGACTATGCAATTCATTTCCCTGCACAACAATCACTCCCAGAGCACATGGGGCTTTTATACGGAAAAGCACAAAACGAGGTTAGCTTACCTTAGAATGCTTTGCACAGGTCAAACTCTGTATTTCACCATAAACTTGCTCTCAATTTGTCCGGAAGGATCCAGCGAATAAAATCCAGTAAAACAATTTAGTCCAAAACACGTGTTAGATCCATTACGACGTCTGATCCGGCAGCATGCTTGTGTTGTTTACCCAAAACCACGAGCCTTGCCGAAGGCGGAGCCCAAATGTCCTTCTGCGGCTCTCGTATTCAAAATGGCTGCCTCTGTATGGGGAAGATCCCCCTTTTATGTGACTATATCTAAGTCCAAAAGAATACTTTGATTTCATGATGGAAGTGAAAAGGCTTGGAAAACAATGTATTTTTGAATGGGTATCTTCAATTTCAGTAATTAACAGGTAAAAATCTTACACACTGTCCCTTTAATTATGTGTGAAGGAAACAAAATACAACTCTGGTTATGTTATTTTTATTTATTCATTTATTTGGAAGGGACAATGCATATTAATGAACACACAATTTGTATAAAATCACACAAACCGACATAAATATGCCGGATTTAGCACAGTGCTAATTTCCATCCGCAGTCCCAGACATAAAGATATAGCAGACAATAGAAAATATGTTGCAGTTGCAGACATTAGACAATTTAGTGCATGTGTTATGATCACAAACATAAAAACAATTTAGTATCTATACAGTAGTAGCATATAATTCAATAAATTACAGTAAAAATACAAATGTTTTTGATGAGAAAACAACATTAGAACAGAGAAAGTAGCCTAGTATGGGCCCTTTAACATTTGAGGTCAGCTAGATTAGAACAGTGATACAATTTGCAGCTCCAAACTACAGCAGCAGTTGTAGGTGATCTAATGTATTTGAAATAGTGTGTGGGTCTGTGGGCAGAAAAAGCATTGAAAGTCCAGAGTGTGTAGGAGTATTACAAGGCTGTCTCATGCTGCCATGTCATCTATTACCTGGCTACCTGTTGTTCTGCAGTTATAGTTGACATTTATGAATTATGCATCTGTTTTTCAAGCTTTTACTTCCAAAAAACCAAAAGTGGGTTTTAAAAATAGGCCAGGGAAAGCAATATAGGGCATGACAGATGATACTAGACTCAGAAGTGGAGCAAGAATAGTGAAATGTTAAAGCCAAAAGCAGTGAAGTAGTGGTGGGGGGTGTGGGGGGTTAGTGGAGGGGTGAGAGAGAGGCTATATAAGGCTCTAAAATGATTGTTTTGAAAATAGTTTGGAGATTTGTTTGGGGAAGCTGGTATTGAGGGGGCAGTGGAACATTCTACAATATGGATTTTTAAAATATTGCTTCATGGGTCTAGGCTTCCTATTAACGTGCAACATTTTCAGGACTTTTTTCCATTTAAAAGATGGAATATTTGGTTTTAAATTGTTAATTGCTATGACAACTGTCTTGATTTTTTTAATCAATCTGGAGCCCCTGGATAAAGTCAAGTCATTTGTGTCCAAATAAATGCCCAGTGTGAGGAGTGAAGGGCATCCACTATGTAACATTTCTGTTGGGGCGGTCCTCCATATGCATGTTTCCATGGAGATGTCTGTTTTGCCTAGAATGTTTCACAGTGTGGTGTTAAGTTTACTAGTATCATGAACACTGAATTACAGGATTAATATACAGTGGTCCCTCGCTCTGTCGCGGTTCACTGTTCGCGGCCTCGCAGATTTTTTTTTTTTTTATAGTGTAACATTTTTTTAATAGTGTAACATTGTGTTCTACGTCCTGATTGGCTAAGAGACTGTAGACCCTTGCCGATTGATAGATGTGGGACGCAGGGACGACCGGGAGTAGACCAGGACTAGACCAGGACTAAATGTGGACTAAACCAGGTCTAGACCAGAACTAAACCAGGTCTAGACCAGGTCTAAACCTGGACTGGTCCTGGACTAAACCAGGACTGGACCAGGTCTAGACCAGGATTAAATCACTCCGTGCGGCTCTTTGCTGGTTTCGTGCGGCTCTTGCGTTCGTTTGTGCGTGTTCGGTTTGTGGCTCGGGCTGCGAGGATGCGGTCCTGTGGGGGAGTCATGGTCCGGGCGCCGTGGTTCGATCTCGGCCTCGCGCCGGTCGTGCTGCTCTGTCACGGATTTGACCACGCGCACTTCTCCAAGGGGTTGGTGCGCGTTGGTACTTCACGGATTTCACTCATTACGGGTTATTTCTGGAACCTAACCCCCGCGATAAACGAGGGACCACTGTATTGAAAACTTACACAACTTACACAAAGATAGATCAGAGCTGACGAAGCCTCTCGGATGAGCGGCGAAACGTTTTCAACCAAACAAACTTTGTCCAGTTGACAAATTGAACTTCTCCTTTTATCAAAGATAGAAACGTTTAATGCCATAATGTGGAATATTCCAGGCCAGAAATGTGCACCCTTAATTCAGAAAAATTAAAGCAGGCCTATTACGCGAAATCAACTTTTCAGAACTTTTAACCATGTTCTAGTTGTTTTCTCTTCTCATTTAGGATCCGGCATGGTCACGTAGTCTTTTGGAAACAAATGAAAAAAATAAATAAAAATCTGCTACTCGCATGCTAGCATGATGTGCAGCTATCCATAGGAGGGGCCAGCTCTTTGTTGTGATGATGTTTATGGTGATGTCAGCTCCCATTGGGCACCATAGATTTCTGATGTGGAAGTCAGCGGGATTATTTGAATAAGCTGGTTAAGAGGGCCAGCTCTGTCCTGGGCTGTCCTCTGGACCGTGTAGAGGAGGTGGCGGAGAGGAGGGTACTGGCCAAATTCATGTCCATTAAGGACGACACCTCTCACCCTCTGCACCGGACTGTAGAGGAGCTGAGCAGCTCCTTCAGCAGCCGACTGAGGCACCCCCAGTGCAAGAAGGAGCGCTACCGCAGATCCTTCATCCCCACCGCCATCAGACTGTATAATTCTAACATATAGGCCAGACGTGCAATATCCTCCTTTTCATGTTGATGCCTGTTGTTACTATTATCATTATTACTATTTTCCATTATTATTATTATTACGTATTACTATTTGTACTATTTATTACTTACTTTATCCCCTCCCTGCCTGCATGCACTTTTTCCCTCTTGTCCAAATGTCCTGGAGCTACTGTGGCGAGTAAATTTCTCCTGTGTGAGATCAATAAAGGCTTATCTTATCTTATCTTATTTCTTTTATTTAGTTATTTTAGACCAATATTGCGATTTAAAAACTATAGAGCAGACACAAGTGCAATAGAAGTCTTGGTGCCCACTTTGCAAACACATTTGGAATAAGTGAATAAATGTAACTAATGGTGGAGGATTGGGCTAAATCTACTTTTAATGGCACTATTTCCCCAGACTCAACTATGTCCCATAACAAATGCATCAAAACAAATGCAAAAAGTCCAAAAGCTTCAAGTTCAAAGTTTAAGTAGCAGTGTCATTTAAAGGAGAATTAACGTTTTTTTACAATCTGAGCCTTATTTCGGTAATAAAACAAGTTGTTTTACTCACCCATAGCACTTTGGTGTCATATGGAGCACTTCCAGAGATGTTTTAGATTTGCGATCTCCATAATGTGAGTTCTCGGGGCACTTGTTTGCGGTCTCCAAATAACACGAGATTTAGCCATAGTTTCGAGTAGATGAGGAGGCCAGTGCGCATGTGCGGACTGTGCTCTCAGCTCCCGGGACCCAAACATGAAACGCAAAGCTGTAAACTATGGATAAATCTCGGATTACAGGCCACTTTTGATTCAAACGAAATCGTAGACTAAGACATCGAGCTTCTATGATTTGAAAAGTGCTAAAGTTTGTGTTATTTGGAGCCCGCACGGGGCATATTACATGCTTGGGGAATATATTATATGCCCTGAGCTATGGCTAGAAGTCGCGCTAGGCTAACCACAAATCTAAAACATCTCTGGATGTGCTCCATATGACACCAAAGTGCAATGGGTGAGTAAAACAACTTGTTTTATTACCGAAATAAGGCTCAAATTGTAAAAAAAAAAAAAAAAACGTTACTTTTCCTTTAAGTGTTGTTTAAGCAGTAGTGTCAGTGTCATTTAAGTGTCATTTAAGCAGCAGTGTCATTGGGGGAGGGAGGGCAGGGAGAGAGTCCTCACAGCTTGGTGGATGAAGCTGTCCTTCAGTCTGCTGGTCTTGGCCCTGAGGCTCCTCAGTCTCCTTCCTGATGGCAGCAGACTGAAGAGGCAGTTGGATGGGTGGGTGGGATCACCCAGAGGGCTTTGCGGGTGAGGCGGGTGCAGTAGATGTCCTGCAGGGAGGGGAGAGAGACACCCACGATTCTCTCAGCTGCTCTCACTACTCGGTGTAGCTTTTTCCGGCAGGACACGGTGCAGGTGCCATACCACACAGTGATGCAGCTGGTGAGGATGTGACCTATGGTGCCTCTGTAGAAGGTGCTCATGATGGAGCTGGGGCTCTGGCTCTCTTCAGCTTGTGGAGGAAGTAGAGTCGCTGTTGGGCTTTACTGGCCAGTGATGCAGTGTTCTTTGACTAGGAGAGGTCCTCAGAGATATACACACCCAGGAACTTGGTGCTGCTTACTCTCTCCACAGCAGCCCTGGTGATGGTGAGGGGGGCGTGCTGTGTGTGTGCTCTCCTGAAGTCTACCACAATCTCCTTTGTCTTCTCCATGTTCAGGGAGAGGTTGTTGTTACTGCACCACTTGACCAGGCGGCTCACCTCACTCCTATAGTGTGTCTAGTTCATTGTTCCACCACTGTGATCTGTTATAACTTTAACTTTTCACTGCCTTTTGGGGACCTCTATGTAAGTACATAGCCAGTCCTGGTATATACATTATTGGTATTGTAATCAACCATCAATCATCATTTCTAACCAAAGCCAATAGAACCATGCAAAAGTACTTCACATAAAGACCATTTTATTATGCTGATAGGGCACCGCTTTTCATATGCAGACGTGGAGAACACAGCACGCAGCCACGCTCTAGGAGGACACTCTGAATTATGGCACCATTTGGACAATTGCGTTTATGCAAATTGTGAATATTTGTGAAATGCACAATCAGAGCGTTTGAGCCCACAGTGAACACTTGGCAGCAGCTAGGCCATGATTTCTCTATTCAGTATTATTTGCTGCAACTATAAACCAGAATAATCATGACTGAACTATTAAAATAATTGCAATCGCATTTTGATAATCGTAGTCTTTATCTGCACCTGTGTTTTTCAGCCTCTCAGTACACTTTTTTAGTTGAAATGTTTCCGCAGTGCACCATCTATTAACAATAATATGAAATCACATCTTCTGTGACCATACCGGCCTGATCTCGTCAGATCTCAGAAGCTAAGCAAAGCCGGGCCTGGTTAGTACATGGATGGGAGACACTGGGAATTCCAGGAGCCACAAGGGGGCGCCAGTCACAAAAACTGTCATTGTCTCGTTAGGCAAGACCCTTCACCCACATAGCTTACCACCACCAAGTGTGGAGTGAATGAGCAATGAACTGTAAAGCGCTTTGGGTGTCATGAAAGGCGCTGTATAAATGCTATGAATTAATTCTGAAAAAGAAAAAAACATCATGGTATCTAACATAGCAAATATTGTCCATGTCTCTGTGCCTGGTTGTTTAATAGTCACTGATTTGCATTGTTTTTTGAATCAGAATCACTCAGGCCGATCCACAAGGGTAAATTATACAATGAAATCCAAGTGTGAATCTGTTTATATAAACTGCACATTTTAACAAGGCACACTTGGGAATACCTTAAGCTGCACTATTCCCGGCACAGGCTGAAAATCAGTGGTCTGGACTGTGGACCAGTGTTGCCAACTCCCCAGCATCGGAAGTAGCTATTGGGCCGCCCAGAAGTAGCTAAAAGTAGCTAGACGAGCGAGCGGTCCAATCCAAATGTTACCCCGTGACACTGACCTTTTATTGGTGTTGTTATTACATATACTTGTTTGTTTTTTATTTGTTTTTTTAAATTTTTTAGATTTTTTTATTTATTTTTTTGGGAGCTGTAGTCCAAGATCTGTAGCTTGCTTTTTTATTTTTTGTGCTGTAGTTTAACTAAAGCTTTTTATTTCTTTTTTATTTTGTTGTGCTATAGTGGGCAAACTATAGCTTTTTATTTTTTGTTTTTGGTGCTAAAGAACTAGCTTTTTAAAACTTTTATGTGCTGTACAACTAGCTTTTAAGCAGTGCTACTTGTGACTTTGTGTCGCCAAAAAGAAAAAGAAAACAAATGAGAGCGCATAGGCATACACTTATTGAGAATCAGAGCCTATGGCAGAGGAATGACCAGACTCCAAGGCGATCTGACGAGATGGAGGGAGCAGAGGAGAGACTGGTGAGTGGTGTCTGTGCCTCTGAGTGAGTGAGGAAAAAAAACCAAGGAAGCGACTGTCCACGCCGCCCCTCTCTGCCTGTGTCTCTCTGTCTCTTTCTCTGAACGGGGAAAGAAAGAAAACGGCGTAATTTTTTTTCCCCCTCCCGCGATCTTGGAGCCTCTGATCACCAAAAAAAGTCGCTAGATTTGTCGCTAGTCGCTTTTGTCTAATTTTCTCGCTAGGGGGGTCCAGAAAGTAGCTAAAAATAGCGACAAAGTCGCTAAGTTGGCAACACTGCTGTGGACTATACAGACTGTAAAACACATGCCAAAAGAACTTTCATAACAAACACAGTGGGATTATTAAACCAAAAGAACAAAAGAATAAACAATAATAATAAAGTAATACACTTTGTTCATAAATTTTCTCTATTTTGAACCCTTTAGTCGCTATATTTCAACCTTTAAAATGTGTCCATGTTAATAAAATGTGTAGTTTCTTTTTTTCTTTTATGTTTTTATTAGAAAAGGTTCTTTACAATCAGCAACATATATAAGAAAAATCTTAGTCAGTTTCTGAAAAAATAAAATAAAGAAAGAAAAAGAAAAGCTATCGTTTACCAAGCGTTACCATCGCTTCATATTGCAGTGACCACCACCATGGCTTTGTTCTGTTGCTTATCCACCACCACTATGTCTGGTTGGTACCATCACCATTCTGTCAGCCTGTATCTGGACGTCCCACAGGATCTTGGCTCAGGCATTTTCCGCAACCTTCGGAGATGTTTCCCACCTTGACCTTGGGGTCTCCAGCCCCTATCCTGCACAGATGTTTCTGTACACTATGCCCGCCACTTGGTTGTGTCACTCCATGTATTCTTTCCCTGCCAGCGTCTTACATCCTGCAGTTATGCTGGACTGTCTCAGGAGCCTCTGGTGTGGTAGATCTGGGCCTCTATTGCCCGGGTGCTCAAGGCCTGCTCCTCTGCAGCCAGGATGAGGGCCTCTGTGCTGTCCTTCAGACCAGCCCTCTCCAGCCATTGGTAGGATTTCTTGATATCAGCCACTTCCAGCCACTGGTCCACTAAGAAGTGGACAAGTGAGGCTGTGGAGGAGCTTCAGACGTGTTTGGATTTTACAGACTGGAATCTGTTTAAAACTGCAACGAACAGCTTGGATGAGTACACAGACACTGTGGCGTCATACATTCAGTTCTGCGAGGATATCATCATTCTGTCATGTACCAGAGTCACCTTCAACAATGACAAACCCACCTCAAGTCCTTCACCTCCCCTCTCCTGGACCCCCTGCAGTTCGCCTATAGAACTAATCGGTCTGTGGACGATGCAATTAACCTGGCCCTCCACTCCATTCTCAAGCATCTGGACTCCCCGGGAACCTACGCCAGGATCTTGTTTGTGGACTTCAGCTCTGCTTTTAACACCATCCTCCCTGCTCTGCTCCAGGACAAGCTTGCTCAGCTAAACGTGCCCGACTCCACCTGCAGGTGGATTACTGACTTCCTGACAGATCGGAGGCAGTGCGTGCGGCTGGGGAAGAATGTTTTGGACTCCTGCACCATCAGCACAGGATCTCCACAGGGCTGTGTACTTTCTCCTCTGCTCTTCTCCCTGTACACAAACTGCTGCACCTCCGGCCACGACTCCGTCAAACTGGTTAAGTTTGCAGATGACACCACCCTCATCGGGCTCATCTCTGATGGCGATGAGTCTGCCTACAGGAGGAAGGTGGACCGGCTGGTGTCCTGGTGCAGCAGCAACAACCTGGATCTCAACCCCCAGAAGACAGTGGAGATGATCGTGGAGTTCAGGAAAGTCACAGCCCCCCTGCCTCCTCTCTCCCTGACAGACTCCCCCATCACCACAGTGGACTCCTTCCGGTTCCTGAGTACTTACATCACACAGGATCTCAGGTGGGAGCCGACCATCAACTCCCTCATCAAGGAGGCCCAGCAGAGGTTGTACTTCCTGCGGCAGCTAAGGAAAGCCAAGCTGCCAGTCCAGATGATGGTGCAGTTCTACACGGCCATCATTGAGTCCATCCTCACCTCTTCCATCACTGTGTGGTGCTGGAGCCACTGTCAGGGACAAACAGAGACTGCAGCGCATTGTGCGCTCTGCCGAGAAGGTGATTGGCTGCAGCCTTCCATCTATCCAGGACCTGTACGTCTCCAGGACTCGGGGCGAGCAGATCGGATAGCAGCTGACACTTCTCACCCTGGACATGGACTATTTGAGCCACATCCCTCTGGTAGTAGGCTACGGTCCATCGGGACCAGAACCTCCCGTCACAAGAACAGTTTCTTTCCCTCTGCTGTTGGACTCATGAACAATTCATAACATCTGCACAAAGCTGGACACTTTATATCACCAGTCACTTTAATTACATCATGTTTGCACTACTGTTCTGATGCTGCTCCTCTGATCCTTTTTATATTTGGATTGTTTATTTTTTTACTATATTATAGCTATATTTAGGGACCGAGCCCGAAGGGGGACGAAGGTCCCTATTGTTGTTGCTTTGTTTCCGTATTATTATTATTATTCTTGTTCATACACGCTGGGGCAATTTTGAGCATGTTCCCATGCTTCAAAACGAACGAAACTTTGCACGGGCATCACAAAGTGCTGCCAGTACGACCACACAAAGTCCCGTCCCCCAGTGACCCCCAGGAGCTCGATAGCGCCCCCTAGCGCGTTGTCTTTCGGGGCTGGCATACCGTTTAAGATAGGCCCACGAAATTCGGTAGGGACGTGTATCTCAATAAGATGAACAAATGCCTCACTGCAATGTCATGGCCACGCCCAACAGGAAGTGAGATAATTGGCCTTTTGTGTGATTTTGGGGTATTTGACATAGAATGGAATTTGAAACACTTCTCCTACACCGTACCTCAGATAGGCTTAAATTTTGGTGAACATAATCTTAAGACGTTGGAGATGTTAAATTGCGAAGGATTTTCAAATAGGCGGTAATATGACGATACGGCGGATCGATAAAGTTAGGTATTTATTGAATGGGAGTGATGAGTTATGAATGGGAGGTATTTGTTGCTAGGCAACGCCCTGATCAAAGGTCTTTGATCTTTGTACCTTTGATCTGATATAGCTGCAAGCAGCAATGTGGGGACAAGCATCGAAGGTTCATGTAGGCCTCAGCATGTAGGCCACATGCAGGGTCTGACAGGGTCTAACAGAGTCTGACAGGGTCTGACAGGGTCTGACAGGGTCTGACAGGGTCTGTTCTGACAGGGTATCTACAATGTCATGGCCACGCCCAACAGGAAGTGAGATAATTGTGCCAGGCACACGAAATTTGGTATGGCTGTGCGTCTCAGTAAGACGAACAAACGCAGGTGCGAGGTCCCGACCAACGCCGCTTGCGGCTTTAATTTAGTTATTATTATTTATCTATACTCTAGGCGCTTTGTGCAACAATTTTGTATGAAAAGCGCTTTATAAATATTGTTTGATTGATTGATTGATAGTTATTATTATTATTATTTAGTGATTTATGTTCGGACCTTATCACCAAGACAAGTTCCTATTTTTGTGAATTAGTGTTCACTTGACAATGGCAATAAAAGTCTTTCTAATTCTGATTCAGTTATGTTTCGGAGGTACATGACATACCTGTCATGCCCCGTACCTGTACATGTAGGGACTTGTCCTGCCATGACGGTCCCTCCAGCACCTCCTCTGCGCTCCACTGTCTGAGGCATTCCTTCAGCACATCATCTGTCAGTGACCCAGAAATGGAAAAGCAGAAGATGGATGTTTGTGTGTGTGTGTGTGTGTATATATATATATATATATATACAGTATATATATATATATATATATATATATATATATATATATATATAATATTTGTGCGTTGCCATAGTGATTAACAATTTAAAACACAGTAGCTCACACATGACAATATATTTCCATAACAAAGAGTAAAAAATATATAAATGGTAATAAACTTAGCAATAAAAAAGTAGCAATAAAAAAGAGCAAGAAACTGGTGTCAAATAAGACATACATTATATAAATATATGTACAGTAAATAAAAAATATTGTAAATAAATATAGTATATCACAGGTATATACAGGAGGTCGTGAGGAAATAGTGCAAATATGATATGATGATGGCAAAAACATAGGCTTATTTATTTATTTATTTATTTATTTATTTGATAGGGACAATGCACATTAATGAACATAAGTATAAACAAATTTTAGATACAAAGCTGTCTGTTACATAAAAGTGAGTTGTATCTTGAGTAGTATTTAAAACCAAATGTATCTAAAAGTCAACACAAAATGTTGCATATGACTCAAGCTGAAAAAGCATGAATAGAAGAAAATGTTTAACTCATCCACTAATTGAAAAACTGACTATTCGACCGCTGAAATAATCATTAGGTACTGTAAGTCACAGCTCTACAGTACTCACACATGAGCAGTAAAAAATGCTCTTGGTTTAACTGTTGTATGAAGTACTGCGTCGGAAGTGCTGAGTGGCATTATGCTTGGAGACAGCTTTGGTGGGAAAACAGTGCGAAGACTTGAGGAGGCTGGTGATTTTGGTGTCAGCGGACGCTGTTATTAATCTACTGATAGACAGTTAGAGCGGAGGCATTTTTAGGCACAGTCTGAGCTCTGTGTTTTGAATTTTTAAAAAGTAATGTGATAAATGAAGGAGGAGGAGCTGCTGCGAGGAAAGGTGTGAAAATATGAACAGGGATCTAGAGAAATGGGGACAAAAGGCAAAGATATTATGTAATATTATGTTAAAAAAAATATTGAAAATCAGATACTAATCAACTACTGAAACTATAGTAATACGAAATCTAGATACTCATTTGAGCAGGTACAATACTAAAAAAGTCCCATTGACAGGACAGAGCTGAACCTTTCCTGAATGTCTTTAGAATGATGTTGATCTGTGTCAGAACAAGTATAAGAACACATAGTATACACCCATGGACCGCTATGGAACCTACAGGACCACTGAGGATTACACACATATAAGGACACTTGTTAAAGGTCCCATGGCATGAAATTTTCACTTTCTGAGGTTTTTGAACGTTAATGTGAGCTCCCCTACCCTGTTTAGGCCCCCCCCCCCCATGGTTAAAAGTTGTGAAATGTCTAAACTGAGCATTTGCGATCCTTTTCTGCGTTACAAAAAATCGGAGCTCAAACAGGCGATTTTGAACAAGGCACCTGATTGACGTCAGATCGAAAAAAGAAATGCAAATGCAGTTCCACCCCCGTCTGTCTGAACTCAGCGTCTCTGTAAATCACGCCCAGAGAGTTTGGACTGCGAATGCGCTAGGCAATGCGAAATGCGTTTTTTTATTTGCCTGGAGGCACGTCCGAGTGTTTCTAGGCTCGGAAGTCCTTTATCTGAGCCTCTGGACCTTTGAACAGCAGTGGTTTAATTTTATTTTCTGTGGAAATGTGTTTATTTTTCAATGGAACGCTTCAAATCTCTCACCCCGTGCAAAAACAAGAAAATGGATCAGAGAGCGCTCAGAGCAGAGAGCGGAGCGTTTGGCCACGCCCCCACCCTCTACTATTGGCCAGCTTTTTTCTCCTCATTTGCATTCAAGCAACAACGCCCATTATAGAGTGTTCTGAGTGAGAAAAATTACTCTTTCTCAGCTTATCTCTGTTGATTTTGAAGAAGGATTCATTTACAGTATTAGGGAACCATTAAGGAGCCATATAAAAGCATCAAGAAGTACCATGTCATGGGATCTTTAATATTCAAAACAGTACTGAGGTGTAATGTTAAAATTCACTTTCTATTCTATGCTATTGTCTAAAGCAGAGGGGTCCAAACTTTTTTCACGAAGGCCACAGGGCCAAAGACCAGTGATCAATTCAATGGATTAATCAGATGGATGCATTTTACAGTTTTGATTGAGCCACCATACCTTTAATAAGGCTTGGAGCCATAGGTTTACATGTGTATAATAATAATAATAATAATAATAATAATGTATTGTGATCAAGGTTATAATGATAGTATTAATTAAATTTGCAGCAATAAATATAATTTGGGCCCTGGTCTAAAGAGTGTTTTTATTATCTTCGTGATATAAGAGTCAGTATGGACTCTATTCCGTAATTCCAAAATCAAATGTGAAATGTTTGTATCATGACAAGCCTGTAGTTGACTAAAGAAATCACCTGCCCTGTGCACTGTTCCTCTAAGTGAGCCACACTTGGCTGATGTAATGTCTTCTCCCTTCTTCTGTTGTGCATTAATAAGACATACAGTCAATTCCCAAAATAACTGCTAACAAATAAAATCTTTGGTTAACTGAGACACCACTGAGCGATTCATTGGACAAACATAAATAAAATAAAATAAAAGGCTACAACACCACATCCCACATCGAATTTAGGAAACAGGAAGTAAACCCAGAACTAAACCTGAATTAAACAAAGTCTGCATCTGGACTAAACTAGGATAAAACCAGGAATAAATCAAGACCAAACCAGAACTAAACCAGTACCAAGCTGGACTAAACTAAGACCAAAGCAGGTCCTGCTCAGAACTGAACCAGGAATAAACCTGGGACAAACCAGTACCAAGCAGAACTATAGGATCAAACTAGGACTAAAAGAGGACCAAAACACAACTAAACCAGGACTAAACCAGGCAGCCATTTGCTAAGCGTCAGTGTTTTTTAAGAGTTTGTATTCACAGCAGCAGCAGTGAGGGGCTCTGAGATAGACACTTCACACATGGATAACCTCGATGAGATATAATCACTCTGTAATAAAGAGTTATTATTATTCATCCAGGGAGAGACTGCAGCACTGGAACATCTGCATCCAAATCCTTCAGTTCACGTTTCACTTCTGTCACACTCACTGCAAGAAAACAAAATGGCTGCTGCAAACTTACACTGCACATGACGGGGTTTCATGTTTTGGTGGGATGCCTGGAGGAAATATTTATCATAGTTTTAGTTTAAGGAGCATTGTGTCACTTCCCTGGTGGAGGGTCTGTCTTCTGATTTTGTTTTCCATGCAGATAGTAGAATTCAACTTTTCTATCTTGTATTTGATTCAATTGCAGGTCTTTTTACTGCTTAAAAACAAACATGAGGACAGTCACCTCTCCACAGATCTGATGTGTAACCTGGCTTGGTGGTGTCACATTTTTGTCTTCATGGAGGTTTTAATGCATTTAAAGATCCCATGACATGGTACTTCTTGATGCTTTTATATGGCTCCTTAATGGTTCCCTAATACTGTAAATGAATCCTTCTTCAAAATCAACACTCCTGTAGTGCATGAGAAACAGACATAAGATGAGAAAGAGTATTTTTTTTCTCTCTGAACAGGCCATAATGGGCGTTGTTGCTTGAATGCAAATGAGGAGAAAAGAGATGGCCAATAGTAGAGGGTGGGGGCGTGGCCAAACTCTCCGCTCTAGCTCTCAGCTGATCCATTTCCGTGTTTTGCACGGGGGGAGAGATTTGAAGCGTTCCATTGAAAAATAAACACATTTCCACAGAAAATAAAATTAAACTATTGCTGTTCAAAGGTCCAGAGGCTCAGATAAAGGACTTCCGAGCCTAGAAACACTCGGACGTGCCTCCAGGCAAATAAAAAAACGCATTTCGCATTGCCTAGCGCATTCGCAGTCCAAACTCTCTGGGCGTGATTTACAGAGACGCTGAGTACAGACAGACGGGGGTGGAACTGCATTTGCATTTCTTTTTTCGATCTGACGTCAATAAGGTGCCTTGTTCAAAATCGCCCGTTTGAGCTCCGATTTTTTGTAACGCAGAAAAGGATCGCAAATGCTCAGTTTAGACATTTCGCAACTTTTAACCATGGGGGGGGGGGGGGGGGGGGCTAAACAGGGTAGGGGAGCTCACATTAACGTTCAAAAACCTCAGAAAGTGGAAATTTCATGCCACGGGACCTTTAATGCAATACTGTGGAGCATTCTGGAGAAGGCAACAAGAACAACAAGGAGATAATAATGAAGCCTCCACCTAGAAAGTTACAGTGCACCTTTAAGTGACTGTTAAAACCTAATTTTAATGAAATAAAGGTGTTGTCATTTAGCTTCTATTAATTAATCATAACTTTTGTGCAAATTAGACCCTTGTTATCATTTTGCTAGGTAACAGTTTTGGAATTACGTCACATCTGCTGGCCATGTCCAACCAGGAAGAAAAATTATGAAGTTCATCAAGACAAAAACTAGAAAATGTCTTTACTACAATTGTGATGTTTTGGTGAAATGGGTAGTTAAACCAGAGTCAACTTTAAACAGAAAAGGGGTTTTCAAATCTGGGAGAAGGAAGAGAGTAAAAATTTAACTAGACTTCAATTCAATAGAGCAATAGATCAACCAGTAACAATAAGACCAATAACTTAAAGGTGCATTGTGTAATGCTTCATTTTTGAGCTATAAAACCACCTGTAATTGAATAAATGTAAAATAAAGCTGTTTAATGTCACACTGTGGAACATTCCAGGCAGAGCAATTACATCTCCATAGAAACAAGCAGGTGATGGACCCAAACCAAAAAGTGCTCTTTCAACTTTTAAACAGAACTAAATCAGGTCTAAACCAGATCTAATAGCTACTGCTACAATACTGCTACTACTACTTCTACTATGCTGCTATGGCTAGTGCTATTTTGTTCAAATAAAATAGAGCAATAACACTACAGATTGGTCTGGTCTTTTCTGGCCTTTGGGGACAATATAAGTTTATGGTCAATTTATCTGAACTGTTATATACGGACCTTACTTTAGATGAGTGCTTCTCAGTTATTTTCTGTGAGGCCCCTCCGCCAGGAAGAAGAAAAAATTTCACGCCCCCCTCCCTGCGCGCGACTATAAATAGTATTATTTGTCTAGAAAATTGTTATTAGTACACCTCTGCATAACACTGTATCCTTTTATTAACATTAAAAACAAAAAAGAAAGAAACTTCCAACAAAGACTGCACTTTTTGCACTGAGGACTCAAATATGAATGTGTTTTTAATGCAGCTTTGCGCACATTTGTTTACGTTTTACAGAAACGAAACTTAAAACTACATTGCATAAACTAAAAGTGCTGAAAAAAACAAACGCTCTCTCCTTGTACCGCTGATGCATCAGCTTCTGTCGGACTAAAGGACACGACTCGGTGGAATATACGTGTTTTTTCTGTGACAGAGGATGTTCTGCTGATGTGAGCCTGTTCTGTATATCGTGTATTTAAGGTTGCCGCCCCCTGCCCCAGAGCGACAATGAGAGCGCCACTGCCAACTACTGTTGTTGATGTGCAATTACACTTAGTTCTAGTACAGTACGGCAAAAAAGCATGTTTCCCAGGGTCACACGCACCCCCCTGGCATCACACCGCGCCCCCCCAGGGGGGCCCGCCCCACTATTTGGGAATCACTGCTTTAGATTGATAATAACGAAGAGGCAGACATGAAACGTGGTTTGCTTATCGTTTACTGGGTACCCAATTGAACAGTACACCGGAAAACAGCCTGTCATACATGGGGGGGTTACGGTGGCCCAACCGGCCAAACGTAAGATAACGGGAGACCTACTACTGCCCCCAGAGGACAGCCAGCAGGCTTACAGGTTTACATGTTTACAGGTTTACACATTTATAGGTTTACAGGTGGAGGATCAAAAGTTATTGGAAGAACATTACAGTGGTGGACTGTCAGCAAGCATACCAAGTTCACTTAGCGTTACATTGTGTTAGAATGTAAAATATATAAGTAAGCAGCAGCAGTAGTACTAGTAGTAGTAGCAGCAGTAGTAAGAGTAGTAGTAGTAGTAGCAGTAGTAGTAGTAGTAGTAGTAGTAGTAGCAGTAGTAAGAGTAGTAGTAGTAGCAGTAGTAGCTGTAGTAGTAGTAATAGTAGCTGTAGTATTAGTAGTAGTAGTAGTACTTTTTTTTAAAAATCTTTTACTATTACAAGTTACATATTTTAACACCACAATAACATTCGCAAAGCACTCAGAAGACACATCAGTAGTAGTAGTAATAGTAGCTGTAGTAGTAGTATTAGTAGTAGCAGTAGCAGTAGTAGTAATTACCAACACTTTATGTCTCATAATTGTGCTGGAACCTGAAAAGAATAGGCACTAAATTGGTTTTGAGGAAAAGGTGTTGGGAGCGCGAGACAATCATCGGTATCAAACCTGAATGGCACCATCTCCATGGAAACGCCTGATTGTGTGAAAGAAGGGATTTTCTGTTTTGATGAAGGAGAGAAGAATGGGGCTTTACTGCTGGGACTCAGTGGGTACAGCTGTTTGCCCACTTATGTGCCCGGCTCTGATTTGAATGTAATCTAAAGGTCACTATGGGCGAACAATCTGGAAAAAAGATCTAATTCTGATTTTTCTTTGCACCCAGAATAGGCTCTGTGCAGAATACCGCCCGACTAGCTCACTGTTAGCGCCACAAATTCCTGTCCAATTCTGTATCTAAGTTTTTTTTTGTTTAGTCATGCTTAAATGTGACTGAAAGTGACAACATGTTAAGAACTACACAACTCATATGAATACTTGACCAAAGAAGACTTCTGCTTTTAGAAAGGCTGAGGTTGGCGACTCAATGCTAACGCTAATGCTAATTTTGAGACATAATAAATATTAAAATAAAACAACACCACAAGTGACGTATTGTACATATAAACATAATTGGGTAGGAGTTACTTTAATTAATTTGAATTTTTTATTTATTTTATGTTTTACAAATTTGACCATTAGCGTGAGCTAGCTAGCATGCTGCTGTGGCCAGAGCCTACTGACCAAAAAAAAAGACTGAAATATGAAGAAACTAATACAAGAATCACATTTCAGAACATAAAGTACAGGGTTGCCAGTTTTTATTCAGAATAAGACAGGAGATTTTGTGGTGGAAATTGTGGTACCCTAAAAATTGCAGATTTCCTAGTTGTGATTAATCTTGTTTTGAATGTTTATGTATTTGAGGTTACTTGAACACAGCAAATCTTCCAGTCTTGATATCCCAGTGTAACTTGTATTTGACACAGCCCGTAGTTAATCTTACACAGAACTTGAAAGAATTATCACTACCAGAGTAAGTGTTGGTGTAGATTAAAGGTCCCATGACATGGTACTTCTTGATGCTTTTATATGGCTCCTTAATGGTTCCCTAAGACTGTAAATGAATCCTTCTTCAAAATCAACACTCAGTGCATGAGAAACAGAGATAAGATGAGAAAGAGTCATAAATATCTCTCTCAAACTCTTTATTCTGGGCGTTGTTGCTTGAATGCAAATGAGGAGAAAAGAGATGGCCAATAGTAGAGGGTGGGGGCGTGGCCAAACTCTCCGCTCAGAGCTCAGAGCCGACAGCTGATCCATTTCCTTGTTTTTGCACGGGGGAGAGATTTGAAGCGTTCCATTGAAAAATAAACACATTTCCACATAAAATAAAATTAAACCACTGCTGTTCAAAGGTTCAGAGGCTCAGATAAAGGACTTCCGAGCCTAGAAACACTCGGACGTGCCTCCAGGCAAATAAAAAAACGCATTTCGCATTGCCTAGCGCATTCGCATTCCAAACTCTCTGGGCGTGATTTACAGAGACGCTGAGTACAGACAGACGGGGGGGGGGGGGACTGCATTTGCATTTCTTTTTTCGATCTGACGTCAATAAGGTGCCTTGTTCAAACTCGCCCGTTTGAGCTCCGATTTTTTGTAACGCAGAAAAGGATCGCAAATGCTCAGTTTAGACATTTCACAACTTTTAACCATGGGGGGCCTAAACAGGGTAGGGGAGCTCACATTAACGTTCAAAAACCTCAGAAAGTGAAAATTTCATGCCATGGGACCTTTAAAGTAGACTGCCAACACTGTCAGTGCTACACTTGACCCCACTCTTCACTTCCAGAATTTGAAAAAGGAGCCCCTTGTGTGGTCATTTTTCCACTCACTTTTGTAAGGTCTGCTTTTTCAAATTTAAATTTTTAGAGGGATATAACAGAATTAAATTAGTTCCCAGTCTGCACATACTAAGCCAGAAAGTCAAATATTTATTCTCTATTATTATTTGCACTTATCCTACATAAAAGAAAAGAAAAACATAATGCTTTTTTATGCTTTATTTGAAATGTGTGTAGAATCCCTCAGTCATCCAGGTAGAATCCATGGCAAAAGGAGAAATTCAATTTGTCAACTGGACAAAAAATTTTTTTTAGCCGAATACGTTTTGCAGCTCATCCAAAGCTGCTTCTTCAGTTCTGGTCAGACGCTGGTGGACACTGCCTATATCTGCCTGAAGGGAGGAGCTAACTACAATGAAATGACTTTGAAACTAGCTAGGGCTGCAACAACTAATCGATTAAATCGATTAAAATCGACTATTAAAATAGTTGGCAACTAATTTAGTAGTCGATTAGTTGAGTCTGTGTTGTTATAGCCAACTGATATAAGTACAGTTGCGGCAGGAAACAAACCAAAACCACGGTGACACTGACTTGGATGGCTGGATCATACAGTATACTGATCTATGGGTTGGATGCCGAGCGTCATCAAAAAAGAAGAGCACCAATGTTGAGCCTTCTTTAGTTGACTAGTTTACGTGACGAAGTCCAAACTGCGATCAAGCCCACCGCCTCTCGCAAACCAGAAATCGCCGCTAGAGCTGTGGGAGCGCTTGTTTTTAACAGCCTCAGTGCAGCGTATGAAACAGTGCACCGTACCGTGATGTAATGTGATGTTATTTCATGACACACAACTGAAGACACTAAATGAGCACAATCTTTTTATTGACTTTTAACTTGTCGCGGCCCTTTATTTGCTCCAAATAGGCGTATTATATCAATGATACTGCTGTTACTTTGTACGACGCACTGTTTCATACGCTGCAGTGATGGTGTTCAAATCAAGCGCTCCCACAGCTCTAGCGGCGATTTCTGGTTTGCGAGAGGCGGCGGGCTTGATCGCAGTGAAGTCCTAACGGGAGAATCGTAAAAAAAAAAAAAAAGCATACGTGAGAAATGGCGGAGGTGAACGCAGACGGTAATGTTGCAGCAGGAGAGGCCAGTGTTAGCAGAGACAAACATGTACGACCCAAGTCGTGAAAAGTATGGGAGCACTTTACATTAACACCTTCAAAGAACAGTGTTAGGTGCAAAATGTGCACAGCTGATCTGGGATGGCATGGCAGCACAACATCACTGCATGAGCACCTGAAGAGAAAGCACGTTGGAGCCATGGATGAAGGAGATTCATGGTGTGAGTGAGTGCAAGTGAGTTTATTACTGTTGAACCAGTCCTCTATGGTCTATGAATCATATGTTAAACAGAAAAAAAGTCTTTATGTATTTGCTTTATATAATTGTTGTTCAGCTCATTTCAAGCTGAAGACTTAGATGTTCCCCCCCCCCCCCATCTATGAACGAAAAAAAAAACCTCTCCACACTGTACAAAGTCATATGGCTGTTGTCATTACAGTTTTCAAACGATGCTGGTTGCACTGGAAGAAAAAAAAGAAAAATGCTGGTTGCCCTTGATTACAAATTTTATTTTATAGATTTTGTGTTTTTGTTTTCACTGATTCTGCTTTATTTTTATACTGGTAATATATTCTTTTTACTGAGTTGCGGGAAAGCAACCTTTGTACGGATATACATTTCTCCACTGCCATGCAAAATTTGTGAGTGAGTGCAAGTGAGTTTATTACTGTTGAACCACTCCATGGCCTATTGAGTCATGAAGAGTATTTGTTTTGTTAAAAATGCTGGAAATCAAAAGTTTTTTTCCTTCTTTTTATCCGATTAATAATCGATTAGTCGAAAAAATAATCGTCAGATTAATCGATTATGAAAATAATCGTTAGTTGCAGCCCTAAAACTAGCACACCTGCACTGCCTGACAAAAGTATTAGGACGACTGTATATTTCTGAACTTTCATAAATAATGATAAGAAGACGTATTGGTAATGACAACAAATCAATTTATTGATATATTAAAGCAAATTTCATCATGTGTAAAGTAGGGGTGTGTATTGGCAAAGAAGTCACGATTCAATTTGAATCACGATTCATATGCCACGATGTGATACTATCACGATGCATCACGATACTTGAATTATTGCGATGCATTGCAATATATTCGACATACTTCAGTGAAAATGTACCAAAAAAAAGAGGATAACTTAAATATCAGTGGCTGTGTATCTGGGTAGTGTCTTCAATTGATACAGAACTCTGAGCAACTCAATTCATAACTGAATTTATTGAATAACAAAAACAAATAAACCAAACCAATAACAAAAAAGTGCATAGGATTTATAAAAATAAAAAATATTTAATAATTAATAAATTATTAATTAATAATAATCGATTTTTGGCATCAAGAATCGATGCAGTATATTGTGAAAGTTAGTATCGCGATGCATTATCATGACGATTATTTTGCACACCCCTAGTGTAAAGGCATATTATTGCAAAAATGGTCTATTGGTCTAAACCAGGACTAGACTAGGACTATCGCCCTAATACTTTTGTCAGGCAGTGTATTTGTTTACAGTTTCTGTTAGTCCGGTGGGCCTATTAAATATGCAGTGTGAGTGGAGTGTGGGTCTTGTTAGCAGAACCATTCAGGACCATAATGGTGTTTTCACACCTCTGGACCTGACCTGCTGCCTTATTGTTTTGTTTGTTTGTTTTGATTTAGGTTTGAGGATAGAGTTATAGATGGGAGACAAATGATGTCTGAGACCTTTATTTGAAATGTAATTAATACATTTATCGAGCACAGAACTTGCCCACGGCTGTGCACAGCCGATGAGTCCTGAGTTGTGTTTTGTTTCATTCACACATGTTGGACTAACTCTTTGACCCTTTATTATTAGTCAAATGCTGATGATGATGTCATGAAGCTGTAGTTTTCAAGTTAACAGCTGTTTTTACCTTTTGTTCAATAGAGATTGGAAATTCCACTGCTGAAATTATGCATATAATTTTAGTGAAGGTGTATGGAGTTTAAAAACACAGTGGAGCACTTCCTGTATTACCACATGACATCACAAGGTGGAACAGTGTTTTCTGTTTGAGAGAACACTGTCCATATATACATTAGTTGTGTGTTAAACAGGTGTGAATGAAACAAAACACAACTCCAGGTCTGTTTGTGATGAGAAAACTACATTTTAACATAGATCAGAAAATAGTGCAATATGGGCCCTTTAAATTTGGGATTTCCACCTGGGTTAGTTTGTCTCTGGCCACTGGAGTTCTGTGAATAATTGCTGGATCTGGATTCAGTCTCTGGGGATGTTATTATCTTAAACTGTGACTTTTTCCTCACAAGACTGTTATCATTTTTATTCCTGTCACAATTCAGTTTGGTCCAAAAACTAAAAATACACACACACAATGACACCGCAACACGAGGCAAGAAATCCCAATTTGTGGAAAAATAATTTCATCTTAACTAGAGCACTTTCTATTTTAGCAAATCATCCCCCAGCCTCCAACACCCTGTGACTGTTGTACTGATTTGACGCACGTTTTACATCAGCACCGAAACAGCTTTTGTGTTCCCATACAAATTTTGATACTTTGGTTTTAAAGGTGCACTGTGAAACTTTGCCGATGGAGATCCGTCAGATGCTTTTCACATCTGGCATTAAATCTTTTTAACTTCATCAAGACTAAACTAGACACAGGTCAAACTAATTACAGGTCAGATCTGTGGAGAGACGACTCCGCTCACAGTCAGAATGCCTGTTTTTATAGGTATTTTTGAGCCATAAAACCACCTGTAATTGGATAAATGTAAAAGGTCCCATGGCATGAAATTTTCACTTTCTGAGGTTTTTGAACGTTAATGTGAGCTCCCCTACCCTGTTTAGGGGCCCCCCCCCATGGTTAAAAGTTGCGAAATGTCTAAACTGAGCATTTGCGATCCTTTTCTGCGTTAGAAAAAATCGGAGCTCAAACGGGCGATTTTGAACAAAGCAACTTGTTGACGTCAGATCGAAAAAAGAAATGCAAATGCAGTTCCACCCCCATCTGTCTGAACTCAGCGTCTCTGTAAATCACGCCCAGAGAGTTTGGACTGCGAATGCGCTAGGCAATGCGAAATGCGTTTTTTTATTTGCCTGGAGGCACGTCTGAGTGTTTCTAGGCTCGGAAGTCCTTTATCTGAGCCTCTGGACCTTTGAACAGCAGTGGTTTAATTTCATTTTCTGTGGAAATGTGTTTATTTTTCAATGGAACGCTTCTAATCTCTTCTCCACCCAAAAACGCGGAAATGGATCAGAGAGCGCACAGCTGAGAGCGGAGAGTTTGGCCACGCCCCCACCCTCTACTATAGGCCATCTCTTTTCTCCTCATTTGCATTCAAGCAACAACGCCCATAATGGACTGTTCAGAGAGAGAAAAATTACTCTTTCTCATCTTATCTCTATTTCTCATGCACTGAGTGTTGATTTTGAAGAAGGATTCATTTACAGTATTAGGGAACCATTAAGGAGCCATATAAAAGCATCAAGAAGTACCATGTCATGGGATCAATGTAAAGTAGAGCTGATTAATGTCATACTGTGGAACATCCCACACAGAGCAATGACATCTCCATAGAAACAAGCAGGTCTGCCCTCTAGTGTATCTTCTATTTATTCATTTCTGGGTGTTTTTATCTCTCTAAACTACCACAAAGACATGCATTCTTACTGTGAGCAGGCCCACATCTCACATACACTTACACAAACACTGTATGGTAAAAACAATATACAGTGGTACCTCACCTTACGAATGACCCAACAAACGAAAATTTCAAGTTACGAAACGCCTTCACGTTAAATTTTTGTCTCTAGATACGAATGAAATTTCAAGTTACGAAACGCGAAATCTCAAAAATTCAAATAATGCGCGCTCAGCCACACACATTATACGCTTTTCTCAGACTGGATTTAAACTTTTCTCACATTTGTCTCTCGTTCAAACACTCAAACTTTCATAGATTTTCAACAAAACGTATCAATATTGAAGTGTGGGGGGAAGGGGGAGGGGGGAGAAAACTGCGCGGACACGTGCGCGCAGCATGACCCGGCGCAGAGCTGACAGCAGGACTAGACCAAGATCTAAACCTGGACTGGACCAGGACTAAACCTGGACTAAACCAGGACTAAACCAGGACTAGAGCAGGTGGATTAAAGTGCCGCGTGCGGGTCTATTTCCTGGTTTCTCACGAGTCACAGCTGAGGCGAGCAGCGAGGAGGGGACCGCAGGCAGTCTGAGCGCATGTGAGCGAGAGCCATGCAAGAGCCGGTGGTCTAGACCTCCTCTAGACCTGACCAGGTCCTCCTCTAGACCTGACCAGGTCCTCCTCTAGACCTGACCAGGTCTAGAGGAGCCGCGGTGGTCTGGACTAAACCAGGACTAAACCTGGACTAAACCAGTAGGAGCCGCGCTCACACTGCGTGTCCCCTCCTCCCTGCGGTCCCCTCCTCTCTGCTCGCCTCAGCTGTGACTCGTGAGAAACCAGGAAATAGACCCGCACGCGGCGCTTTAATCCACCTGCTCTAGTCCAGGTTTAGTCCAGGTTTAGTCCTGGTTTAGTCCTGGTCCAGTCCAGGTTTAGATCTTGGTCTAGTCCTGCTGTCAGCTCTGCGCTGGGTCATGTGCGCTATCACATGTGTCCGCGCAGTCTTCTCCCCCCTCCCCCTTCCCCCCACACTTCAATATTGATACGTTTTGTTGAAAATCTATGAAAGTTTGAGTGTTTAAACGAGAGACAAATGTGAGAAAAGTTTAAATCCAGTCTGAGAAAAGCGTATAATGTGTGTGGCTGAGTGCGCATTATTTGAATTTTTGAGATTTCGCGTTTCGTAACTTGAATTTTCTTTCGTATCTAGAGACCAAAATTTACCGTGAAGGCATTTCGTAACATGGAATTTTCGTTTGTTGGGTCTTTCGTAAGGTGAGGTACCACTGTATATATTTATCTATTTATCTATGATTAGGACTGGTCCAAATGGTAGGCTAGCTTGATGTCCTCTGCTGGTTTTAATACTAAAAAGTATAGTTCTATAGAAAAAAAAGTATAGAAAAGTATACTTCTACATACATATTAGGGTTTATTCAAAACTATAGGGTTGCAAGATTAACCGCAATAAAGTGACATTTCAGTTTGAATGGTCCATGGGCGTATACTATGTGCTCTAATACCTGTTCTGATACAGATCAACATCATTCTAAAGACATTCAGGAAAGGTTCTGCTCTGTCCTGTCAATGTCAGTTTTTATTATTAATACCTGTGAAAAATGGTTATCTGGTTTCAGTATTGATTAACATCTGGTTTTTAATACTTTTGACAGCCATATTCTCTAGCAGCAGATTTTTCACATGTTTCTGTATTTTTAATTTTATTTAATTTTTATTTTATTTTATTTTATTTTTTGTGAGATGTCTTGTGTTGGAAGAGAAATAAGTCTGGCCAGAACATACATTGAATAAATGGACATGATTCCTCTCACATGTGAAATGGAACTGCCTCTGCCAGGGCATCTGACACATCCAATATCCAAACTCAGAGACACTGAGGAAAGAGAAGTGGGGACTGCTGAGGTCTGGACCTGCTACTACTACTACTACTACTACTACTACTACTGCTACTACTACTACTACTACTGCTACTACTGCTACTACTACTACTGCTACTGCTACTACTGCTACTACTACTACTACTACTGCTACTACTGCTACTACTACTACTACTGCTACTGCTACTACTGCTACTGCTACTGCTACTACTACTGCTACTGCTACTGCTACTACTACTACTACTACTACTGCTACTGCTACTACTACTACTACTACTACTACTACTGCTGCTACTGCTGCTACTGCTACTGCTACTGCTACTACTACTACTACTACTACTGCTGCTGCTGCTGCTACTGCTGCTACTGCTGCTGCTACTACTGCTGCTGCTGCTACTGCTGCTGCTACTACTGCTGCTGCTACTGCTGCTGCTACTACTACTACTGCTACTATTGCTGCTACTGCTGCTACTGCTACAGCTGCTGCTACTGCTGCTGCTACTGCTGCTGCTGCTGCTGCTGCTACTGCTGCTGCTGCTGCTGCTGCACTGCTGCTGACCTCTGCTGCTGCTGCTGCTGCTGCTGCTGCTGCTGCTGCTGCTGCTGCTGCTGCTGCTGCTGCTGCTGCTGCTGCTGCTGCTGCTGCTGCTGCTGCTGCTGCTGCTGCTGCTGCTGCTGCTGCTGCTGCTGCTGCTGCTGCTGCTGCTGCTGCTGCTGCTGCTGCTGCACTGCTGACCTCTGCTGCTGCTGCTGCTGCTGCTGCTGCTGCTGCTGCTGCTGCTGCTGCTGCTGTTGCTGCTGCTGCTGCTGCTGCTGCTGCTGCTGCTGCTGCTGCTACTACTGCTACTGCTGCTACTACTACTACTACTACTACCACCACTACTACTACTTCTGCTACTACTACTTCTGCTACTACTACTGCAACTGCTACTATTACCACCACCACTACTACTACTACTACTGCTACAACTACTACTACTACTACTGCTACTACTACTACTTCTACTGCTATACTACCACTACTACTACTATTACTACTATCAAAACTGTTATGCAAACTATTGTTGTGTCCTTAGGCAAGATATGTCACATTTCTTCTTTAGTATGAACGTGGTGTGTGTGTTAGTGGAGGGCGTAGGGGCCAGTGGAGGGTCTAGGGGCCAGTGGAGGGCGTAGGGGCCAGTGGAGGGCGTAGGGGCCCTCGCGTAGGGGCCAGTGGAGGGCGTAGGGGCCAGTGGAGGGCGTAGGGGCCAGTGGAGGGCGTAGGGGCCAGTGGAGGGCCTAGGGGCCAGTGGAGGGCCTAGGGGCCAGTGGAGGGCGTAGGGGCCAGTGGAGGGCGTAGGGGCCAGTGGAGGGCCTAGGGGCCAGTGGAGAGCGTAGGGGCCAGTGGAGGGCCTAGGGGCCAGTGGAGGGCCTAGGGGCCAGTGGAGGGCCTAGGGGCCAGTGGAGGGCGTAGGGGCCAGTGGAGGGCCTAGGGGCCAGTGGAGGGCGTAGGGGCCAGTCTCATTTCTGTCCGCTGCTACTTGAGCTCAAAATGTCTGTGTTGTGTCCAGGATGACTGAGGTGCTGAACTCTCTGGAGCCAGGGACTGAGGACTTCACTGGAGCAGAGGGAGATGAGGCTGCTGTATTCTTCTACATCTGATACAAATATTCTATGGATTAGTATTTTGTTTTACTATTAAACTATTCACTTTAACTCCAGAATTTACCCTTATCAGCATTTTTTTTTGTACTGGCAACAAACCAGCATAACTTTCTGAAGTTATTGTGAAAAAATATTGCCACTTTTGCTTATTTATACTGATAGAGAAGATGATTAACTTTGTGCCAGTTTTTGTTTCATGTGGATAGGCCCAGAAATTACAGAGATGTGAACCATTAACCAGGTCAACAAATCTGCTTCTGACAGTTACACAGCAAACTCCACCTGAGATTCTGACCTGTCTCCAGCTCTGCTTAAAGGTGCATTGTTTAACTTTTCAGTTGGGGGTCCGTCACTCGCTTGTTTCTACTTTACATTTATTAAATTACAGGTGGATTTATAGCTCAAAAATCAGAGAAAAATAGACATTCTGATGTGAGCGGGGTCGCCTCTCCGCAGATATGACTTGTAACTTGCGTGAAAAGTCCCTCAGTCGTCCAGGTAGAATCCATGATCAAAGGAGAAGTTCAATTTGTCAACTGGACAAAGTTTGTTTGGTTGAAAACGTTTCGCCGCTCATCCGAGAGGCTTCGTCAGCTCTGGCCCTCATGCTGGTTAGAGCCTGTTTATATCTAGCTGCAAGGGAGGAGCTAACTACCCTGAACAAAGCTCTGCACCTATCCCCGCTACTCTCTTTTGTTTTACGAATTCCTCTGGCGTCTTGTATTAGCATATCTATCAGCCCTAGGTGGCGCTCACTACACTGAAATAGCTCTGAAACTATCAACTAATCTGTCTCTTTGTATTTCAAATTTCTCTGGCGTCCAATTCCCTATTCAAGACAACGACCCTCTCCACCCCTCTGCAATGACTTGTCTGTCCTAATGATTCTTTGTTTGAGAATCAAATTATAGATGGGAGACAAGTTGTGTCTAACTCCCCCATTTCTGTTTAACGACGGATTCTCTTTTTTTGACAAAAATAGCCTCTTTAACTCCCCTCTCAAACCAGTTCTTTTCCCTGGCTAAGATCTGAACCTCACTGTCCTCAAAAGAATGGCCCGCGGCTTCTAGGTGAAGATGAACGGCAGATGACGGTCCACTCTGGCCCGCCCGCCTGTGTTGGTCAAACCCACAAACACTTTAAGACAAAAACTCGTCCACCCAAAGGACAAAACACCGAGCCACAAACAAAGCAATGTGGTCTACTCCATTCAGTGTAGTGAAGACTGCAGTGAGCGCTATATTGGAGAAACAAAACAGCCACTTCACAAGAGGATGTACCAACACAGGCGGGCGGGCCAGAGTGGACCGTCATCTGCCGTTCATCTTCACCTAGAAGCCGCGGGCCATTCATTTGAGGACAGTGAGGTTCAGATCTTAGCCAGGGAAAAGAACTGGTTTGAGAGGGGAGTTAAAGAGGCTATTTTTGTCAAAAAAAGAGAATCCGTCGTTAAACAGAAATGGGGGAGTTAGACACAACTTGTCTCCTATCTATAATTTGATTCTCAAACAAAGAATCATTAGGACAGACAAGCCATTGCAGAGGGGTGGAGAGGGTCGTTGTCTTGAATAGGGAATTGGACGCCAGAGAAATTTGAAATACAAAGAGACAGATTAGTTGATAGTTTCAGAGCTATTTCAGTGTAGTGAGCGCCGCCTAGGGCTGATAGATATGCTAATACAAGACGCCAGAGGAATTCGTAAAACAAAAGAGAGTAGCGGGGATAGGTGCAGAGCTTTGTTCAGGGTAGTTAGCTCCTCCCTTGCAGCTAGATATAAACAGGCTCTAACCAGCATGAGGGCCAGAGCTGACGAAGCCTCTCGGATGAGCGGCGAAACGTTTTCAACCAAACAAACTTTGTCCAGTTGACAAATTGAACTTCTCCTTTGATCATGGACTTGTAACTTGGTCTGGTTTGGTCTCCCTGAAGGTAGAAAGGTACCAGAAAAGTTACACAAATGGAGTTAATGTGATTAACTGAAATTCAGGAGCAGGACCACGCCTCAACCACCTTCTCCTCCTCACCAGCGAATCACAGTTCACCATAACCACACCTCTAATTTCCCGGAGCTATTTATAGCCACTCATCCCTTCATTCCAGTTCGTCTCAGTTAACTCGACCCCTCCCACCCCTATCTCGTTTGTCTTTCAGCCACAAGACATCTCCTAAAGGGGGGGTCCCGTTCCGCTGGGCCAATCGAAGATTGAGATGGAGCCCCCACCCATCGTCTCAACCCAGCCATCACTGCCTATTCACTCAGACATCCACTATCATTCAATAATAAATATCTTCACTGCATTATGTTGATGGCGTGGTCCTAGCTCGCGAATGCACCTTTAAAGGAGAATTAACTTTTTTTTTACTATTTGAGCCTTATTTCAGTCATAAAACAAGTTGTTTTACTCACCCATAGCACTTTGGTGTCATATGGAGCATTTCCGGAGATGTTTTAGATTAGCGATTAGCGATTAGCGTTCTCAGGGCATGTAATATATGCCCCAAGCGGTCTCCAAATAACATAAATTTTAGCACTTTTCAAATCATAGAAGCTCAATGTCTTAGTCTACACTTTCGTTTGAGTCAAAAGTGGCCTTTAATCCGAGATTTATCCATAATTTACAGCTTTGCGTTTCATGTTTGGGTCCCGGGAGCTGAGAGTGAAATAAACTGTGACTTCGCACATGCGCACTGTCCTCCTCATCTACTCGAAACTATGGATAAATCTCGGATTACAGGCCACTTTTGACTCAAACGAAAGCGTAGACTAAGACATTGAGCTTCTATGATTTGAAAAGTGCTAAAGTTTGTGTTATTTGGAGACCGCTCGGGGCATGTATTACATGCTCTATGCCCCGAGAACGCTAATCGCTAATCGCTAATCTAAAACATCTCTGGAAGTGCTCCATATGACACCAAAGTGCTATGGGTGAGTAAAACAACTTGTTTTATTACCGAAATAAGGCTCAGATTGTAAAAAACGTGAATTCTCCTTTAAACTATTCTATTTTTAGATGTCATGTGATAATGCAGCACACTGTGGATATATTTTCCCTGTAGTTTCACCTTAACTTAGTCGTCCTCAGATCTTCCCCGAGTCTCACGAGCGTTACCCAAAACTCATGAAGCGTCTGCCCTCCATCGTGGTGGAGCCCACGGAGACGGCGGAGGTGGAGAGCGGCGAGCTACGATGGCCACCCGACGAACCCAGCTCCCCTGAAGAGAAGGCCCGCCACGGTCTGGAGGAGCGGGCAGGTCAGAATACAAAACAGGTTGCCGTGGTAATGCTTCATTTTAGGGTACACGAGGTACAAAACAGACCTAGAGTTGTGTTTTGTTTCATTCACACATGTTTGGGTAAACCATTATTTTTAGTCTGTCTACATCTCCAAACCTCAAAATGCTCTGCTCCACTTTGTGATGTCATGGAGTGGTAGTTTTCAAGTGAACAGCTCCTTTTACCCTTAGTTCAGTAAAGAATGGCAATTCCAGGGCTGAAATGATCCAAATTACACATTGGGTTTGTGTGTTAAACATGTGAATGAAACAAAACACAACTCCAGGTCTGTTTGTGATGAGGAAACTACATTTTAATAAGAGTAATAAGAGTGCTTTAATATCAGACTTAAAGGTCCCATGGCATGAAATTTTCACTTTCTGAGGTTTTTGAACGTTAATGTGAGCTCCCCTACCCTGTTTAGGCCCCCCCCATGGTTAAAAGTGGCGAAATGTCTAAACTGAGCATTTGCGATCCTTTTCTGCGTTACAAAAAATCTGAGCTCAAACGGGCGATTTTGAACAAGGCACCTTATTGACGTCAGATCAAAAAAAGAAATGCAAATGCAGTTCCACCCCCGTCTGTCTGTACTCAGCGTCTCTGTAAATCACGCCCAGAGAGTTTGGACTGCGAATGCGCTAGGCAATGCGAAATGTGTTTTTTTATTTCCCTGGAGGCACGTCCGAGTGTTTCTAGGCTCGGAAGTCCTTTATCTGAGCCTCTGGACCTTAGAACAGCAGTGGTTTAATTTTATTTTATGTGGAAATGTGTTTATTTTTCAATGGAACGCTTCAAATCTCTTCCCCCCGTGCAAAAACACGGAAATGGATCAGCTGAGAGCTCTGAGCAGAGAGCGGAGAGTTTGGCCACGCCCCCACCCTCTACTATAGGCCAGCTCTTTTCTCCTCATTTGCATTCAAGCAACAACGCCCATTATGGAGTGTTCAGAGAGAGAAAAATTACTCTTTCTCATCTTATCTCTGTTTCTCATGCACTGAGTGTTGATTTTGAAGAAGGATTCATTTACAGTATTAGGGAACCATTAAGGAGCCATATAAAAGCATCAAGAAGTACCATGTCATGGGATCTTTAACTGACTGCTAATTTGCATACTTTAAGTGGTTAATTTGATATATTAGACATTTAAGCATCTGAATATCTGTTTATAAACTCCTTATTGCTGCATATTAGTATTAGTATGGCCTTAAGACATTTGTGTACTGTTATCATCCTAATAGGCTTTTGGTATAGTGTAGCTTCAGGGATAGTGGCACAAGAAATGTAGTTTTTAGCTAGTGCTTATTCATGTACATCCGTCCTAACTTCATATTAATAAAAAAGTAGTAATGTAACAATAACCGAAATATTGTAATATTATGTCTGTCAGTAATATCGAGTTCTGCCCCAGTTCTGGAGCTGACGAAAGTAGGTTCGGCAAGTTAGCCGGGACATTAAATAAATCTTGTTTTTCGTCTCAAAAAAGTGATATATTTGCGTCACACAACAGTTGTCCACGAAAAAGTCAGAAGTCATAATCGCTTGGTGCTATTTTCTCTTGAGTCGTATCACTGCGCGCCTTATTATTATTATTATTATTAATAGCCTGTTCACTTGTAAACATCGCCACTTACAAGTGAACAGGCTAATAATAATAATAATAATAATAATAGGCGCGCAGTGATACGACTCGAGAGAATTTATTTATTTATTTGATAGGGACAATGCACATTAATGAACATAAGTATAAAACAAATGTAAATATGCCGAATTTCAGCTACAAAGCTAGTTTTCATCCGTAGTCCCTCGGCAGGCAAATACATAAAAATACATCATACAAAACAAGCAGCACAAACAAAAGTCTATTGTTGTCTTGTATATAAAGTCCTAAATGGCATTGCCCCACCACCTATGGTAGAATTCATCAAAAAAAGGAACCGTGAGACCAGCACGAGATCCACAATGAGGGGAGACTGTGAAGTCCAGTTTAGAAAGTGCACCTTTGCCCAAAACGTTCTTTCTATAAAGGGCTGTTTGAGCTGGAACACTGCCTGCTGCAGTCAGGGACAGCGCCACCTTTGGGTCTTTTAAAAAACAACTAAAGGGTTGGCTATTTAATAATCAAAGATGTGATCACTAAAAAACATTTTAATCTTTTAATCTTTTTAGACTAGTTTGTGTGAGAGTGTGAATGTGAGTGTATGAAGCTGAGTGTGTGTATGTAAGTTGTAGTGAGTGAGTGCATGAGCACAGTCATAGGCACTTTAACTAAAAGCACCTTAGTATTAGAACTACCTCATGGCACTTTAAGTGATTGTACAGAATTGTTTTATGTCTTGTCCAACCATGTGTATAATGTTTGTTGTATTGTCTTAATCTAGACTGTGTTTTTATTATTGTCTGTCACTGCATGTTCTGCTCTTTTATTGTATCCTGTTTTACCCCTTCCAATGGGACTACGGATGGAAATTAGCTCCTAGCTAAATCCGGTGTATTTACGGCACTAGTGGTTCATTAATACATGCTGTCCCATTCAAATAAATAAATAAATAAAATAAATAAATAAAATAAGTCTAGTGGTCACATGACTGGTTGGTTTTCAGCCATAGTTTGAGTTGTGTTTTAAAGTGATCAGTGTAGGGCTCTCCTGTATGTGCACAGGAACACTGTTCCAGATGTTAGTGGCCTACTTAAAATGTATACAATTTTCAAAATTTAAAAGATTGTACTTATTTAAAATATTACATACATGAAATGAATTAGGTTTTTGGTCAAAAACTTTAAGAGATTTTTTAAACAGTGATTCAATTATTTTCAAATTGGTAACAGTGGTGAGTATATGGGATAAAATCATTGAGTGAAGAAACATTCTAGCAGCACCAAGTGTCAAGACCTGATTTGTTTAACATTTTAAAGATTATATTTGACAGCATTGGCAAGTTTTTTAATATGATTTTTGAAAGACAAAGTGGAATCAAGTGTCACACTAAGATACTTGAATTCTGTGACCAGTTGTAATTCTCTCCTCTCAAGAATACTCCGGAAAATAGCACCACGTGATTTAGACTTTCAACTTTTTTTGTGGACAACTGTTTTGTGGTGCAAATATATCACTTTTTGATTCAATTTGTCAACTTTTGTCCAGTTGACAAATTGAATCTCTCCTTTTGCCAATAAAGAGTTACTCAAACCTGTGTGAATGAAACAAAACACAACTCCAGGTCTGTTTTTGAGGAGGGAACATTAGAACAAGGCTAAAAGTTCTAGCTAAGAGTCCAGCCTAATATATGACCTTTAATAATTTATAGGTGCACTATTTGTACTATTCTCCGACTGGGGGGTGTCTCCATGGAGATGTCGATGTTGAAAAAAAAAATCATATTAAAAATGGAACTTACTAATGAAACCCTCTGATATGTGATTTAATAAGAAATACAGTGGTACCTCACCTTACGAAATTAATTCGTTCCAGAAGTGGTTTCGTAACGTGAAAAATTCGTAAGTTGAGTAGCTATTTCAATGGAAAAAGCCTGATTCGTTCCAAGGCCCCGATCCAAGTTTTTTTTTTTTTTTTATAGTGTAACTTTTTTTATAGTGTAACACTGTGTTCTGCGTCCTGCGTCCTTTTCTCACATTTGTCTCTCGTTTAAACACTCAAACTTTCATAGATTTTCAACAAAATTATTAATAGTGAAGTGTGGGGGGAAGGGGGAGAAGAGTGCGCTCTGACACGTGTGATAGCGCACATGACCCGGCGCGGAGCTGACAGCAGGTCTAGACCAAGGTCTAAACCAGGTCTAGACCAAGGTCTAAACCAGGACTAAACCAGGACTAAACCAGGACTAAACCAGGACTAAACCAGGACTAAACCAGGACTAGACCAGGTGGATTAAAGCGCCGTGCGTGGGTCTATTTCCTGGTTTCGTTTCGAGTCACAGCTGAGGCGAGCCGCTGCTCTAGACCTGCCCGCGTAAGGTGCTCACAGAGCGGCCTGGATAGAACCGTGAGGTCGGCCTCTTCAAGACCTCCAGGCCGGTGACAGGGACAATCCCCGGACCCATGCCCGCTTAGGGAGCTCTTAAGGCGGGCTGGCAGTGTCCCCCTGGGTCCCTGGATGTCTGGGGCTCCGTGCCTGGAGGGGCCCTGGAGAGCAGGTCTAGACCGCGGCTCTTGCAGGCGAGCAGCGGGTCGTCTCAGCTGTGACTCGAAACAAAACCAGGAAATAGACCCACGCACGGCGCTTTAATCCACCTGGTCTAGTCCAGGTCTAGTCCAGGTTTAGTCCAGGTTTAATCCTGATTTAGTCCAGGTCTAGACCTGCTGGCAGCGCCGGGTCAGCTGTCACACATGCCGCTATCACACACGTGTCAGAGCGCAGTTTTCTCCCCCCTCCCCCTTCCCCCCACACTTCACTATTAATAATTTTGTTGAAAATTTATGAAAGTTTGAGTGTTTAAACGAGAGACAAATGTGAGAAAAGTTTAAATCCAGTCTGAGAAAAGCGTATAATGTGTGTGGCTGAGCGTTATTTGAATTTTTGAGATTTCGCATTTCGTAACTTGAATTTTCTTTCGTATCTAGAGACAAAAATTTACCGTGAAGGCGTTTCGTAACTTGAAATTTTCATTTGTTGGGTCATTCGTAAGGTGAGGTACCACTGTACTGTGTTTTGTCTGTTTTGTAATGTTAAATGTCTGTGTGCTGCAGCTGCCGGGTCAGACGTGACAGAGGACTCGTCTGGAGCCGAGATGCAGGACTGAAGTGGACTTTGGAGACTGTGAGTTCATCTAGACCTGGATCTGAACCGTACCAGAACCAGACGAGAACTGGGTCAGGACTGGAGGCTCTGAGTCCACAAATAGAATAGTTCTCCATTTACATGGCTGATACACAAGGTAGACTTTACAGTAGACTAAAGGGAATAAAGATGTCACCGATGTTTTATGTGTAAATAGACTTTAAAACCATCTTTTTATATTGTGATTTCATTTCAGATGGAATATTTACTGCACAAACTTTACTAAATATTTAAAAGCACAATGAAATGTCTAATTAATATATAAACAGAGCCCTAGACTTGGTATTTTTGAAACAATTCATTAGTGTTAATAGGTTGCATTCATGGCCTTCAGAATATGATGTCATGATTTCAGATGGAGAGCAGGGGCTTTTGTAACTCTACAAGAGATTCACTGTTTTGGAAAGAAATCTCCAAGATTTTGATCCAGAAAGTCCCTCAGTCGTCCAGGTAGAATCCATGATAAAAGGAGAAGTTCAATTTGTCAACTGGACAAAGTTTGTTTGGTTGAAAACGTTTCGCCGCTCATCCGAGAGGCTTCGTCAGCTCTGGTTCTAGGGCTGGTTAGACCCTGTTTATATCTAGCTGCAGGGAGGAGCTCCCTACACTGAAATAGCTCTGAAACTATCTCAACTAATCTGTCTCTTTGTTTTTCAAATTACTCTGACGACTAGTTTCGCCTCCCTATTCACGCCTAACGACCCTCTCCACCCCTCTGCCCTGGATTGTCTGCCCTAATGTTTCTTTGTCTGTTTTGACTTGGTTTAAGAATCGAATTATAAATGGGAGACAAGTTATGTCTAACTCCCCCATTTCTGTTTAACAACGGATTCTCTTTTTTGACAAAAATAGCCTCTTTAAGGTCGTTTTCACACCAGGAAAGTCCGATAGTTCACTTGCTTTGGTCCAGACCAATTTTTTTTTTTTTTTTTTTTGGTGTGGTTCGCTTTCACACTGCAGTTTTTCCCCAAGCGAACTAACATCTATAAACAAAAGCACATGTGCTGAGGTCGCTCAGCCATTGGACAGAATGAGCCCTGTCGGTGTCCAAACCCGGAAGGAGGAGAATAACGGTGTTACGTGCTGTTTTCAATCTAGCCTTAGTGATATGGTTTACTCAGTTTATACAGTTTGCACAAATGTTTGAGCAGCATCGTGAGGTTTACACTATTTTACAATCAATTTCCAAATGACGAAGACACAGGACAAGACGACTGCGGAGAACAGCATCATGTGCGCATCAAGTTCTGACTCTTGCTCTTCACGCAAAACATAAGTAAGCCTCATAAGTTTTGTTTTGTTTTGTTTTGTTTCGTTTCGTCAGCCTTGGTTTCCCATAATGCTCGACATACGACGGGAGCTCGTTAAGTATAAAAAGCCAACTTGTGTCGGATCGAGTCCGGTCTGCATTCTCACCTCAAACGAACCGCACCAGGATTCGTATGGAACCGGACCGAGACCCAGCTTTTTAGGTGGTCTCGGTTCGCTTGTTTGCTCCGGATCGAGACTTTTGGTTTTTATTCACACCAGAACAAAAGGTCCGAATCAAAGGAGCAAACGAACTCTGGTTCGTTTTAAACGAACCAAACAAGGTGTGAAAACGACCTAACTCCCCTCTCAAACCAGTTCTTTTCCGTGGCTAAGATCTGAACCTCACTGTCCTCAAAAGAATGGCCCGTGGCTTCTAGGTGGAGATGTACGGCAGATGACGGTCCACTCTGGCACGCCCGCCTGTGTTGGTACATCCTCTTGTGAAGTGGCTGTTTTGTTTCTCCAGTGTAGCGCTCACTGCAGTCTTCACTACACTGAATGGAGTAGACCACATTGCTTTGTTTGTGGCTCGGTGGCTCGAAACGTTTTCAACCAAACATACTCTGTCCAGTTGACAAATTGAACTTCTCCTTTTATCATTGATCCAGAAATGTTGACGTTTCCCGTTATTTGTTTGGGATCAGCTCCACAGGCATGTCATGTTCATTTTATGGTTTAAAAGGAATAATAGCACCACTTTCTGAAGCGTTTGTGTTAAAATAATAATAATAATAATTTTAAAAAATAATTTCTGTTTATTTCTGCTGAGAGAGAAGACGCCGAACTTTGTGCCAGTTTTTGTTTCATGCGGATAGGTGGAGATACAGTGGTGATAGTACTCAATTTTGTTGCTTAAGTAAAAATACAGATATCGGAGCAAAAAATACTCAAAAGTAAACGTAAAAGTATCACATGGAAAAAATCTGCTGATGTAAAGTATGTGTTTTGCAAATGTACGTAAAGAGTAAAAAGTGAAAGTGTTTCATGCAGAGTTTGAGGTTTAATAAAGATTCAGATGTGATTTTAATACTTATATTTCTGTGCTGACGTTTCTTCAACAGAAACCGTTCAATTGATTGTTTTTTCTAGCAGTTTTATTTGCATATTTGTGTTTTCTCAAACTACAGATGTGTTAAAAATAACCCTCAGCCTTTTCAGCAAGTCTCAAACTATCATAAAAACAAAAATGTAAAGGAGTAAGTCGGGGCGGGACGAGACAGAATTTTCACGAGACGAGACAAGATTTGGAAATCATTCACAATAATCAGATGTATTTATAAAAACGACCAAAGTAAGTCATTTTTATCATGCGTTTAATAGCCTAATGCTTCGTACACTTTAAACAACTTCATTATAGTTTTTCATGATCTTTTTGTTCACATTTTAGCACCGATTATTTGCATCAATATTGGTCCTATCACTTTGAAATAAAAAGTGGAACAGATTTCACCTCGTCCCATTCCTAAAGTAAAAGATAGCTAAAATGTATACTTAATTATAATACTTTACTACTTTTATCCAATCCACTTTATTTATACAGCACTTTTCATAAACAAAACAAAACAATTTCCAAAGTGCTGCACAATACAGATCAAATATGTCCAATAGAAATATAAAATAAATCTCTATTTAACTCCACTAGTCCTCATTAACAACATAAAAATAGTAAAATCAAATAAGAGTAAGAATACAAATAAATAATAAAAAGGTAAAAAAAAAAAAAAAAACTAAATACTACAGAGATATGAACCATAAACCGTGTCAACCAAGTCTGCAATCAGTTCCACCTGAAAATTCGGACTCACTTTAAAGTACAGTGGTACCTCACCTTACGAAATTAATTCGTTCCAGAAGTGGTTTCGTAACGTGAAAAATTCGTAAGTTGAGTAACTGTTTCAATGGAAAAAGCCTGATTCGTTCCAAGGCCCCGATCCAAGTTTTTTTTTTCATAGTGTAACATTTTTTCATAGTGTAACATTTTTTTATAGTGTAACACTGTGTTCTGCGTAGAGACTGTAAACCCAGGACTAAACCTGGACTATACCAGGTCTAGACCAAGCAGCACCGGTGTACCTCACGAGGCTGAGGCTGAGGTGAGCAGCGACTGCGTGGGGTGGGTGGTGTGGGGGGGGGGGGGGGGGGGGGTGGTGTGTGTGTGCGCGGGACCCGTGTGTGATAGCGCAGTGTTAACCATTCCTACTCTCATCTCCTAACCGTGGTTGGGAGACACAGGGGAGATCGTCTTCTCCATGGCCGGAGATAGCTTTCCCTCCGGGGTTAACTCCCTTGTGGACATCGTGCGCTTACAGTGGTGGAGAATGCAAATAAAAAAAGGCAGTTTTGCTGCAGAGTGGGGCTTTATTGTCTCACTGCACTGTACGAGTAGCACTTTTTACTCTCTAACTGCCCCGATCACCGTCTCTGTCTCTCCCTGCGGTCGTCACCAGCACACTCGGACACACACACACACAGCCAGGCCCGGCTCCACTGCTCCGCCGAGACATTCATCCAGCACGCACACACACTCGCACACTCTCTGTTCTGCACTGAGCTATAGACACAAGATAGACACATCTCACAACAGCAGCATGACCCGGCGCGGGGCTGCGCGCAGAGACCCGTGCTCAAACCGTGCCAGGTCTAAACCAGGTCTGAACCAGGTCTGAACCAGGTCTAAACCACCGCGTGCGGGTCTATTTCCTGGTTTCGTTTCGAGTCACGGCTGAGGCGAGCAGCGAGGACTCCCCTCGGGGCCGCACGCAGTCTGAGCGCATGAACGAACACATGCAAGCCGCGGTGGTCTAGACCTGGTTTAGACCTGGTTTAGACCTGCTTTAGACCTGGTTCAGACCTGGTTCAGACCTGGTTTAGACCTGGCACGGTTTGAGCACGGGTCTCGTCCTCGCAGCCCCGCGCCGGGTCATGCTGCGCTATCACACGTGTCCGCACTTCTCCGCCCTCCCCCTTCCCCCCACGTTTCACTATTTAATACATTTTGTTGAAAATCTATGAAAGTTTGAGTGTTTAAACGAGAGACAAATGTGAGAAAAGTTTAAATTCAGTCTGAGAAAAGCGTATAATGTGTGTGGCTGAGCGCGCATTATTTGAATTTTTGAGATTTCGTGTTTCGTAACTTGAATTTTCTTTTGTATCTAGAGACCAAAATTTACCGTGAAGGCGTTTCGTAACTTGAAATTTTCGTTTGTTGGGTCATTCGAAAGGTGAGGTACCACTGTATAGGCAGTTTAAATGTTTTCTATTTATGAAAATACAGAGAACTTTTTTTTATTTTTTATTTTGTTTGTTTATTTCATTCATAAAGTATAAAAAGACATCAACAGTGTGATAACAATACAAAATATTAAATGAAAAGGAGCAGAAAGAAGAGTAATCTTATGTTATCTGCCCCTTTTCCCTTTTCCAGACATTAACACCGAGAGTGACGATAAAACATTTGATCAATACATTCCATTTCAATCACAATTATTAATCAACTGTAAACAGAAACACTTTTATAGCACTTTTATAGCACAAAACACATCTAAATATATTTTAATTAAAGTGGTGTTTCAGTGCTGGAGCCGAGCAGTGAAACAGTAAAGTCGTGTTATAATCTCTTCGCTGGAGTTATTTTTGGTCGTTTTTTGCCTGAGGTTTGTTTCTGCTGAAAAATGATTTAGGAAGTCGGCGGAGAGACTAAGTAGATCCAGAGTGCATAATGTAAGGTCGTATTAATGTTAAAATGTGTTTGTGGATTAAATTATGACAAGTAAAAGTTAGGGGTTAGGGTTTTTTTTGTTGTTGTTGCTTTAAGAATACCTAAAATGCGCTTGGACAAAAAACTGCTACAGCTAATACAACATTTCAGATGTTAGAAATTTGATGAAAAAATCTGTTTTGGTTAAGTTTTGGTTTAAAATACTTTTTACTTGGATAAAAAAGCAAGTCTTTTTTCAATTGGAATGTCTCTATGTTGATACTTTGCAGCTGATATTATCGTCATTCCCAGGGGGTGTGAAACATTGTGTTCTGCGTCCTGATTGGCTAAGAGACTAGACCAGGACTAAACGTGGACTAAACCAGGTCTAGACCAGAACTAAACCAGGTCTAAATCTGGACTGGGCCTGGACTAAACCAGGACTGGACCAGGTCTAGACCTGGACTAAACCAGGATTAAACCACCACGTGCCGCTGCTGGTTTCGTGCGGCTGGTTTGTGGCTCGGGCTGAGACTACGCATTCCGGGCGCCGCGGTTCGATCTCGTGCTCAG
Organism: Paratrypauchen microcephalus; assembly: GCA_036785185.1. NCBI lineage: Eukaryota > Metazoa > Chordata > Actinopteri > Gobiiformes > Gobiidae > Paratrypauchen > Paratrypauchen microcephalus. The sequence continues at coordinate 1,264,673 of JAVJIX010000108.1, forward strand.
CAGCCCCGGTCGGGCAGTGCCGTTGAGTGAGCGCGGTGCGCGGTTGCCTTGTTTCGTGACCACGCGGGTGCGCGTGTCCGCGTTTAGCGATTAATTACAATTAATGCATTTTGCGTGAAAAGTCCCTCAGTCGTCCAGGTAGAATCCATGATAACAGGAGAAGTTCAATTTGTCAACTGGACAAAGTTTGTTTGGTTGAAAACGTTTCGCCGCTCATCCGAGAGGCTTCGTCAGCTCTAATAAGAATACTGGTAAGACACTTGCTTATATCTAGCTCCTCCCTACAGCAAGATATAAGCAAGTGTCTTACCAGTATTCTTATTAGAGCTGAAGAAGCCTCTCGGATGAGCGGCCAAACGTTTTCAACCAAACAAACTTTGTCCAGTTGACAAATTGAACTTCTCCTGTTATCATTAATGCATTTTGTTCGACCAACGTCTTGATCGACAATTAATTGTAAGTCGATTAATTGTTGACATCCCTAGTCACAAAACAGTTGCCCACGAAAAAGTCAGAAGTCATAATCACTATTTTATAATCGCTATTTTCTCTCAGGTCGTATCACTGTGCGCCTATTATTATTATTATTATTATTATGATGATGATGATGATTATTATTATTATTAGCCTGTTCACTTGTAAACATCGCCACTTACAAGTGAACTTTTCTTGAGATTTCAGATGATGTTTTAACCTTTTTTTGGCTATGTTTGCTAACGTGTGCATTGTGTCACTGCGGTAACTGCTGAACATTCCACCACAGACATACATGTAGAACTCCCCTCCAGCATAATGCCACTGCAAAGTATCAATAATACTAATATATCATACAATATAATCCAAATGGGTTTTAAGACGAGACTTAAAACACAAAACACTCTGTACCCCCAGACCGACCAGTCTCTATAAATAGCTGAGTGCCATATTTCTACTGTACTGACAGTAGCTTTGTATTTCGTGCAAACATTTAGACTAGACTCTCGTTAAGTGCCAACTGCTGTGCTCTGGTGACTCACTTCGTAATCATAGAAACTGTTTGGTGTTTTTAAGGCATTATTTAAGGGAGTTTTTTTTTTCTGTAACATCGTCTTCAAGGTTATTGTGTGATTTTGAACAATAGTTTTCAATAGTTTTATCAAATGCGTTTTAATATATTTTAGAAGTGTTTGCTGTTTGTCAGATGATATTTTTTAAGAAACTGGAATTGTAAACTAACAATGAGAAATAAATATTTTAAAAATTCTTAAATTGTTTTGGTGATTTCTGCGTGGTAGAAATGGGGTGTATTAAACCAGGTCTGTCTCCCAAATTTTCATTCAGATGTTACATATTCTTCATTTCCCAAATACTTTTTTACTCTTACTTAGTAATTTAATAATATGATTCTAACTCTACTATAACGTTGTACTTCTTAAAGGTTCACTGTGTAACTTTTCTGGGATGGTCCGCCACTGTCTCCATAGAGATATTACTGTTTCTACTTGATGATTCCACAGTATGGAAATAAACATTGTGAAATAAACCACAATGGAAACAGGTTAATGGTCAGATATATGGAAAAGCACATACATGGGTTTTTAAGGTGTCTTTGAGCTATAAAACACCTGTAATTGAACAAATGGAAGAGAAATAACATCTCCGTGGAGACAAGCAAGCAGCAGAGCCTCCACCTTAGAAGTTACACAGTGCACCTTTAAAGGGACAGTGTGTAAGATTTTTACCCGTTAATTACTGAAATTGAAGATACCCATTCAAAAATATATTGTTTTCCAAGCCTTTTCACTTCCATCATGAAATCAAAGTATTCTTTTGGACTTAGATATAGTCACATAAAAGGGGGATCTTCCCCATGCAGAGGCAGCCATTTTGAATACGAGAGCCGCAGAAGGACATTTGGGCTCCGCCTTCGCCTTTGGCAACGCTCGTGGTTTTGGGTAAACAACACAAGCATGCTGCCGGATCAGACTCGTAATGGATCTAACACGTGTTTTGGACTAAATTGATCAAAGGAGAAGTTCAGTTTGTCAACTGGACAAAGTTTGTTTGGTTGAAAACGTTTCGCCGCTCATCCGAGAGGCTTCGTCAGCTTTGGACTAAATTGTTTTACTGGATTTTATTCGCTGGATCCTTACGGACAAATTGAGAGCAAGTTTATGGTGAAATACAGAGTTTGACCTGTGCAAAGCATTCTAAGGTAAGCTAACCTCGTTTTGTGCTTTTCCGTATAAAAGCCCCATGTGCTCGGGGAGTGATTGTTGTGCAGGGAAATGAATTGCATAGTCAAAAAGAGGAGACTGTAAGGTTTCATTTGATGTGTAGAGTGTCATGGTACATGATCGGGAATGTGTGTTTTCATGAGAAAAAAAAAAAACTAACAGGGACTGTGTTTTATTTATACAGTAGCGGCGCGCGGCTCGAGAGCTGTCCGCATTACGGCGCCCGGGTGTCCCTCGAGGTCTGCCGTAGCTAAAACAGAAAGTGCAATAGCACCATCCACCTATGCGCCACGAATCCTACACACTGGGGCTTTAAGTAATATGACTTTTAATACTCTTTAATACTGTTAATGATCCAAAACACACACGTCTTCAATACTTTACAAAAATGTGAGTCTTGTCTTGCGTTCAGATGGGTGTGATTGACAGGTGGATCAGCCAATCAGGGAAACACATGGTCCATCCACCGCCATCTTCTACTCTGCTCCTCATCCTCTCTTCTCCTCTCCTCCTTTTCTCTTCTCCTCTCAAAGTTCAGAGTCAGCTTTATTGTCAAAAACCATATGTACAGGTCGCACACACAGGATTTGAAATTGCAGCGCCCCCTAGGCCCACAGTGAACATAAAACATGTGACAAACAAGACGATAAACACTAAAACATCACGTATACCTCCTCTCCTCTCTCTCATCCTCTGTTCTCCTCCTCTTCTCTTCTTCTCCTCCACCTCTTCTCCTCTCTTCTCTTCCTGCCTCTCTTCTCCTCTCCTCCTCTTATCTTCTCTGCTATTTCTCTTTCTCCTCTGTTCTCCTCTCCTCCTCCTCTCTTCTTCTCCTCCCCCTCTTCTCCTCTCCTCCTCGGTCGTCTCCTCTCTTCTTCTCCTCCTCCTCTCTTCTTCTCCTCCTCTTCTCCTCTCCTCCTCCTCCTGCCTCTCTTCTCCTCCTCTTCTCCTCTCTTCCTCCTGCCTCTCTTCTCCTCTTATCTTCTCTGCTATTCCTCTCTCTCGCCTCCTCTGTTCTCCTCTCCTCCTCCTCTCCTCCTCCTCTCTTCTTCTCCTCCACCTCTTCTCTCCTCCTCAGTCCTCTCCTCTCTTCTTCTCCTACTCCTCCTCTTCTCCTCTCCTCCTCTCCTTTTCCTCCTACCTCTCCTCTCGTCTCATCCTCTTATCTTCTCTGCTATTCCTCTCTCTCCTTCTCTGTTCTCCTCTCCTTCTTCTCCTCCTCCTCTTCTTCTCCTCCACCTCTTCTCCCCTCCTCCTCAGTCCTCTCCTCTCTCCTCCTCCTCCTTCTCCTCTCTTCTTCTTCTCCTCCTCTTCTCTCCTCCTCAGTCCTCTCCTCTCTTCTTCTCCTCCTCCTCCTTCTCCTCTCTTCTTCTCCTCCCCCTCCTCCTCTCTTCTTCTCCTCCTCTTCCCCTCTCCTCCTCCTCTCTCTCTTCTCCCTCCTCCTCTCTTCTTCTCCTTCTCTTCTCCTCTCCTCCTCTCTTCTTCTCCTCCACCGCTTCTCCTCTCATCCTCTCTCTCCTTTCCTCCTCCTCCTCCTCTGTCCTCTCCTCCTCCTGCCTCTCTTCTCCTCCTCCTCCTCCTCCTCTTATCTTCCCTGCTATTCCTCTCTCTCCTCCTCTGTTCTCCTCGCCTCTGCTCTCCTCTCTCCTCTGCTCCCACTCTCTTCTCTTCTGTACCTTCTCTTCTCTCCTCCTCTCTCTCCTCTCGTTTCCTGCTCCTCTGCTCTCCTCTGCTCCCACTCTCCTCCTCCTCCTCTCTTCTTCTCTCTCCTCCACCTCTCCTGCGCTCCTCCATGCTGTCGTGGGTGTGACCTTTATGGAGAGGCGGCTGTGATGAGAAGTCTCTGAGCTGCGGGGGTTAAAGGTCACCAGCTGTTTTCTCCGAGCGGGACAGAAGACGTAAAAACAGATCTGCAGCTCTTCATTATACTCGAAGTGTCAGAGCTCCACAGATGATGTTAGAACACAGGAACAACAGGGAAATAACCTTCTATAGTTATCAAAAGTATCCAAAATCATAAGAAATAAAACAAGATACTCATTTGAGCAGGTATCGATACTAAAAAGTCTGAAGGTTCTGAGTTTTCACATGAGGCATTGACTGTCCGTATACTTAGACTTAGACAAACTTTATAGATTCACAAGGGAAATGACTTGGACATACAGTGGTACCTCACCTTACGAAATTAATTCGTTCCAGAAGTGGTTTCATAACGTGAATTTTTCGTAAGTTAAGTAGCTATTTCAATGGAAAAAGCCTGATTCGTTCCAAGTTTTTTTTTTTTTTTATAGTGTAACATTTTTTTCAGTGCGGAAAAAGACAGACGAAGCACAGAGCACGCTGCGTAACAGGGGAACTCCCTTCCTGGTGCGTAACAGGGATTCCCCTGTCAGTTACCCTGTTACGCAGCGTGGTGTGTGCTTCGTCTGTCTTTTTCCGCACTGAAAAATAGTTTCCACCCAAAATGACCAAGGCAAGCTCTCCGTGTTGATTTGCACATTTATTTGCACTCTATATGAATGCGCACTACACAGAAAGTAATTGGGAAACGCATCGAGCAAATTAATTCCTTTTGGCCGAAATCTTTCTCTGGCGACGTTAGACTCCAGTCTAAGGCGGAGGAGCAGCAGATACAGCGGCGGTCAGTGCTGACAGACTCGGACAATGGCTGGGTGACCAGAAAAACACTTTCCACCACTTATTTTAGTCTCTGGACTGTGGGGAGATGCCCAAGTTTGACCTGGGGGTGGCATATCCCTTTAAGTTAAGTTGGGTCAACTAAGCTTTTAAAGTTGTGCCAGCTAATCAATCATTCATTCATTCTTCTGCTTTTCCATTTTCTGGGTCACGGGGGCAGCAGTCCAAGCAGTGTTCTGCTGCCCAGAACACAATTGTCCGTATCGCGGACAGCTCGCGTACCCGCGCACGAACCACGCGCACGCGTGAAGCGCAGCTACTGTAATAAAACGCGGTCCCGTTCACTGTTTTTTTTTCTTTCCCCATGAAAACACACATTCCCGATCATGTACCATGACAATCTACACATCAAATGAAACCTTACAGTCTCCTCTTTGTGACTATCCAATTCATTTCCCGGCACAACAATCACTTCCTGAGCACATGGGGCTTTTATACGGAAAAGCACAAAACGAGGTTTGTTACTTTGCTTACCTTTGAAGGCTCTGGACAGGTCAAACTCTGTATTTCACCATAAACTTGGTCTCAATTTGTCCGTAAGGATCCAGCGAATAAAATCCAGTAAAACAATTTAGTCCAAAACACGTGTTAGATCCATTACGATGTGTGATCCGGCAGCATGTTTATGTTGTTTATCCAAATGCGTACTATCTCCTTGTGTGAAAACCACGAGCCTTGCCGAAGGCGGAGCCCAAATGTCCTTCTGCGGCTCTCGTAATCAAAATGGCTGCCTCTGCATGGGGAAGATCCCCCTTTTATGTGACTATATCTAAGTCCAAAAGAATACTTTGATTTCATGATGGAAGTGAAAAGGCTTGGAAAACAATGTATTTTTGAATGGGTATCTTCAATTTATGTAATTAACGGGTAAAAATCTTACACACTGTCCTTTTAATGTGCTTCTTCTGGAGCCACTCCTTCGTTGTCTTGGCTGTATGTTTTGAGTCACTGTCCTGTTGAAAGCCACATCCACGACCCATTTTCAGTTTCCGGTGGAGGGAAGAAGGTTGTCACTCTTGGCTCCATCCATCCTCCCGTTGACGCGGTGAAGTTGTCAAACAATTGCACCAACAGTTGTCTCCTTAACACCAGCTTCTTGCTTATGGTTTTGTAGCCCATTCCAGCCTTGTGCAGGTCTACAGTCTGGTCCCTGACGTCCTTTGACAGCTCTTTGGTCTTTCCCATGTTGGAGAGTTTGGAGTCTGACTGATTCTGTGGACCGGTGTATTTTATACAGTCTTTTATACTAGTTAAAACAGGCGTCTAATTCAGGTGAGTTAATTAGGAGTGTCTGACTGGTCTGTGGGAGCAGATCTCTTAATGGTTGGTAGGGGCTCAAATACTTATTTCACACAATGAAATGCAAATCTATAATGTGATTTTCTGGATTTTCTTTTTGATATTCTATCTCTCAATGTTAAAATAAACCAACCAGTAAAATTATAGATTTAAAGTTTGTCTTAAAATTAAAATTTCTTTAATTTTAAGACAAACTTTATGGATTCACAAGGGAAATGACATGGACACATTAGTTCACACATCAAAATATAATAAAATAAAGGGAAACTGAGAATGAGAAAAACTTATATAAGCTTCTCATCTCCATGGAGACAAGCAGGAGGCAGATCCCCTACCAGAAAGGTTACATAGTGCAAACAACTTTTGCAGTTCTTCTGTAACTGAAAGTAAACTACAACGTGTCTCAATTGTAGACAAAGATTAAATTTTTTGTAATTTCTTAACAAATGTGCCTGGTTCTGTCTGCCCTGTTTCTCAGAGCCTGTAGCCGGATTATTTCTGTCTCGTCGGGTCTCGCTTGGATCTAAAAGGTGCAAAAGTGCAAAAGTGCAAATCACAGCCTCAAAAGTGTGAAGAGACAACAGCTTTATACAGCCAAGGGAAAGCATGTGAACAAAGGGAGTCTTAATGGGACTAAACCAGGACTAGACCAGGACTGAAACAGGACTACAACAGGACTAGACCAGGACTGAAACAGGACTACAACAGGACTAGACCAGGACTGAAACAGGACTACAACAGGACTAGACCAGGAATGAACCAGGACTAAACCAGGACCTCCATCTTTACACAGCATAGGGAGTGTACCAGGACTAAACCAGGACTAGACCAGGACTGAAACAGGACTACAACAGGACTAGACCAGGACTGAAACAGGACTACAACAGGACCTCCATCTTTACACAGCACAGGGAGTGCATGTGAACAAAGGGACTCTTAATAGGGTCTGAACCAGGACTAAACCAGGACTAGACTAGGACTAGACCAGGACTAGACTAGGAGTAGAGCAAGACTGAACCAGGACTGAACCACACGCAACTATAGGATCTAGTTTGGACCAGGATTTAATCAGGGCTTCATGTTGCTTTCTCAAACTAACCCAGGTCTATTACAAAAGATGGACTGAACCAGGATAAAACCAGGACCTAATTTAGATTCCCTGATAAACCAGGTCTAAACCAGCGGTACTTTGGAACATTCCAGGCAAAGAAATAACATCTTAGTATAAAGAACTAAACTAGGTCTGAACCAAAACCAACTTAACTCTAAGGATCTAATTTGAACTACCAGAACTAAACTGGGTCTAAACCAGGTCACAGAGGAGGGCTAAACCAAAACTACAGGGAGTTTTGTAGCCAAGGACTAAACCAGGTCTGAACCAGGACCAAGCCAGGACTGAACCAGGACTAGACCAGAACTAAACCAGGACTAGACCAGGACTCAACCAGGACTAGACCAGAACTAAACCAGGACTAGACCAGGACTAAACCAGGACTGAGCAAGGGTTAGACCAGGATAGAACAGGACTGTACCAGGACTAAACCAGGACTAAACTAGGACTGAACCAGGACTAGACTAGAACTAAACCAGGACTAGACCAGGACTAGACCAGGACTAAACCAGGACTAAACCAGGACTAAACCAGGACTAGACCAGGACTGTACCAGGACTGTACCAGGACTAAACCAGGACTAAACCAGGACTAAACCAGGACTAGACCAGGACTAGACCAGAACTAAACCAGGACTTTATAAACCAGGACTAAACCAGGACTAGACCACCAGAACTAAACCAGGACTAGACCAGGACTAAACCAGGACTGAACCAGGACTAAACCAGAACTAAACCAGGACTAGACCAGAACTAAACCAGGACTAGACCAGGACTAAACCAGGACTGAACCAGGACTAAACTAGGACTGAACCAGGACTAAACTAGGACTGAACCAGGACTAAACCAGAATTAGACCAGAACTAAACCAGGACTAGACCAGAACTAAACCAGGACTGAACCAGGACTAAACTAGGACTGAGCAAGGGTTAGACCAGGATAGACCAGGACTGTACCAGGACTAAACCAGGACCAAACCAGGACTGAACCAGGACTAGACCAGGACCATTGGTATTAAAACATCCCTATTTTGCAGTGCTAACACATTCTGAATACAAAACATATAAATACAGATGTATCCTGTTTTTTTCCCTCTTTTGGTTAGCTCATTTACATCAGATGCCCTCCCTGATGACTTGGCACTGACACAAAGAGGACTTTACTGTGGTTGAATTCCTTCTTGGTTTAATCTGAAGCAGAGAAGACCAGAGGAGCTGTGAAAATGGGTCACAATCTGACATTTTATCATTGAAACCCCCCGGGACTGTGCTGCAGGTGGGCTGTGGAGAACAGGATTTCATTTAGGTTTCTCAGAACATCAACAGAGGCACACAAGTCATAACTGGAGAATTTTACACAAGAAAGGTTCAAACAAATTGTAAACAAAACGAATAAATAAATAATAATAAACAAAAATGAAAACAATAAGAACTATATAAAATCTCAGGACTGAACCAGGAGGTAAGAATAGCAATAATGATCAAATAAAATAATCGTAAGTAAATAATTAAATAAAATAAATAGATAAAATTCATACTTTGCAGCACTTTTGGGGGATGCTAACTGTAGGGACTGCTCTGTCTAAAGCTCATGTATCTCTAATCCGAGCTAGTCTGACCATAGACCAAGAACTGACTTAGCTGGAGCTACAACAGGGGAAATTATTTTGTTCTATTAACAAGTCCGACTCAAATAACAGTCACTTTTCTTTCTGTTCAAAGTTAAACTCCTAAACAGGACCATGAACGCTTGCACTGATCACAGGAAAATGAAAATGTGCTCTTTACATCTATTTTGGGTATTGTTCTTACCTCGGCCTCCCTTGTGCACTTTCTGTCACAGTTATAACCACAGATCCATGTTTATAAATAGCTTTAAACAACTGTAGCCTCTTTTTAAAGCTGCATTGTGTAACTTTTCTAGTGGAAAATCCATCAAATGCTTTTCTCCATGCAGATGTTATTACTTTATCTGGAATTTTTCACAGTATGGCATTAAACCTTTCTATCTTCATGGAGAAAAAAAACAGACCAAGTTACAGGTCAGATCTGTGGAGAGGCGACCCCGCTCACAGTCAGAATATCTTATCTATTTATAGTATTTTTGAGCTCTAAAACCACCTGTCACAAGATGGACCCATAAGTGACATCACATTGCAGCACATAGTGAATGCAGCTGGGAGGATCGCTGGTGTCTCTCTCCCCTCCCTCCTGGACATTTTTAACACCCGCCTCACCCGCAGAGCGTCCAGCATTGTGGGTGACCCGAGCCACCCCGCACACAGCCTCTTCAGCCTCCTGCCCTCGGGGAGAAGGTACCGGAGTCTCCGGGCCCACTCCACCAGACTGTCAAACAGCTTCATCCACCAGACTGTCAAACAGCTTCATCCACCAGACTGTCAAACAGCTTCATCCACCAGACTGTCAAACAGCTTCACCCACCAGACTGTCAAACAGCTTCATCCACCAGACTGTCAAACAGCTTCATCCACCAGACTGTCAAACAGCTTCACCCACCAGACTGTCAAACAGCTTCATCCACCAGACTGTCAGGAAGCCTGCTGCTAAGAACTACTGTTGAACTACTGTTGTTGTTTATCTTTATTTTTCAATGCACATTCTATTGCACATTTTGATGCACACTGCACATACATGATTAAGAATAAGCCTTTATTGATCTCACACACAGTGACACAGTGATTAAGATTAAGCCTTTATTTGGTCTCACACACAGTGACACACAGTGACACCCAGGAGAAATTTTACTTCTGCATTTGACCCATCCTTTCAGGAGCAGTGAGCAGCCATCTCTTCCAGCGTCCGGGGAGCAGTACCGTGAAGGGTCTCGCTCAAGGACCCACACTGGCTTGCTCATTGCCGGTAAGTCAACTGGTAAGTCAAGTGAATTAACAGATGAGCTAGGCAGCCGGCTAGCATTTGTAAATAGGTATTTATTCTTTGCACTGCTCTTAGATTGTGTCTTAGTTACAATCTTAGTTTTTGTATTGTATTGTATTTTGTACACTGTCTTTTCTGCACTGCTTGGCCGGGGAGAAACGGAATTTCGATTAACTATATGTCAAAAACATATGGCAGAATTGACAATAAAATTGCGTAATTTCCGAGGAGCGGGGGGGTGGGGGGTGGGTGCGAGTGAACAATTTTTCCCGAGGAGCGGGGGGGGGGGGGGGGGAATGCCGTGTGAACGTCGAATTGTCTCTCTCAATGCGTGAGACTTGAGAGCCCTGCTGTAAATGTTTGTCTAAAGAGCAAACTTAAACTACAAAGCAACTAATGAGAGTTATATAAATGAAGTTATTACCTGATGGTTCTCAGTTTGTTTTATCATCACTGCAGTGTGCGTTTAGCAGCTGAAACTACACTCTACAGTCTGCCCAACAACAAAACAATCTATTTTCTGATTGGCTGATTTTTTTCCGGGGAGCGGGGCGGGGAGGAGGGGGAGAGTTTTTTTCACTGAAAACGCGTGGTGCCTGCATAAACTGAGCCACACAGACCGATTTTCTGGGCACAAAAAAAAAAAATCAGCATGAGAAATGCCATGTGTGGCGTGTGAGCGTGTGAACACGTCGAATTGCGTGTGTCACACTCTCAATGCGTGAGACTTGAGAGCCCTGCATTAAACAACCCTGTAATAATTCTACAATGTTGTAATGTCATTTGAATCCATCCTTTTGTCTATAGACCATAGCCTATATAACGTTTTTACAATCTGGACCTATAACGTCATTTACTCACCCATTGTACTTTGGTGTCATTTGGAATATTTCCAGAGATTTTGAAGTTTAGCGATATCCGTTTAACGTGAGTGCTCGGGGCATGCTGTTGCAGTCACCAAATAACACAAACTTTAGCACTTTTCAAATGACAAAAGTTCAATGTGTTAGTCTACACCAGGCATGTCCAAAGTCTGGCCCATGGGTGAAATGCGGCCCTCAGACAAATTTTTCTTGGCCCTCAGGCTTCCAGGTGAATTGGCCCAAATTACCTTGAGCAGAACTTTTGACTGTTTTTTGGAAATCTACCTTGTAAAACAATATTTAATATTTATTGTGTGGTTTTGAGGATTTTAGCACGAATAAAGGACTGATATCTCATTCTAACATGTTAAACATGCAGATATTTCAATTACTGACTGTCCTGAGCGCCAGTCTATGGCCCTCGATGACATCATCTGCTTCGTCTGTGTTTAGACATGTGGCCCTTGATGAAAAAAGTTTGGACACCCCTTGTCTACACGTTTGTTTGAGTCAAAAGTGGCCTGTAATCTGAGATCTAGCCATGGATCTGATTACATGACGTCATCGAGGACAGCGCGTATGCGCGCATTCATTCCGCTACTTTGCTTAGAAGACGCTCATAACTTTTTTGTTGTGAGACATGACTGAAGATTCGGACTTCGAGACTGAAGAGGACTTATTTGAGTATGATGGCCGTCCCTATCGTTTTGAGCCTGAGTATACGGATGAGGAGTTATTAGAAAGAATGAAGCGGAGACAGTTTGAGGAGCACCAGAGAACAGCCATCAGTATCTCATTACTTCTCAGAATCATGCGCTGAATCCACTGGCCTTTTTTCTTTTCCTTTGCTGGTAAAAAATCATCCTGACTGAAGTGGGTACTGCAAACACAATGGTCCAAACGTCTTACAGCTTTGCCTTTCATGTTTGGGTCCATTCTCAAGGCAGCTAGCCACAGCTTCAATAACTCCGGATTGTGATGAGGAAGCCTGTGAAAACTCAACTTCAACCAAGCTGTCATTTTGTTTTCACAACCGGGATAAATGCATGTTCGCACCATTTCAGGTTTTCTCAAGCGGAGATGTTTTCTTCTTCTTATTCCTTAGCTTCTTTATGACTGTAACCGAGAGCTGAGAGCGTCATCTTATCTGCAAATCAGCTGTGAATGCGCGTGCTGTCCTTGATGATGTCATCCAATCGGAACCATGACTGGATCTTTGTTTACAGGCCACTTTTGACTCAAACGAAAGTGTAGACTAACACATTGAACTGCTAAGTGTGCTAAAGTTTGTGTTATTTGGTGACCGCAACAGCGTGCCCCGACCACTCACGTTAAACGGATATCGCTAAACTAAAAAATCTCCGTAAATACTCCAAATAACACCAAAGTACAATGAGTGAGTAAATGACGTTATCACCGAAATAAGGTCCAGATTGTAAAAACGTTACTTTTGAAGAGTGAATTTGGAGCCATGCTTTGTATTAGGAATAGGAATTTACGAACAAAATAGTAAAATAAATACACCAAGATCATACAGAATGGGTTAATATGAACAGCACTTACAGAGAGAGCATTTTCACTACAAAGTGAATTGAAGTCGATGGAGCCAGAAGCATACCAATGCTCACTTCCTGTTTGCAACGTGGAAGCTAGCAGTTTAGCTTTGTCCATATGCTTTAGATGTGTTTTTAGGGTGACCAGATGAGAATGGCTGAAATTCAGGACAATGTTTTTACATTTTTTTTCATTGCACAGTCAAGCAATTTATATGATTGTTGGTGGGTCACACAGTGGAAAAGGGAGGTCAGCTCAGCAGCAGCAATTTTATCCTACATGGAATTATCCTGTTTCGTAAAGAAGGACAAGACCAGTGTTGGTCTGTACTATCGCATGTTGGTACAGTGTAATTTGCTGTTAGCGTGTAGTCTACATCTGCCTCTCCTCCGTGAGAAACACCAAACTCTTTTCTACACACTTTATTGAATGCTTTCATTTAATTGCTTTGGGCTTTGGCAATCCACAGGTACTTCCCCACCCAATCCTCCTGGTACCTGCATTGATGCTTTTGCTTTTTAGCAACGTGCTGGGGTTCTGGTACATCATCCATGTTAAACGAATGAAAATGAGCTTATCGTCAGTGCATATTCGCACCTACTTGTAGAACGTCAAAAAGTAAACAAAATCGATAGACTGTAGCAGGGGTTGCACGCAGCCACTGAGAAGCTGTCAGGGGCTGCATGCAGCCTATCAGTAGCAGTCAGGGCTGCATCCAGTCGACTCAACCTCTACGAACAGTTTTTAATGTTTAACAGAAAATAACTACTTAGTATTCTGTTTGAGTGTAATGACCGTCCCAAATTTTTCAGGATATCTGGTCAACCGACATGTATTTCCTCTGTAATGGTGTAGAATGGATAAACAGAGCAGACATTTGCAGAGCTTGTCCCCATGGCGAGGCTTTGGGTGCAGAGTAAAGAAAGGCGCAGAAACACTCCCCTCTCCTCTCAGACTCAGGCCCATATATTATTGAACCTGGAGCTCAAACCTCACACCTGTGTTTTAATGACATTCTGACAGTGCTCCCAGCACACACAGGAATACAGCAGCTCTGTGTTCAGCCATGAGCTAAAACATTACGACCTGTGAATAACAGAGAAGAGCTACTAACCACAGCAATGCATTCAATTCATATAGGGCCTAGTATTCAGTTTAGTGGAGGTAAGACAGTGTATAGTGTGTAGACCGCAGACTGTATAAAGAAGTGGACTAAGTGAGTGTGACATCACCCATAGTCAGTAGTCGAGTTGTAAAAAGAAACCAGGGGGGATGGTGAAATTTTTCATTTATGTGACATATTTTCCAGCGGGGGTGTGGGGGTCCTCCCCCAGAAAATTTTGTATTTCTTAGATGCAATTTCCTGCATTCTAGTCCATTTTAGTGTGACTTGCTAGACATGGCAAATCCTAAATCCCATCTGATTCATAACTTGCATTCTCAGTTGCATGGCCTCCGCAAGACAATACTATTTATCGGAAAGAAACAACCCCCCTGGTGAAAGCAGCACATTCTGAAGGCAACAATCAGAGAAATTCCCCATTAAAGATCTGCTTGTGGAACAGAAAGGAACTCATTTGCATGACATTAAGATAAGCCCTCCCCCATCACTGACATCACTGTGGTGTTTCAGGGCAGGGCAGAGTTAGAAGGTACTTTGTTAAAATGGAAATGCTTTTATAACAAAAAGTCCATACAATCATTCAATAATTAAATAATACACAAGATATATGTTATTACTAGGGCTGTCAGTTTAACGCGTTAATTAGATTGATTAATTACACCGCAAATTAACGCGTTTACACAATTTTTTATTTTTACACAATTAATTATGAGCGGCAATTCAATGCGCGCGCATTTTAAATTTGGCATGCGGGGCCTTTGAACGGCAAGTTTATTTATAAAAATGTGACGGCGCAGGTCCGTTCCTAAGCCCGTTGTCCCCGGGGAGAGCACGTGAAGACACAAGCGTCCGTTTCCTTATCTGCTGCGCGCCGCACGCCGAGCCCTTTTCAATTCCCCATAACGAGTTTTGCCCATTCAACTCGCTAAACATGATCGTTCACTCACCCGCTCGCGGCCGCCTTCTCCCTCCTCCTGCGGTGCGATCTGGTGCGATCTGGCAAACCCGCGGGTTCCAGGGGTCATGTGAGCCATGAGTAATTTGCACGGGCAATTATTTCGCGCAATTATTTGTATTCTCTGTAGGCTATATTTGAAGGTGTGTATATTATTTATTGACGTTGCATGAAAGCTACCGCATGTGCTCACCAGGAATATTCGCCATTTAATAGTGGAATGGTGTACGGTAAATGAGCTTTTGAATGAATGTTCTGTAATGTGGGAGGGAGAATGGGGGTATATAGGTGCACTCTGCAGGTCTGCAGGTCTTGTCTTGTGTGCATGGAGAGAAAGAGAGCGAGCCTGAAGACTGAAAAACCTAAAGACTTAAAGGGGAAGTCTGCAGTCTTTTCACTGTACCACTATAAATCGCACATTTGACACCTTTTTTGACACTGTGGGAGAGCACAATAAACCACCTAAAAAATGTATTAAAATGTGATTAGTTAGATTAATTAATTACAAATCCTGTAATTAATTTGATTGATTTTTTAATCGCGTGACAGCACTAGTTATTACACATGTATACACACACACACCTTAGTCCTGGTTCAGACCTGGTTTAGTTCTGGTTTAATCCTGGTTTAGTCTTGGTTTAGACCTGGTTTAGAACTGGTTTAGTCCCGGTTCAGTCCCGATTTAGACCTGGTTTAGTCTTGGTTTAGACCTGGGTTAGACCCGGTTTAGTCTTGGTTTAGACCTGGTTTAGTCCTGGTTTAGTCCCGGTTTAGACCTGGTTTAGTTCTGGTTTAGTCCCGGTTTAGTCCCGGTTTAATCCTGGTTTAGTTTTGGTTTAGACCTGGTTTAGACCTGGTTTAGTCCTGGTTTAGACCTGGTTTAGTTCTGGTTTAGTCCCGGTTTAGTCCCGGTTTAATCCTGGTTTAGTTTTGGTTTAGACCTGGTTTAGACCTGGTTTAGTCCTGGTTTAGATCTGGTTTAGTCCTGGTTTAGTCCCGGTTTAGTCCCAGTTTAGTCCTGTACACACACGCTGACATAAGGCCCCTGCTGTCAGCTAATCTGTCCCTTTGATGCAGAAATAATCTGATAATATGACTCACCCCATAAGAACGCGGTCACTCCGTTGTAACATTTTACCGTGTTGTCCGATAGTTTGCGCGTATTGCGTATATCCACAGTCTTTAATTATCTGGAGAAACGGACGTATCCCGAATGTATCCCATATCCCGAGGCGAGAGTTCCTTCTTACGTAGCATTAAGGATTTTCTCCAGTTTCACTGTCCTTATTCTCTTGAAATGAAGTGTACATATTCACGAGGCTCGCTCACAGCTGATTGGCGAACAGGCGCAAACACAACAGCGCTAATTGTCATGGCGGAGTGTGATCCCATTTTTTCCCCTAGGATCTACATGATTCATGTAGGTCACCTATTTTCAGATTTTAAGAATTTATTGTCATTGCACAAGAAAGAACAACGAAAGTGTGTTTGGAGCATCCACATACATAGTCGTAAAGTGTGAAATCGTAAAGTGCAAACCCAGTGAAATAAATACCCCTCAATAACCCCTAAATAACCCCAGTGTAAACATTTGTAAACATTTGACATCAGTACAGCAGTATTGGCAGCAGCATCAGGGCATGTCATTAATATTATCATTAAAGTGCATTAGAGCAGGGCCATTCAGATACATGAGAATAGTGACATTATGCAGCAATGCAAAAACCAGTTCAGAACTATTGATTGGCGAGTGTGGTTATTGTTGGGCCTTTCCCACGGCTGAGGCGATGTGAGTGCCCCAGGACAGGTCCTCAGTCACTGTCACCCCCAGGAACTTGAAACTGCTCACCCTCTCCACCACGTCTCTGCCAATGAAGAGAGGTTGGTGGTCCTTGTGTCCTTTCTTGCGGAAATCCACAACTATTTCTTTGGTCTTTTTGGTGTTTAGAGCCAAGTTGTTGCTATGGCACCAAGACACCAGATGTTGCACCTCAGTCCTGTGACTGCCTGACTTCAAAATGGCAAATTTCACCAAAAGCTGAGGGATTTTCATGCCTGATTGATAAAATGCCACAAGGGATGGAAGAAGGGATGACCGTTTTAGAAGGGATCATTTTGACTATTTTTCCCCCCAGTCAAATGAAGCTCAAAGAGGCTAGCAGTGATAGGAGATCATTTGGAGCCAGATCTATATTAGGAGTTGGAATTTATTTATGGCCAAAATAGCGAAATAAAAACACCAGGATCATGTAGAGTGAGTAAATAAGACCAAAATGAGGAGGCTCACACAAGCAGTTACACAGAGAGAGAAGCACAATTTTTCAATGTATATATGTATTCAATGTGTCAAATTCTACTGTATCCAAGTTTTCCAATTTCCCTTGTGGATCAATAAAGTCTAAGTCTAAGTCTAGAATCTGTAGAGCCGTAAGATCCCCCATGTTCACTTCCTTGTTTGGAACGCAGCTAGCGGGTTAGTTATGTTCATTTATTTATGCGGTTTAGACCCAGCTCAGATCAGCTTCTGTGGGGTCCTGATTTGTAATGGTCAGAATTTAGCACCAATGGGGACATGGTCAGGCATAAAACAAGAGAAGTGTGAAGAGCCTGATGGACAGAGAGAGAGAGAGAGAAGGGGGATGGGGTAAGAAAGACGAGAGAGTCCAGAGTAACATGAAGAGGATATGCACAGTCGCTTCAGGGAGATCAGGTGTTAAATGGCCAAAAGAAAGACTCCATGACGTCCTTGTAGGCAGCCACAAGTGCTAACCACTCTGAAACTGCATTAGCACAGGAACAGAACAGAGAGGGACAAGAGAGGGACAAGTATGTGTACAGCTGGAGTATAACTTTGAACGTGTAAGAATAGATTCTGTCTCCTATAGTTTTAAAAGTACAATGACATAATATTTTATGGAAAGCAACTCAGACGGAGCAGATGATGCAGAGGAGAGGGTCAGAGGAGAGAGCCAGATGTTGCATTGTCCATTAGAATATAGTCTCTGGAGAGTGCATTCCTTCACACAAAGTGCTAAAGTCGCGTACAATGTGTTAATGTACTTCAGTCCCATAGGTCAGTCCTCTCTTTTACTCTGTCTGGTGTTAAGAACAGCTCTACTTCAAACCTTATTATTTATCTTTGTATGTCACTATTGGATAAGTCCTGGTTTAGTCTGTGCATTTTAGTTATGTTTAGTTCCTGGTCTAGTCCTGGTTCAGTCCTGGTTTAGTTCTGGTTTACTCCTGGTTCAGTCCTGGTTAAATCCCTGGGTCAGTCCCGGTTTAGTCATGGTTTAGTCCCTGGTTATTCCTGGATTATTCCCCGGTTTAGACTTAGGCAAACTTGATTGATCCACAAGGGGATTTATTTGGGTACAGTAGCTCACTCATCAAATATAATATATAACAGAGGGTAACAAAAATAGATGGAATAGCAAGTAAGAGCAAGAGACCGGTGTCAAATGAGACATAATTATAAACATTTGTACAAATCAGAATAAAATAGAAAAATAAGTAATAAAATATAAAATACAATATCAAATAAGATGTCCAATCACAGCTATATACAGTTGTAGGGAGTATTATCTGTTACATAAGGTGAGTTGTTGTACAGTTGTAGGGAGTATTATCTGTTACATAAGGTGAGTTGTTGTACAGTTGTATGGAGTATGGTATGAATGTCGTCCTGTATCTCTCACTGTTTGAGTGGAGCTGTAGGAGCCTGTTGGAGAATGAGCTCCTCTATCCCTCTATGGTCTGGTGCAGTGGGTGAGCAGGAGTGTCCATGATGGAGAGCAGTTTGTCCAGTGTCCTCCTGTCCCTCACTGTGACCAGCTTTGCAGATGAGTTTGTCAAACTGTCCACTGTCCCTTTTACTGATGTTGCTCCTCCAGCAGACTACAGCGAAGTACAGGGCGCTGGCCGCCACAGACTGGTAGAAGATCTCCAGTAACTTACCTGAGCTTCCTCAGGAAGTAGAGTCTGCTCATGTTCGTCTTTTAGACAGGATTCCAGTTGTCCCTCCAGTCAAGCTTGTTGTTCACCTGGACACCAAGGTAGCAGTCCACTATTTCCACCTCATGACCCTGGATGGTAATGGGCTCCACTGATGTCCTCCTGAAGTCAGTCACCAGTCCCTTGGTCTTGTCAACATTCAGGAGCAGATGGTTTGCCTGGGACCACTCCACAAAATTTGCAATCAGTGTCCTGTACTCCAGCTCCTGTCCATCTCTGATACACCCAACCACCGCAGAGTCATCTGAGAACTTCTGCAGATGGCAGGACCCTGAGCTGTACTGGAAATCAGAGGTGAACAGAGTGAACAGGAACGGAGACAGGACTGTACCCTGGGGGGCTCTTACATTACTGAGTGTCAGACAGGGTGGTCCCCAGTCGCACGTACTGAGGCCTGCCTGAGGTCGTCAGTAATCCAGGAGACAATAGAGGGTCTGACACCCATCCTGAGCAGTTTCTCATTCATCAGAAAGGGCTGGATTGCGTTAAAGGCGCTGGAGAAATTGAAGAACAATATCCTCACAGAGCCCTTAACACTATCCAGATAAGAGTGAGCCCGCTGCAGAAGATAGATTACAGCATCATCTATAATAATGTGGGCCTGATAGGCAAATTGTAGAGGGTCCAGGGATGGTGCCACCAGGGGTCTGAGATGACCCAGCAGGAGTCTCTCAAACACTTTCATGACATGAGATGTCAGAGCAACTGGTCTGAAGTCATTAAGTCCAGATGGGCCAGGCTTCTTGAGCACTGGCACAATGCAGGAGGTCTTCCAAAGCACCGGTACCCTTTCAAGCTTCAGACTCAGTGTGAAGAGAAAGTGCAGGATCCCAGTGAACTGTGCTGCACATGTCCTCAGCACACGGGGGTTGATTTTGTCTAGTCCAGGAGACTTGTTTTGTCCTGGATTAGTCCTGATTTAGTCTCCGGTTTATTCCTGGATTAGTCCCTGGTTTAGTCCTGGTTTAGTCCCTGGTTTAGTCATGGTTTAGTCCCTGGTTTAGTCCTGGATTAGACCCTGGTTTACTCCCTCCCGGTTTAGTCCTGATTTAGTCCTGGTTTAGTCCTGGTTTAGTCCTGCTCTTTGAATCACTGGAGATTGTCTGCTGTATCTTGGGGTCAGAGAGTGTGTCACATTAAAACTATATTAATGAATCACATACTTTAAATGTCACTTATCCCACTGCCCAGACCTGCTCAGCTCTTCTACTTCTCCAAAACCCAAACCCAAATCCCCCATTCAAACCACAAGAGTATTATGTCATCTTTTCAAACCAACCAATCAGACGCCAGCATCCACAGGTCCTACAATTAAGAGCCCCTTAGTCTTAGATCTGTGATGTGTGCTGCATTTTAAACAGGCTCCACAAAAGACAGGCCCGGGCTGAATTATGCATGGGACCAATTAGGAACCGTAAGACCACACATCATCATTTGCAATTAAAAGTACTATAAAGGTTTTGAAATGAATGTGCACTATCAGATGATGAAGATTTGATGTTGCAAAAGAAAATTGGACTTAATGGAACTATATTAGGCTATTTTCTGTTTTTGTTTCCTCATCACAAACACATCTGGAGTTGTGTTTGGTTTCATTCACACATGAAAGCAGGCGTATTCTGCATAATGGACTTTTCAGAGCTTTAGAGAAGTTTCTTATCATTTTCCCTGTGAAGTTGTATTTGGAGTGATTTGTGCAAGTTAGATTAACCTTTAATTGCTACTTCTTCTTTGTTTTTCCTGGGATCTGTTGTAACCACTCCTCCAGTTTGGGGGTTACAGCCCCGAGTGCTCCGATCACCACGGGCACCACTGATGCCTTCACCTTCCAGGCCTTCTTCAGCTCTTCCTTGAGCCCCTGGTATTTCTCTAATTTCTCGTGTTCCTTTTTCCTGATGTTACCATCGCTTGGTATTGCAATGTCCACCACCACGGCTTTGTTCTGTTGCTTATCCACCACCACTATGTCTGGTTGGTTTGCCATCACCATTCTGTCAGTCTGTATCTGGAAGTCCCACAGGATCTTGGCTCGGTCATTCTCCCACTTGGTTGTGTCGCTCCATGTAGGCTGTGCATATATATATATATATATTATACAGTGGTACCTCACCTTATGAAAGACCCTACAAACGAAAAATCCAAGTTACGAAACGCCTTCACGTTAAATTTTTGTCTCTAAATACGAAAAAAATTCAAGTTACGAAACGCGAGATCTCAAAAATTCAAATAATGCGCGCTCAGATGCACGCCCCGAAACGTAAATACACTTCATCAACACACACGGGGTTAGGTTCCAGAAATAACCCGCAATAAGAGAAATCCCCGAAGTAGGACAACTTTATATTTTACAATTATTCTACATGTTTTAAGGCCATAAATGCCTCACCACACACATTATACACTTTTCTCAGACTTTTCTCAGGAATTAAACTTTTCTCACATTTGTCTCTCGTTTAAACACTCAAACTTTCATAGATTTTCAACAAAGTGTATTAATAGTGAAGTGTGGGGGGAGACACGGCTCCGGAAGCAGCGCGGAGACAAGAGCACCGCCTGCGAGGAGCACCGCCCGCGAGGAGCACCGCCCGCGAGGAGCACCGCCCGCGAGGAGCACCGCCCGCGAGGAGCACCGCCCGCGAGGAGCACGCACCCCTAGTCCTGGTCTGCACAACCGCCACCGGGTCTGCAAGCACGAGATAGAACTGCGGCGCCCGGACCGCGTCCCCTGGAGCCCGAGCCACAAACCAGCCGCACAGCACGTGGTGGTTTAATCCTGGTTAGTCCAGGTCCAGTCCAGGTTTAGACCTGGTTTAGTTCTGGTCTAGACCTGGTTTAGTCCACCTTTAGTCCTGATCTAGTCTCTTAGCCAATCAGGACGCAGAACACAATGTTACACTATAAAAAAAAGTTACACTATAAAAAAAAACCTTGGAACGGAAAGAACAGAACGGATCAGGCCTTTTCCATTGAAATAGCTACTCAACTCACGTTACGAAACCACTTCTGGAACAAATTAATTTCGTAAGATAAGGTACCACTGTATATATATTATACTATATATACTACTATATAGTATACTATATACAGTATATCAATACTCAAATGGCATCAGTATTCTCCATTCTATTCTTGCAAAAGTAACCAGCACCTGCAATTATCACACTCATATGCTAACCATATAATAACTGATATCAATAAAATCAAAAATCATCAATAAAGCGACAAGAAACATCCAAGTTACACCAACAGCCTTTCGCCATTAGGTGGTACCAGACGTAAAAAAGGAAAAAATTAAGTACCCAGAGGGGGTAAGGAGAGATGGGGAGCAAGGCAAGAGAAAGGTTCAAAAAGTGAAGCAGATACGACATGGTCTCTCACTTTGCATTCGGCACACTCTGCACACGACACACTTTACTTCACTGACCTTTGCTAAGAACAGTAAATGTCACTGTGATCAATTTTACATGTGGGGCTCGGCAGGTGCAGCCTTCAGGACAAACCCAGGGAAAAGAGAGCACAGGGAAGAGGGAGAGAAGAGGAGAGGGGCGAGACAGAGGTGAGGGAGAAGGAGGGAGGGAAGAGGGAGAGAAGAGAAGAGGGACAGACAGAGGTGAGGGAGAAGGAGGGAGGGAAGAGGGAGAGAAGAGAGGAGGGACAGACAGAGGTGACGGAGAAGGAGGGAGAGAAGAGAAGAGGGACAGAGAGAGGTGAGGGAGAAGGAGGGAGAGAAGAGGAGAGGGAGAGACAGAGGTGAGGGAGAAGGAGGGAGAGATGAGGAGAGGGGGAAGCCAGAGGTGGTGAAAGAGGGAGAGAAGAGAAGAGGGAGAGACAGAGGTGAGGAAGAAGGAGGAAGGGAAGAGGAGAGAAGAGGAGATGGGAAGAGAGGGGAGGAGAGGGGCAGGGAAAGAAGAGAGAGAGAGCAGAGGGAGAGACAGAGGTGGTGAAGAAGGAGGGAGAGAAGAGAAGACGGGTTGAGACAGAGGTGAGGGAGAAGGAGGGAGAGAAGAGGAGACGGGTTGAGACAGAGGTGAGGGAGAAGGAGGGAGAGAAGAGGAGATGGGAGGAGAGGGGTAGGAAAAGAAGAAAGAGCAGAGGGAGAGATAGAGGTGAGGGAGAAGGAGGGAGAGAAGAGGAGAGGAGAGGGGAAGAGAGGGGTTAGAGAGCAGAGAAGGGCTGATGCAGGGATAGAAGGGGGAGGTAAAGAGGGAATAGAGAGACAGGAAAATAGAGAAGGAAGAAGAGGGGAAGATGAGGATATACAGTAGAGGGAGGAGAGAGAGGATGAGAAAGAGAGAGGGATATAAAAGGAGAAGGGAGAGAAAAGGGGGGTTAGAGAGGGAGGAGAGAGAGAATGGGAGAGAGAAATAGACAGAGGATGAGTGAGGGAGGTGTTCATGGGGGGGCAGAAAAAGAAGCAGTGATACAGGAGAGGAGAGAAAGTGGCTAGGGAGAAGCGAGAGGAAGAGAGAGAGAAAGGGGGACGAAGGGATACAGAGAGAGGGGGAAAGAGGGGGAGAGGGTGGAGAGACAGAGACAAGTGGAAAAGAAGAGAGAAGGAGAGTTTAACCCTGAAACTTTGAGGATTGTGTGATTTGTGGTAAATTGATCTACAGGTTTGGAGAGAAGATGGGAAAAGATGGAGAGAAGAGAGAAGAGCGTGGGAGAGAAGAGGGAGAGGTGATATAGAGGGAGAAGTACAGAGAAAGGAAGAAGAGAGAAAGAGAAGGGAAAGATGGAGAGACAGAGGGGTTAGAGATTGAGACAGAGGGGGAGAGCTACAGACAAGGGAAGGAAGGGATGAGAGAAGAGAAGGGGAACAAGGAAGAAAAGAGAGAAGGGTATAGAAAGAGAGACAGAGGAAAAGAGAGCGAAAGGGGGTGGTATGGGAGAGCCAGGAGAGAGAAAGAGAAAGGAAAGATGGAGAGACAGAGGAGTTAGAGATTGAGAGAGAGGGGAAAGTGAGACAAGGGACGAGAGGATAAGAGAAGAGAGGGAGATAGAGAGAAGGGGAGAGAGGGAGATGGGGGGGATGGTGAGAGACAGGGAGAGGAGAGAGAGAACAAGAGAAAAGGAAAGAAAAGAGAAGCAAAGAAAGCAGGAGAGTTTAAACCTGAAACTTTGAGGATTATGTGATCTGCGGTAAACTGATCTGAAGGTTTGGAGAGAGGGGAAAATATGGAGAGAAGACAGAGAGGGGGAGAAGAGAGACAAGAGCGAGGGAAAGAAGAGAAAGAGAAGTACAGAGAGAGGGATGGAGAGACAGAGGAGTCAGAGATTGAGACAGAGGGGAAAGAGAGAGAGACAAGGGACGGAGAATGAGAGAAGAGAGGGTGGTATAGAAAGAGAGAGAGACAGAGAAGGAGAGGATGATGGTACAAGAGAGGAAGAGAGAAAAAGGAGAGAGGGAAAGGAGAAAGAGAGACAGATAGGAAAGAAGAGAACAGGAGAGTTTAAATCTGAAACTTTGAGGATTATGTGATCTGTGGTAAAGTGATCTAAAGTGGAAATCAAACCTCTGGACAGACACAGACGTCTTCCTCTAAAACCAGCCAGATCATTTGATCATTTCATGAAATAGGATAAAGATCTTTATAGACGATTGACGGTGGGTAGATGTGATGGCTGCAAAATGCTCACCCAGCTGATTTTTACAATTTGAGCCTTATTTCGGTAATAAAATAAGTTGTTTTACTCCCCCATAGCACTTTGGTGTCATATGGAGCACTTCCAGAGATGTTTTAAGATTTGCGTTAGCCTAGCGCGACTTCTAGCCATAGCTCGGGGCATATAATATACAGTATTCCCCGAGCCTGTAATATGCCCCGTGCGGGCTCCAAATAACACAAACTTTAGCACTTTTCAAATCATAGAAGCTCAATGTCTTAGTCTACGATTTCGTTTGAAGCAAAAGTGGCCTGTAATCCGAGATTTATCCATAGTTTACAGCTTTGCGTTTCATGTTTGGGTCCCGGGAGCTGAGAGCACAGTCCACACATGCGCACTGGCGTCCTCATCTACTCGAAACTATGGCTAAATCTCGGATTACAGGCCACTTTTGACCACACGAAATCGTAAGCTAAGACATCGGGCTTCTATGATTTGAAAAGTGCTAAAGTTTGTGTTATTTGGAGAGCGCAAACAAGTGCCCCGAGAACTCACATTATGGAGATCGCAAATCTAAAACATCTCCGGAAGTGCTCCATATGACACCAAAGTGATATGGGTGAGTAAAACAACTTGTTTTATTACCGAAATAAGGCTCAGATTGTAAAAAACGTTACTTTTCCTTTAAAGGTCCCATGGCATGAAATTTTCACTTTCTGAGGTTTTTGAACGTTAATGTGAGCTCCCCTACCCTGTTTAGCCCCCCCACACCATGGCTAAAAGTTGCGAAATTTGCAAACTGGGCATTTGCGATCCTTTTCCGCGTTTGAAAAAAAGACAGCCCAAACGGGCGATTCTGAACAAGGGAAGTTTCTGACGTCACACTCAAATGCAGTTCCACCGCCCGTCTGGATGTCTACCCACCGTCTCTGGAACTCACGGCCATAGAGTTTGGACCGTAAACGAGCTACGCAATGCGAGATGCGTTTTTTAATTTTCCTGGAGGCACGTGAGAGTGTTTCCAGGCTTGGATGTCCTTTATCCGAGCCTCCGAACCTCTGAAACAGCAGTGGTTTAATTTTATTTTCTGTGGAAATGTGTTTATTTTTCAATGGAAATCGTCTCATCTTTTCCTCTACGCTTAAACGCGGAAGTGGAGCCAGCGCACATCGCACCGCTAAAGAGGCCCACCCGCTGCAGTGGCCTGTCTCTGTCCTCCTCATTTGCATTCAAGCAACAACGCCCAGAATAAAGTGTTTCAGAGACATATTTATGACTGTGTTCATGAGGCTTTCTCATGCACTGAGTCTTGATTTTGAAGAAGGATTCATTTACAGTATTAGGGAACCATTAAGGCGCCATATAAAAGCATCAAGAAGTACCATGTCATGGGATTTTTAAAGATGATGTCTCCAGGCTGAAGGGTGGACGAGAGACACGGGGTCGGGAGAGCTGACATGGACGGCGTTGTCAGGATCGGCTGTATAAATAGGGCTTCTGGGTAATTGAAGGTGTGGTCGAGATGAGCTGTGGTTGGCTGGAGAGGAGGTTGAGGCGTGGTCCAGCACGTTAATCATATTCATTCCACATTATGTGAATATATCTATCATCCAAGAGACTGGAATGTTCCACAGTATGACATTAAAGATCCCATGACATGGTACTTCTTGATGCTTTTATAT
Organism: Paratrypauchen microcephalus; assembly: GCA_036785185.1. Lineage (NCBI taxonomy): Eukaryota > Metazoa > Chordata > Actinopteri > Gobiiformes > Gobiidae > Paratrypauchen > Paratrypauchen microcephalus. The sequence continues at coordinate 1,290,687 of JAVJIX010000108.1, forward strand.
GGCTCCTTAATGGTTCCCTAATACTGTAAATGAATCCTTCTTCAAAATCAACACTCAGTGCATGAGAAACAGAGATAAGATGAGAAAGAGTCATAAATATCTCTCTCAAACTCTTTATTCTGGGCGTTGTTGCTTGAATGCAAATGAGGAGAAAAGAGCTGGCCTATAGTAGAGGGTGAGGGCATGGCCAAACTCTCCGCTCTAGCTCTCAGCTGATCCATTTCCGTGTTTTTGCACGGGGGGAGAGATTTGAAGCGTTCCATTGAAAAATAAACACATTTCCACAGAAAATATAATTAAACCACTGCTGTTCAAAGGTCCAGAGGCTCAGATAAAGGACTTCCGAGCCTAGAAACACTCGGACGTGCCTCCAGGCAAATAAAAAAACGCATTTCGCATTGCCTAGCACATTCGCAGTCCAAACTCTCTGGGCGTGATTTACAGAGACGCTGAGTACAGACAGACGGGGGTGGAACTGCATTTGCATTTCTTTTTTCGAACTGACGTCAATAAGGTGCCTTGTTCAAAATCGCCCATTTGAGCTCCGATTTTTTGTAACGCAGAAAAGGATCGCAAATGCTCAGTTTAGACATTTCACAACTTTTAGCCATGGGGGGGGGGGGGGGGGATTTTGGTCTCCATGAAGATAGAAAGGTTTAATGCCATACTGTGAAACATTCCAAAGCAATAACATCTCCATAAAGAAAAGCATTTAACAGAGCTCCACTATGACTTACTACCAGAAGACCTATTTTGGTCCATTTATAAAAACTAATTCATATTTAAATTACAAAAAGAGAGAAAGAAATCCTGTGTTTTTCCATATCCTCTCTCGCTCCCTATCCCTCTCTCTTACTCTTTCTTTCTCTCTTTCTCCCTCTCTCCTTATCTTTCCCTCTCTCTTTTTTCTCCTCCTCTCTCCTCCTCTCTTGTCTCTCTCTCTCTCTCCTCTCTCTTCCTCCACCGACTCCCTCTCTATATCTCTGTCCCCTCTCTCCCTCTCTTTCTCCCCTCTCCTTCTTTCTCTCCCATGCTCCCCCCTTCTCCCTCTCTCTTCATCCACCTCCTCTCTCCATCTCACCCTCTCTCTATCTCTGTCTCCCCCCTCTCTTTATCCCCTCTCCTTGTCTCCCTTGTCTTCTCTCTCTCCCTCTCTCTTCCTCCTGTCCGTCTCTCCCTCTCTCCTCTCGTCTTTTGGCTTGAGTTTGTCTTTCATCTGCTCTGCTCATTTGATCCAGTCTGTGTTTCAGTGGATGCTTTGTTCACATCACAAGAGAATGACATTTAACATCTTCACTTCAACAAGACAATGTTACACCAGATCATCTCCTGCAGATAATTTTAAATTTTTTATTATTACAAGGTTCATATTTTAACACCACAATAACATTCACAAACCACTCAGAAGACACAAGCTACTGATACCTCGTTGGGGATGCACTGCATATACGTATGTGTCCAGTGGTCCCTCGCTCTGTCGCGGTTCACTGTTCGCGGCCTCACTGTTTTGTGGATTTTTTTTTTTTTTTTTCAAATTTTTTTTCAAAAATTTGTTTTTCAATTTTTTTTATAGTGTAACATTTTTTTATAGTGTAACATTGTGTTCTGCGTCCTGATTGGCTAAGAGACTGTAGACCTTTGCCGATTGATAGATGGGGGACGCGGTGGGGGACCGGGACCTGGTCTAGTTCAGACCAGGACCAGACCAGGACCAGACCGGGACTAGACCAGGACTAAACGTGGACTAAACCAGGTCTAGACCAGAACTAAACCAGGATTAAACCACCACGTGTCGCTCTTTGCTGGTTTCGTGCGGCTGGTTTGTGGCTCGGGCTGAGAGGACGCGGTCCGGGTGCCGCAGTTCGATCTCGTGCTTGCAGCCCCGGTGTACGCGCCGGTCGTGCTGACAAAAGCACTATATTTGTGTACTCTGATATAGCCACGTATGAAAATGTAGCCACGTATTATGAACATGTTATGTAATGTTATGTAATGAGATAAGTAATGAGCTAATAATTGTAGGAATGTATATAAGCAACTCTCTTCTGCTGTGCAGGAGGAAATGGCGTAAGGATGAATCAACAAGAATCAATGGCCTGTTGTCTACTTGAGCCGAAATAAAGAGACCTTTTTGTGAATTTTCACCCAGTGTCCTAGATTCTTGTTTCAGGATGCCTTCTGAGAAAGCTGACAGATGCAAAGCAAGCCACAGTTTTTGGGTACCAAAGAACTCTCTGCTTCCACAACTGCAGAGCACAGAGCGCCGCCTGGCTAAAGATCCCACCCTGGTGGACCAGACCTACTGTCAAGAAATACAGAAACAAGAAGAGTCCGGCTCTGCCATTCCCCTGCCTGCTGACACATTAGACAGCTCCACTAAGTCCTGGTATCTGCCCCATCATGTCCACCACAAGGGCAATGCTAAGATTATCTACAACTGTTCCTACCAGCACAACCGATGGAGTCAAGGCCCTTATTTTCTCCAGCAACATCCATACCCCTGGCCAGTGCTTCATGTAGGAGAAGCCCAAGAAGAAGAAGAAGAACTGAGGAAACCAGTGTTCTGTGGAACGACCATCTGTCCTCCGCCCACACCCATCCCTGACAACTGGGACAGTCTCATCAAAGTCACTCATGAGTGACCCGGTCACCAAACCTCCTCCTTATGGGAGGCCGCGATGCATCACTCCCACAGGCCATCTATGCATTTAGTGATCTCCTCAGCAATTGAAGATGGCATCATAGCCAGATTCTGGCAGACCACTTCTGGTCCAACTTCATCCGTCGACATCTTCCAGACCTTCAGAAGCGGTACAAATGGCACAAGGACACTGACAATCTCACTAATGGTCAAGTAGTGATGATGGTGGTTCATTCAGTTATCTACGGCCCAGTGGCCTATTGGCCGAGGGGTGAAGATCTATCCAGGCTCGGATGGCCGAGTCAGGGCAGCTGAAGTCCAAATTAAAGGACAGACTTACCTGCATCCAGGTGTGCACCTGGTGCGAGCCAGCCTGGGAAGATGAAGAGGATTCCAGTTGAGTCAGACTTTCCTTTATTCTTGAAATTTGTAGCTAAATTTGAGCACAGCCTCAGAAAGTCTTCCTTGTATATAGTTATTTTATTTTGTAATGTCTGTAGTTGATATCAGTAGTGATGTCACTTCCTGTTTGTGTTTTCTCTTTCGGCCTCTCCGTGCCCACTCTCTGACTGGAGTCCCTCTTGACCCTCTTGCAGATCAGATCAGCAAACACCAGAGTGTCCCACTCTATCACAACTACTATGCTACTACACTACCTATACTACTGCTACTACTAATACTCCTACTACTACTACTACTACTACTACTACTAGCATAGCCACTATTACCATGACACCATGTAAAATATATTTTGTCAGTACATAAACATATGGTATTAAGTTGAGCTGGAAATGTTATTACTTGTTTTATTACTGATTTTACCTTCTGTACAGCGTCTTTGAGTGTCTTGAAAAGCGCTTTATAAATAAAATGTATGATTATGATTATGATTATGATTATTATTATTATTAAATGAACGTAGCAGATGAGAGGTGAGGGTTCAAAGCCGGCCGGTCTCCATTTGGTTCAGACTCGCCTTGAGCCACATCAAACGCTCCTCTGATGTATTTTTATCTCTCTTTGTCGAGCTCTCAGTTCAACCTTTCCCCACTGACCACTGCTCTATTCACTGACCGCTGCTTTGGGTGTGTGTCATTTAAAACTGAACATTTAGACAATAGTTTAAAGTATAGTTAAAATAGTTTATATCTCTGTTCTAATATAGTTTCCTCATCACAAACAGACCTGGAGTTGTTTTGTTTCATTCACACATGTTTAACACACAAACCCTGCAGATTTAGGTTCAAACTGAAAACATGCTTTTCCACCTTTTGATGTCATGGGGTAATACAGGAAGTGCTCCACTGTGTTTTTAAACTCCACACAACTTCACTAGAATCATGTGGATGATTTCAGACCTGGAACTGCCATTCTCTACTGAACTAAAGGCAAAAGGAGCTGTTATCTTGAAAACTACCACTTCATGACATCACAAGGTGGAACATTTTTAGGCTTGGAATTTATTTATTTTATTTTTTTTTACTTTGTTTTTAAAAAAAGTTTTAAGGCATACAAAAGATTAACATTTAAAATATGCAAACCAAACAAGGTTACATGTACACTCACTGTCCATGGATTGTGTATCAGTCCCATCTTTTCCAGTATTTTTCTCCCTTGTGTCATTGTAAGCAGAAACTGAAAGTAATCATTTGTGATTTGTCTGATAATTTGCATCAAAAGACGCATTGTGGGTGCCTCCTTTTTCAGGCAGCATTTTGTCCTTAAAAAATAAAGTGAAAAAAGAAGACCCAACACTGAATATATTAGTTCAACCACATTTTTCCAGAAGTTAGTAAGTTATACCTGGGCAAGCTGGAGATTTAGACAGACTATATGTTTATGTTTATGTTTATTTGAGCAACTTTCAGGTTCCATTTAAGCAAAATTTCACAAATACAAACTCAAAATACAAACAAAGACAAACTTATGTCACATGTCTCTGCAGTTCCTTTTGCTCAAAATGGAGCAGGTGGAAGTATAAACTTATTTACTCCTGCTCCATAATAATATGGAGGGAACAAAGGATTGCTCAAACACGTGTGAACGAAACAAAACAGAACTCCAGGTCTGTTTTTGAGCAGGTCACAACATTATAACATGGGCTCACAGAAGACAAAGGTGCACTATGTCTCTTTTCAGATAGATACAGATATATAGATATTTATTATAATTAGGCCCGAGCCTTATTGCGTAGGGCCTGTTGTTATTGTTCTGGTTTTTCTTATTATTATTTATTCTTATTATTATTTTCCTCCTGCCATTTTTGCAAGGTTCAGGTACTTCCCACTGACGAAAACTCACGAAATTTTGCACAAAATTCAAGAATGCCAAAAAAGGAATTTACAAATAATCTGTATTAAAAAATCTTTAAAAATTGCTCGACAGCATCCCCTGGAAAATCAAAATACATTGCGCCTATGGCTATACCTGTGTTGCCATGGCAACAGGCCAAACATCTGTCCTCACCAATGGGACGCCCGGCAAAAGCATTTTCACAGAAACACCGTTCAGTCTTTTAGAACGCTTTTAATAACTTTTGATGTCCCACTTGTCTAGATGATCCAGCACGATTCTGGTGAGTCTGGGTCAAAAACCCTAGGAGGAGTTTGTTAAAATACGAGGACAGGAAAATTTGCCTTTGGCGCCGGGTCACGTGCTCGGTCCAATATGGCTGACTTCCTGTTGGTCGCCTAGCAACGGTGTTTCTGTGTACCCAATTTGGTTTGGCTACGACAAAGTTTTTGCCGGGCATCCCATTGGCGAGGACAAGCAAGCGAGGGCCGATCAGCGCTGCTTGCGGCTATAATTACATAGGTTGTTGTTATTGCTTAAAATGGGGACGCCTCTCCACAGAGCTGGGGGGTATTCCACGAACGTCGCTAAACTTAGCAGCAACTAAGTACTAAGTCCTCGCCTGACTGTGACACAACTTAGACTAAAGCCTGAAGCCGTTCCACTAACGCGTTTCAGCTGCGCCTCAGCAGCGCTAGGTTCAGTCTGGCCTAATCAGGCCGGGCCTCCACGCGTGCACGGGGTAAATAAGAAGCCCTGAACAAGCGACTGTCGAAAACGCGATCATGTCGAAGATTCGGGCCGATTATTTCGGCGCATCAGAACAGAAGTTGCCTTTGGAACTCTACAACACATTTGCAATAACCAAGGCAAGAGACATGGCGTGGCAGAAGATCGCCGAGCACTTAAAGGGACAGTGTGTAAGATTTTTACCTGTTAATTACTGAAATTGAAGATACCCATTCAAAAATACATTGTTTTCCTAGCCTTTTCACTTCCATCATGAAATCAAAGTATTCTTTTGGACTTAGATATAGTCACATAAAAGGGGGATCTTCCCCATATAGAGGCAGCCATTTTGAATACGAGAGCCACAGAAGGACATTTGGGCTCATCCTTCGCCTCGGCTCCTGCTAACAGCTGCTCAGCCGCGCTGCGTTTGGGAGTGAAGGACAGAAGGAGAGAAGGGGAAGGGGAGGGGGAAGGGGGAGCCTGTGTAAAGAAGCATGCTGCCGGATCACACATCGTAATGGATACAACACGTATTTTGGACTAAATTGTTTTACTGGATTTTATTCGCTGGATCCTTATGGACAGATTGAGACCAAGTTTATGATGAAATACAGAGTTTGACCTGTGCAGAGCCTTCAAAGGTAAGCTAAGTAAGCTAAGTTTTGTGCTTTTCCGTATAAAAGCCCCATGTGCTCAGGGAGTGATTGTTTTGCAGGGAAATGAATTGCATAGTCAAAAAGAGGAGACTGTAAGGTTTCATTTGATGTGTAGATTGTCATGAATCATGATCGGGATTGTGTGTTTTCATGCGAAAAGAAAAAAAAAAGTGAACGGGGGACCGCGTTTTATGTATACAGCGGTGCGCGGTTCGTGCGCGGGCACGCGAGATTTCGGCGCTACGTCGCGTCCGGGTGACCCTCGAGGTCTGCCATAGCCAAAAGAGGAAGTGGAATAGCTAGTAACCACCTATGCGCCACGAATCCTACACACTGTCCCTTTAAATACGTAAGTTAAGTCCTATAACAGTGCTGGAGGTTGAGTTTTTTAAGTATGTTTTTCACCACTGATGTCAATGCTGATCTGTGGTGCAGGGGCAAAGATAAGGTCTGGGGTTTTGGGAGATTGTAGTTTGATTCTCATGGTGGGCAGTTGATGTCATAAATATTACATATTTGTAGAGCAGTCTTGTCAGTTGTAATTTATTTTTACTGCGTAGAAGTATTTGCTCCAACTAATATGTTAAATTGTGTTATCTTGTCTTTGAACAGGAATAATGTGAAGAGGACTGTTTTGCTGGTAAAGACAAAGCATAAAAACATTTTGCAGAGTGGTAAGTAGGCTAATATTAATATTATTATTCAGTGAAATTAGTAATACTGTTGAAATGGTACCTTAATTTAATATAAAATGAACAGTAGCTACCAAGCCACAGGAGGTGGGAGCCCCCCTCAAAATCTTTCACCTGCAGAGGAGCTGGCACTGGCCCTAAACCGGGGTCGCCCACTGGTGGAGGTAACTGAAGGAGGGACCCCATCAAAGATCCTTCCTGCGAGTTCTCGTGAAGAGTATATTCAAGGTATTCTCTAGGCTACTGCTTGCCTCAGCTGTGATCAAAGCATTTGTATTTTTTAATAGTATGTTTGTGTTCTAGTTACTGAAGATGGCGTACACTTGGACCCTCCTCAGCAGTCCTCCAGCAGTGCCTTGCCTGACCCTCAGCAGTCCTCCAGCAGTGGCCTCACACCAGAATGTCATACCTAATGTCTTTTATTGTTTTATGCCTATTGATGGAAATTCATAAATAGGATTTCATTAAAGAGGCTCGCACAGCATCTCTGAAGCAAATTTGTTGAATCATTGAAATGTTGCATCATGGAGTGTGCCTGTTATTTGTCTACATTTTGTTTTAAAAGTAAAGGTTTACCTGTAACTGTATTCTTTGATAGAGATGTCACATAAAATATAAAGTGTCAATGTCGTCAAGTGAGAGTGATGTTAGGCCCAACTGATATAATTTATGTGATGATAACAATAATTGTAGGTTAAATTCATTTCCATTTCTGTAATATGTTGCAAATATAAATGCGTGAAAATTTAACTCAAATTTGACATCAATAGGTCAATAGCGGAAATCAAACCCGGCCCGCCCGTATAAGAGTCAAAGTACATAACCACTCGACCAAAGTCTTTCTCTGAGACACCTCTGGAATTCTTCTATATGTTAATGTCGTAAAGACAGCGGTTCAAAAGCATATGTTTAGATTACCGGAGAATTGTCAAGAACGTAAGGTAATTTGTTTTTTTGCTGATATTGTTTTCGGACAACACAGATACTCATGCGGGAGGTGTGCGGAACTGTTTGTTTGACACTCTGTTTACGTCAGGTACGTATTCTCTGCAACACAGCCTGACTAAGCCACAACTTTAGCCTCCCCGCGACCAGACTATCTGCTAAGACCATGTTGCCCCAGTAACTCAGCGGGAACTAAGTTTAGCGAGGGTCGTGGAACCGAACTCTCACTTAAACTAGCGCCAACTGACGAATAAAGCCGGGCTTTGCGCTTAGTAGCTTTCGTGGAATACCCCTCTGATCTGCAACTATGTTGTTTATGCTGTAATGTTTCAAAACACAACTCCGGGTATGTTTCTGATGAGGAAAACCATGATAACATGGGCTCACAGTAGATAAAGGTGTACTGTGAAACTTTTCTGGAGGGGTGTGACCATGGAGATGATTTTGCTTTGCCTAGAATGTTTCACAGTACGACATTAATCTATTTATTAAAAATACCTTGACCAGATCAATTAATGCCATAGGGTTAAACATTCCAGACAAAGCAATAATATATAGACAAGCAGGCGAAGTTACAGGCCAGATCTGTGGAGAGGGGTCCTTATTCACAATACGAATATGTGATGGAGCGCCTGTAGCTGCCCCGTCATTCCCCGACCGGCGTCTCTCTCTCTCTCTGACCCAAAAGGGCACCTTAGCCGGCAGAGCGCTTCCTCTGGGTTCTGTGGAGCCAAGCTCTGGTACAAACTGTTCCCCCGCAGGACTACTTACAAACTGTTTCCCCGCTGCCTGGACTCTGTTTCCCCCCCAGTGCATTCGAGGGTGCACACTCGGTCCCTACGGGTCCACATGCTCTCCTTACCTTCTGCTGTCTCCGCGCTGCTCTCTGGTTCAGGGGCCAAACCAGGGCCCTTCCTGGTCATGCAATAAATAGCGCACATGACCGCGGACTTTACCATTGATGTTAATTTGTGGATTTATTTTGTTTTCTTAAGTTTCTTAGTTAATTAAGTCATACCATATGGGGGTTATTTAAGTATTTTCCTTATTATGTTGAATTACAGATGTTTTATTCTCATGGGTACAGTTTGGCATTTGTTTCAACCTTAAAACCCCACTGTGTTAACTGGTTAGCCCAAGGGGAGGAGCTAAGAGGGTATATAAGGGAGAGCTTTGCTCACTCTGTCTGTCCTTGGCCTGACTATGTGGGTGCTGGTTTGCTGTAAGCGCTATTGTAAATACTTTTTTTTGTTTTGGACTTGTTTCACTGTAAATATTTGCATTTTGCATGTGTGCCTGTGGTGCGAATAAAACAAAAACAACTTAAAGCCCCAGTGTGTAGGATTCGTGGCGCATAGGTGGATGGTGCTATTGCACTTTCTGTTTTAGCTACGGCAGACCTCGAGGGTCACGCGCCGCGCGCCGCTACTGTATACACGGTCCCGTTTGTTTTTTTTCTTTTCTTTTCTCATGAAAACACACATTCCCGATCATGTACCATGACACTCTACACATCAAATGAAACCTTACAGTCTCCTCTTTTTGACTATGCAATTCATTTCCCTGCACAACAATCACTCCCCCAGCACATGGGGCTTTTATACAGAAAAGCACAAAACGAGGTTAGCTTACCTTAGAATGCTTTGCACAGGTCAAACTCTGTATTTCACCATAAACTTGCTCTCAATTTGTCCGTAAGGATCCAGCGAATAAAATCCAGTAAAACAATTTAGTCCAAAACACGTGTTAGATCCATTACGACGTCTGATCCGGCAGCATGCTTGTGTTGTTTATCCAAAACCACGAGCCTTGCCGAAGGCGGAGCCCAAATGTCCTTCTGCGGCTCTCGTATTCAAAATGGCTGCCTCTGCATGGGGAAGATCCCCCTTTTATGTGACTATATCTAAGTCCAAAAGAATACTTTGATTTCATGATGGAAGTGAAAAGGCTTGGAAAACAATGTATTTTTGAATGGGTATCTTCAATTTAAGTAATTAACGGGTAAAAATCTTACACACTGTCCCTTTAAGTGAAGTATCCGACTGCGCCATCATTTTTTTCTTCTATTTTGTCCGAACAAACTCCTTTTTACTCTTTTTACTCTCACACAACTAGGATACTGTCCTGAGAAAATTGGACTGCAGATGGCGCTGTCATCCTGCCTCCCCTGGTAGAAAGACAGTGCCAAAACCTCTGTAAATCAGCTGAGAAAAGTTTCAGTACAATACAAGTTTATATGTTTTTTAAAGGGACAGTGTGTAAGATTTTTACCCGTTAATTACTGAAATTGAAGATACCCATTCAAAAATACATTGTTTTCCAAGCCTTTTCACTTCCATCATGAAATCAAAGTATTCTGTTGGACTTAGATATAGTCACATAAAAGGGGGATCTTCCCCATGCAGAGGCAGCCATTTTGAATACGAGAGCCGCAGAAGGACATTTGGGCTCCGCCTTCGCCTTCGGCAAGGCTCGTGGTTTTGGGTAAACAACACAAGCATGCTGCCGGATCACACGTCGTAATGGATCTAACACGTGTTTTGGACTAAATTGTTTTACTGGATTTTATTCGCTGGATCCTTAGGGACAAATTGAGAGCAAGTTTATGGTGAAATACAGAGTTTGACCTGTGCAAAGCATTCTAAGGTAAGCTAACCTCGTTTTGTGCTTTTCCGTATAAAAGCCCCATGTGCTCGGGGAATGATTGTTTTGCATGGAAATGAATTGCATAGTCAAAAAGAGGAGACTGTAAGGTTTCATTTGATGTGTAGAGTGTCATGGTACATGATCGGGAATGTGTGTTTTCATGAGAAAAGAAAAAAACAAAAAACAAAACGGGACCGCGTTTTATTTATACAGTAGCGCCCGGGTGACCCTCGAGGTCTGCCGTAGCTAAAACAGAAAGTGCAATAGCACCATCCACCTATGCGCCACGAATCCTACACACTGGGGCTTTAAGCAATAAAAACTATATATGTAAATGAATAAATGCAAGATAGACAAATTTAATGGCATACAAACATTCAACATTCAAATCGTGAATCCTCTCCTGAAAAGTTACATAGAGTGTAACTACTGTGAAGCCACCAGCCTCCCTTTTATTGTGTGACAGATTTTGAAGTGTCCATCGTAAATGAGTGGGGTGAAAGCCTTGGTCCCTGGCTGATTTCACTCATTAAACTCGTCTTTCCAAAGGTTAAATACACAACAGCTGCTAATTGAACTGAAGTGAAGTTATTTGTGCTGACTTCTAATGGCATGTATAACATTTTATGCTTTTTCTCCATTATATTATTTTACATTTAGTTCATTTTACTGTTGATCTAACAGTTAAGTGCATATGACAGGTTTACACGATTTTCTAATACTGATTTGGTTTGGTGGGACCTATATCACACAAAATGGACTCTTGTGAGCTTTAAACCATGTTATCATGTGGTTCCTTCATCAAAAACAGGCCTGGAGTTGTGTTTTGTTTCATTCACACATGTTTCAGTAACCGTTTATTATTAGTCTGTCTACATCTCCAAAGCTCCAAATGCTCTGTTCCAACTTGTGATGTCATGCAGTGGTAGTTTTCAAGTGAGTAGCTTGTTTTACCTTTAGTTCAGTAGAGATTGACAGTGGTAAGTAGGCTAATATTAATATTATTATTCAGTGAAATTAGTAATACTGTTGAAATGGTACCTTAATTTAATTTAAAATGAACAGTAGCTACCAAGCCACAGGAGGTGGGAGCCCCCCTCAAAATCTTTCACCTGCAGAGGAGCTGGCACTGGCCCTAAACCGGGGTCGCCCACTGGTGGAGGTAACTGAAGGAGGGACCTCATCAAAGATCCTTCCTGCGAGTTCTCGT